>JAHRHZ010000086.1:582363-667368 GCA_024137785.1 Ginglymostoma cirratum | reverse complement strand
GCCTAAACCCTTCATCAGAAATGGGTTTAGGCCCGAAACGTCAAGTTTTCCTGCTCCTATGATGCTGCTTGACCTGCTGTGTTCATCCAGCCCCATGCTTGTTATCATGGGCCCTGGAGGATGTGCCTTACCTTGTAAAAGTGGCTGCAAGGCTGGCTTTCACCCAACATATGAGCTGATTGATTGGAAACCAAAGGGTACTTTGACTATGTCAAGATCTCAATAGGAAGCCAAGATATCATTCCTGATATTTCTTCATAGATCAATATTCCATGCCAGATTTTTGACTATCATAAAGCAGCAGCTGTACTACCATTCCTGAGATTGAGAAGGGGGAAGAGAAGAAGTGCTTTTGTGCCTACAGAACCATAGATGTGAGACTCAGGGAATTGCAACTATGGATCAACATGCAGTACCTGAAGGAAGGAACCAGTGTCTTCAGCTCTCTTAAGCGTTATACAGCGCGAAGGTGCACCGAAAGCTTTCTGCTCCTGAAATGAATGTAAGGCCTTTCAGGAGATGATGTATGATTCGGGGTGCCATCACCTACATTTATCACCTCCTGTAGGTAGATCTGAAGTCGGTTGGCTTTGGAGGCAGCACTATGTCTTTGCTTTAATGATTATAGTGGTGTTGAACTGCCTACCCACTAGATCCTGGGTGCCTTGAAATTTCACTCCTGCATCATTTCTAGGGATGGCTTGTGAGTAATGAGAGTACTCCTAGGAGGCATGACTAATGACCTCAGTTTGCAACTCTCAGATTGACACCAAACAGCACGGCAGTGCTGCCAATGTAGCCACTGGGGCCATCATTGAACAGAGAGTTGGTCTTCTGATGGTGTGCTTCTGTTGAATGGACTTCTCTGGAGGAGCATTGTGGTACTCACCAGACAGTGTTTCCAGAATAGTGTAGGAGCAAATTACTGCAGATGTTGGAATCTGTACTGAAAACAACAACATATTGGAGATCACAGCGAGTCAGACAACATCCATGGAGAGAGAGCAAGTTAATGTTTCGAGTCTAGATGACTCTTCATCAGAGCCAAAGTTAAGTGTGGAGTGGGGCAGCTTTTATGCTATGATTAGGGGGCTGTGGCGGTGGTGGGGTGTAAAGTGCTGGTGGAGAAAAGATGTTGTTAGTTCATATTAAGTGATTGGAATATGAGAATGGCAGAACAATAATGTGTCTAACTGCCTGATTTGAAAGAGAAGACAGTTCCATTGGGGTGGGGGGAGGGTAGAAATGACACGACGACAGAGTGTAACAGGTAAAACTAAAAGAAAGGGAAGAAATGGGAGAAAGCAACAAGTAAAGCTAAAAGAAATAGAAAAAAATGGGAGTTAGTTCACAATTTGAAGGTGTTGAACTCAATATTAGGTCCAGAAGGCTGTAAAGTGCCTAGTCTGAGGATGAGATGTTATTCCTCTAGTTTGCACAGTGATTCACTGGGTGACTGGTTTGCAGTATACCTCCAGTACCTGCAAGCATGACCCTGACCTTCCTGTAGCCGATCATTTCAACATAGTGTTCTGCTTGCATGCCCAGTTATCTGTCCTCGACATGCTGCAGTTTTCCAATGAAGAGACAAGGGGTGAGTTACTTGCCACAGAGTTCCTCACCTTTCACCTCCTCTTGTATCCGTGGTATGTACACGGCTGGTAACCTCTAAGATGTTGATAGTGGGTATTACTATCATTGTAATAGTGTCATTGAATGTCAAGGGCGATTGTTAGATTCCCTCTTGTTGGAAGGTGGCCATTGCCTGGTATATATGCGGTGTGAATATTTCTTGCCACTTGGCAGTCAGAGTCATAGAGATCTGCAGCATGGAAACGGGGCCTTCATTTCAACTTGCCCATGCTGCCCAGTTTTCATAACTAAACTAGTCCCATTTGCCTTTGTTTAGAACATATCACTCTATGCCTTTGCCATCCATGTACCTATGTAAATGATTCTTAAATGAAAAAATTTTACTCGCTTCCATCACTACTTCTGGTAAACCATTCCAGACACTCATCACCGTCTATGTGAAAAAATTGTCCCTCTGGACCCTTTTGTATCTCTCCACTCTCTCTTTAAAATATATATCTGGACACATCATGTCACAGAAACATTTCTGCTCCCAAGGGAATGCTTGTTTTATACCTTTGGAGCAATAAGAAAGTTTGATAATTGACATTCGTGCACCAAAAAGTGATTTCAATGTTGTTTAATCTTTCTTTCTCTACCTTGGTGCAGCATCTGATTTTAAGAAAACCTGTTGACTGTATTTCCATCCTGCTTCAGTTGACTTTGGCAGGCATCCTCAGGTCGTCCAGGCTCCAGAGGTCTCCAGCCAGCTGGGGTCTCTTGCACAGGTGCAGGTACAACTTCCTTGACCTGACCTGATGGAGATATTGGGTCCCTGGCAGAGAGGAAATGGAACGCAAGGCATCATTTGGAATAACCTGAGATGACAATCTTTGGGTGCCCGATTGTTGCTCCTCCTTACTCATGTGCAAAGGCAGTGCCTTCACATCTTGAACAGATTGGCCACAGAGAGGAAGATCAAAGTCCCTCAGAGCCCTCTCACCCAACCACTACATAAGTGCTGCCATGGCTTGAATGATTGAAAATCCCTGCAAATATCTGGCAGATGTTGATTGTTCTGCCGGATATGGCTATCCGTGGCAGTTGCATCCATTCCATGGATACAGCCATGTGTTTGAATTCTGGAACTGCAACATCAGAGAACTTGGGCAGACTACTCTGCCCTCATACTGTCCACACAATCTCTTGCACCTCTGCTCGACACCCCTGCTTGCCTATGCATCTTTGTTAGCTCATTAATGGCTGAATTCAGATGCTCATTGTCTGTACTTAACTTAGCAGGGCTTCTTCTCAGCAGTCCTCTGAGTGTCAGAAACCTTAGTCTTTTCTTTCTTTTCTAGTAGTGAGCCTGTGTCACTGCAGTGCTCACCAGAACGTGATCCCAAGTTTACTTTAGATAACTTATTCACTGAGGTGAATACCTCCACACTACTGGAGAGCTGGAAGGAAGGCTTTGACGGTACACCTTTGAGGCTTGCAACTGTTCCTCCTCAGAGGTGTGGTTTGAGATGTTAGCAGACATGTTCCCAGGGCCCAGGCTGTTTTATTTGTCCAGCTTTGAGTAGGATGCAGAGGTCGCACAGAAAAAAATAAAGATTTGTTGGTGTCTCAAGTCACCACCCTGACCGAAGGTTTCATTGAGTAGTGCTCAATATGCAGAGTGGTAGCTTAGAGACGTTGTCATTAGGTGACTTAGATATCCAAATGCTCCTTCAGCACAGGCACATATCCCTTGCTATCCTACCAGTTTGATGGTCAGCTCCTCCAGGGGAGTCAGGAGCCTTATGTCAGCCATTATTTGTCTAGTTCATGCTTACAAATGAACAAATACAGCACAGGAATAGGCCCTTTGGCCCTCCAAGCCTGTGCCAACCATCATGCCCTAATTAATCTGAAAACAAACCTGTCATCTGTCAATCTGTATCCCTGTATTCCCTCCCAATCATGTACCTGTCTAGGTGGCTCTTAAATGTCTTCAGTGTGCCAGCTTCCACCACCTCTTCTGGTAGTGCATTCCAGGCTGCTACCATTCTGTGCATGAAAAACTTCCCTCGCACATGTCCCTTAAACTTTCCCCCTGTGACCTTGAACTTGTGCCTTCTTATAATTGAAACTTCAACCCTGAGAAAAAGCCTCTGACTATCCACCCCACCTATGCCTTACATAATTTTGTGGACCCCTATCAGGTCTCTTCTCAGCTGCCATCTTTCCAATGAAAACAACCCTAGTCTTTTTAACCTATCCTCATAGTCAGTGCCTTGGAGACCAGGCAACATCCTGGTGAACCTTCTTTGTACTCTCCAAAGGTTCCACATCCTTCTGGTAGTGCGGTGACCAAAACTGCACACAATACTCCAAATGCGGCCGAACATGGGTTTTATATAGCTGCAACATGTTTTGCCAACTCTTGTACTCCCCGCCCTGGATGATGAAGGCAAGCATGCCATATGCTTTCTTAATCACCTTGGCTACCTGTGTTGCCACTTTCAGGGAACTGTGGATCTGCGCGTCCAGATCCATCTGAATGTTAGTATTCCTTAGAGTTCTGCCATTTACAATATAATTCACACCCAAATTTGACCCTCCAAAATGCATCACCTCGCATTTTCTGGATTAAGCTCTATCTGCCATTTCTGTGCCCAAATTGCCAATCTGTCTATATCCTGTTGTATTCTTTCACAATCGTTGGCACTATCAGCAACTCCATCAATTTTCGTGTCATCAGCAAACTTGCTTATCTGACCACCCACATTTTCCTGCAGATTATTTATATATACTACAAACAACAAAGGACCTCAGAGTGATCCCTGTGGAACACCACTAGTTACCAGTCTCCATTGTGAAAAACATCCTTCTACCACTACCCTCTGTCTTCAATGATCAAGCCAGTTTTCTATCCATCTAGCCAGGCCACCCAGAATCCCTTGTGAGTTTAGTTTTTGTACCAATCTGCCATGCGGGACTTTATCAAATGCCTTACTAAAGTCCATATAAACTACATCCACAGCCCTTCCCTCATCAATTATCCTTGTTACTTCTTCAAAAAATTCAATCAGGTTGGTGAGACATGACCTTCCCCAGAAAAAAAACCATGCTGCCTGTCACTAACTAGTCTATTTTCCTCCAAATCCGCATATATCTTGTCCCTCAATATCTTCTCCAAAAGTTTCCCCACCACAGACATCAAACTCACTGGCCAATAGTTTCCTGGATTACTCTGCACACTTTCTTAAACAGGGGAACAACATTCACTAATCTCCAGTCCTTTGGAACTTCACTTGTGGTCAACGAGGATGTGAAGCTGTATGCCAATGCCCCAGCTATTTCCTCCCTTGCCTGTCTGAGTAACATAGGGTAGGTCCCATCTGGTCCTGGGGACTTGTCTATCTTAATGCAATTTAGGATTCCCGAAACTTCCTCTTTCAATATGTTGACATTCTCTAGAGTATTCACACACTCGTTCCTGACCTCAACATTAGTCATGTCCTTCCTCCTTGGTGAAAACTAATACAAAGTACTCATTCAGGATCTCCCCCACTTCCTGTGGCTCTACGTATAACTTCCCTCCTTCATCCTTGAGTGGGCCTATTCTTTCCCTTGTTACCCTCATTCTCCTAACATATGCATAAAAAGCCTTGGGATTCACCTTGACCCTGTTTGCTAAAGACATTTCATGGCCCCTTTTTGCCTTCCGAATTGCGCATTTAAGTTCCTTCCTAATTTCTCTGGACTCCTCCAGGGCTTCGTCAGTTTCTGTCTGCCTAGACTTGTCGTATGCTTCCCTTTTTCTTTTGACTAACCTTACAATTTCCTTTGTCATCCATGGTTCCTGAATCCTGCCATTCCTATAGTTACTGTGCACATTCTACTGCTGTAGAATGATACACTAGCATGTATATATGAGCGCTATGTGTGCAATTATAACTACAGATTGAGAATATAGTCCCCAGAGCTGTGATTTCCTGTTACTCATAAGATTGCTTTATAGGCAGTTTGGGTGTTAAAGGGTTCTGAATGAGAGGTGGTTCATTGCTGTCAGAGAGCTACAGCTACAGAGAGTTTATCTCAAAGCTGTTGTTGTGTTTCTATCCTTGCTCTATGCAAGCCTTTGGCAAACACCTATCAGATGTGTACATTCTCCTACTTGTAACGAAAGTGAGCTGCTGAGTATTGTAGCTCTTTTGTGTTGTGTTTAATTGAGAAATATTACAGATAAGTGAGAGGCACAAGCATTGTGGTACAAGTTACGCTGCCATTGGTAAATGTAATGAACTGACAGAAGTCATTTGTACCTGATGCCTGGCAACCAAACCTATGTGTGATAGTCCTATGCAGGGTGCCATCTTCCAAATCACACTCACGGGGGCATGAAGCATTGTGTAGATAGTGGTTTCTATGCTGGTGAAGTTCATCCCTTTGTGGCATTGGAACCAGGTTCTCTTGATGCTGTGGACACTGACCTTTATAGCTGTCAATTTTAAGGTTGCCAGTTGAGATGGGGTCTTGTTGCCGTCCCTCAGGAAAAGAACTTGCCTTCTCACCTGGAGAATGTTTTCAAGACAACCTTTAGGCAAGTTTTTCTAAACCATGGTGCCACTCATTGCTGGATATCTGATATTTCCATGATTGGATGGGGGTGATGTTCAGAGGCTTGAGTGATACTTCTGGGTTGCAGAGAGTGAAGTGCCTATAAAATATGGAGCCCTTGAAGTCCTGGGGTAGAACCTCCTGCCCAATAACAAAATAAAGTTTTACTTGTGCGTGCATATGCAACATGCTAAGAAGGATGTAATTACATATCTCTCTCTCTCTCTCTCTCTCTCTCTCTCTCGTGGAAGTAACTCCCACTTTTCAAGCTACCTGATAGTGTCATTCTTGAAAAGGCTAGTTAAGGGGAATTATAACTTTGTGCCATCTTGATGACAGTAGAAGATGCTGTGAACACAACCTTCATCTTGAAAAGCTTTGCACAAGCCTAAAATCGGGAACAGCCCTTGAGCCTGGGCTACCAGTCAATGAGATCACTGGCTAATCCCTATTCTAACATTATTTGTTGAATATCCCGAAAAACTGAAACCTGTCAACCGCGGATTTAAAATTAACAATTGAGCCAGTATCAACTGCCAGTTGTGGGATATGATGTGGAGGTGCTGGTGTTGGACTGGGATGGACAAGCGGTCAGAAATCACACAACACCAGGTTATAGTCCAACAGGTTTATTTGAAAACACAATCTTTTGGAGTCTTACTCCTTCTTCACGTGTTAATGAGAGAGATAGAATCAGACGCAGAATTTATAACTAAAAGATCAAAGGGTCACACCACTGCTGAGGTTGTGCTAACCAAACGTGAGATGGACACTACCATCACAAGTGGCAACACCGCCCACCAGGAGCACAGCGGATACTCATGTGACTCAGCGAACATTGTCTATCTCATACACTGTAGGCAAGTGTGTCCCAAGGCATGGTACATTGGCAAAACCTTGCAGACACTACAACAATGGATGAATGAACACTGCGCAACAGTCGCTAGATGGGGATATTCCGTCCCAGTGGGGGAACAGTTCAGAGGACAAGGAAATTTGGCCTCGGATCTTCAGGTAAATGTCCGCCAAGGCGCACTTCGGGATACACAACAACGCAGATTCGCCGAGCAGAGGCTGATAGCCAAGGTCGGTACCCAGGAGGACGGCCTCAACCGGGATCTTGAGTTCATGTCACACTACAGGTGACCCCACCACACGCACGCACACCAATCCTCTCTCATACACACACTGTCTCTCAAGCGCGCGCGCGCGCGCGCGCACACACACACACACATGAATCTGAGGGGTGAATTTGTATTTGCAGATACATTCTAGTTTGTTTATAAAGCACACAATTTATAGACAGTCAGTTAATGTGGCATTTTATAAATTCCTACTTTAGAAATAAAACCTGTCTGACTCTAAACCAAAACACAAACAGATTCTAAACAAGGCCTCATACCTAACATGCATTGTCTGACCTAAAATGTCTTCTTTACACTGATAAAACCTGTAGTTCTCTCAGGGCAGTGACTTCAAAGGAATTCAGGGATTTACATAAACATTTTAATCAATTAAAACCTTCTAACCGATCAAAGATTTGACAGCATCCTAGGCTTGTTTAGTACATCCTCAGCAGTGGTGTGACCGTTTGATCTTTTACTAATAAATTCTATGTCTGATATTACCTCTCTCACTAATACCTGAAGAAGGAGTAAGACTCTGAAGGCTTGTCTTTTCAAATAAAACTGTTGATGTATAACCTGGTGTTGTATGATTTCTTAAGTTGTGGGACAGAATACAAGTATCTGCTCCATTGTATAGAAATATTTCTTAATTTCACTTTGAAGCTCCTGACTCCTTACCTTATTTGTCCTCCTTAATATCATAATTTCATTCAAATAGCCCTTAACCGTCTCAATTTCTGGGAACACAACCCAAATTTGTATAATCTATCCTCGTAATTTAATCCTGATTAATTAATCCATAATTCAGTACATATGTCACTTTGTAAATCCACACCACATTTCCTCCAAGGCCAATAAAAGCTTCATATTATTTGATGCCAGTGGCTATTCACAGTAATTCAGATATGGTCCAGTCTAGGTTATGTATTGTGGCATGATTTCCATTTCTTTGCATGCCTTTATATCTAAAGGATTTTTCGAATTATATTTTATACCTGCAAATAATTTAATGACCTAAGTGCATGAACCCCTATGCCCCTTTGGACCTCAATTGTTTTTTAGTTTCTCGCCATTTAGAAAATACTCTGTTCTGTCTCTTTTTAAGCCCAGTGTTGATGACCTCACATTACCCTGCAGTTTTGCCCAGTCATTTAATCCATTCATATCACTTGGCAATTTTTGGAACTTGTCACTCTTTGGAGCCATTATTTTCTTCATTATTATTAACTTAACTGTTTAATTATGGTGAGTTCCCTTAGTATTAGTTTATTTGGGATGCCTGGTATTTAATTCGCTTCCTTTAATTAATGAAGCAAAGTAATTACTTAATGTCACTATTTATTATTTTCATTTATAGTGTCACCAACTTTAGATAATAAGGCAGCCACGTGGCTCCTGACCACCCTCGTTTTGTTAATTAATTCTAAAGTTAAATTTTTAATTGTTAATTTTGCCCGTTGCACATTTCTTTTCAGATTTCTCTTTGTAGTTCTTATAATGTCTTTGCCATCCTTAAGTGTAGGGGGCGGGAATGTTGGGTGTCGACTGACATTGTCACACCCACTGTTGAAATGGCTCACTGTAATTTATGCTACCGGTTTATTACAAGCTGACCAGTGAACTTCTCAGTCTCTCCAAATTTTCTGTCCTTTTTGGATTGTGCTTTTTTTGACAAACATGGTTTTGGAGAGTAACCTGTGATGTAATCAAGCTGAAGCTTAGACTGACTAATATTTTGCAGTTATGGAGAAATTTTGTGGTGGAAAATTATTTTAAAAAGTGATTGATTTGTTTTTGCGGAGATTCAAGATGCTTACCCAACCAGCAGGCATGATTTATGCGGACAACAGCTGATTGAGGAGAAGAGTTTTTTTCTTAGCATTAGGAATATTCTTTCTTCTCTTGTATTTACAGTGTCACTTGCAATTGTTGATTCTAACATGTTTGTTTCGCATTTATTATCAGCAGTTGGAGTTGTAGGATTGCAAGGGGCTTATGGAAATACTGGAACTGAATGAGAAGGCAACTTATTGTCAAAGTCCAAAATCTTCATGGCTTTTCAATTATGTCAAAGCTACTCTGGGACTGTTTCATTTGTTCTTGTAATTGCAGTGCTTTTTCTTATGCTGCAAATTATTTTAATGAATATTTCTTAAGTAAATACTAATTGTGGAGTTATGACTTCTAAGTTGCAGCAGTTAGACTTGATGTATTCTATCCTTCTTCCTGGTTTGGATCCAGTGCTAATTTGTGTGCTATGATTTCCCTTGGGTAAGATGGGAAATGAACAGAATTTCCCCAAGCTAAATGCAGTCTGTTCTCCCGTTTCTTAATGAGGAAATCTAGACCTATTATTGATTACTGTGTCCTCTTAAGTACTCCAACTACTAAACATTCCATATTTTTGTTGTATTGCTTTGTATTTTAGGGTATCTACACATATATCACAGTGAAAACTATCTTGAAAAGTCCTATTTTTTCCCTCCTCAGACATAATGTCTGGAATTTATTAGCATGGTCACTCTTATTTGGGTTTGAGGCTATTTGATATTCTTGATGAATATAGTCCATATAAGAGGAAACTGCTGCTCACTACTGGATAGTTTCAGTTTTGACAACTGTTTTGTTCATTTGTACTATTTGTACACCATGTTTCTTGCGTGGAAAGATTTAAATGCAAGAACATACAAAAGCCATGTTTTAAATTGGTACCTTTCTGCTTGGTGCTAGGATGTTTATTGAAATGGGTGGATTATTGTTGGGTCAGCAGAGCCTCATTAAGACCTCTCCCCTGTGATCTGTAACATCAGCGTGGCTATTGAGGGAAGTATAGAGGCACAGGATCAGCCTACACATGGGGTTAAAAGTCAGAGATATTTAGTACAAAATAATATTGCTTAATCTGCTGAGATGTAAACAAAGCCTTGAATCAAATAGGAAATCATTATATCATTCCATCGATTTTAAATGTCAAAAATGTCAATTCTGGTTGACACATAGTATAGTCATGGTGGCTCAGTGGTTAGCACTGCTGCCTCATTGGGCCGAATGGCCTGTTTCCACCTTGTAGGCATTCAGTGATTCTATCACACAGCTGTAAGGTAAAAGTAGTGATGGGCTCCACTCAAGGCATCATTATTATATATTGTTAAGTCGGTGAATGGCTTCAAAACAGAGGAATGAAATTTTTTTTATTGTGTTACATTGAATAGAGCACAGATCGCCGCATTATTTGAAAGTTGTACAATATTTCCATGAACTTGGTATTTAATATAGAGTTGGAAATTTTAGTTGTGTGAGTGCATGGGTTTTCCAGCTCCTGTCAGATGCTTTTTCGGAATTTCAGTTTTCATCTTGATTGTGTGCAAGTGCATACTGAGAGTTACAATGATATTTATAGCTCCCAGCCAGAAGGAGTTCCATTTTCTGGGGAGACCAGTGAAGATGCAGCGTCAAGGAACGCAAAAATATTTGCTAAAACATCGTTGCAAGTGGCTAGGGAACATGAAACTAAATTTAGATTCTGAGTTAAAAATTCAAGTAATTTTAAAATGTTAAGTGAATTGTATTTAATCCAAATTTGACCCAAATTTTTAAAAACTGGCCGAGGGGAAGTGACAGAGGGCTGGAGGATAGTTAATGTGGCTCCACTTTTCAATAAAGGCAATAGAGATATATTAGGGAATTATAGACTAGTGAGTCTAACATCAGTGGTATGGAAACTATTAAAGAAAAGTTCTGAAGGAGAAAATCAACCTCCACTGGGAGAGACAAGATTTGATTAGGGATAATCAGCATGGCTTTGTCAGTGGAAGGCCATGCCTAACAAATTTGATTGCATTTCTTGATGAGGTGACCAAGTGTATAGATGAGGGTAATGGATTGGATGTAGTTTACATGGATTTCATTAAGACCTTTGACAAGTTCACACATGGGTATCTGATAAAGAAAGTCAAAGCACATGTAATCCAGGGTAACTTGGCAAGTTGAGTATAGATTTGGATCAGTGGTAGACCATAAGACCATAAGAAAGAGGCACAGAATGAGGTCAATCAGCCTATCAAGTCTGCTGTGCTGTTTGATTATGGCTGATATGTTTCTCAACCCCATTCTCCTGCTTTCTCCCCATAACCCTTGATTGCCTAATAATCAAGAACTTAAAATACACTCATTTACTTGGCCTCCACAGCCTTCTGTGGCAATGAGTTCCACAGATTTGACACTCTCTGGCTGAAAAATTCCTCCTCATCTCAGTTCTAAAGGTTCTCTTCACCCTGAGGTTGTGCCTTCAGATCCAAGTGTCTCTGACTAGTGGAAATAGCTTCTCCATGTCCACTCTATCCTGGCTTCTCCGTAGTCTGTAAGTTTCAATGAAATATCGCTCTCCTTCTAAACATCTTTGAGCACAGATCCAGAGCCCTGAATAACTCTTCATCCCTTGAAAGATTCTTGTCAACCTCCTCTGGACTCCCCCCAACACTGGCACATCCTTCCTTAGATATGAATCTCAAAACTTCTCACTAAATTTCAAATATGGTCTGATCAGAGCTTTACACAGTCTCAGCTCTTATATTCTAGCCTTCTTACAATGCATTGCATTTACCTTCCTAACTGCCCAACTGAACCTGCATGTTAACCTTAAGAGAATCCTGAACTAGGTCACCCAAATCCCTTTGTACTTCAGATTTCCAAAGTCTTTCCCCATTTTAGAAAATAGTTTCTGCCTCTGTTCTTCCTACCAAACTGCATTCTCTCATACTTGCCACATTGTATTCCATCTGCCACTTCTTTGCCCAATCCCAAGCCCGTTTAAGTCCTTCTGCAGCCTCTCCGTTTCCTCAACACTAAGTGCCCTTTCCACCTATCTTTGTGTCATCTGCAAACTTAGAAACAATGCCCTCAGTTTCTACATCCAGTTCGTTAATGTATTCCAACACAATCTGCAATCTCGTGGCCCAGTATATCCCACACTCAACCATTGCCATCAAGCCAGGGAATTGACTTGGTTCAATGGAGGGTGCAGGAGGGCATGCCAGGAGCAGCACCAGCACACTTATAAATGAAGTGTCAACCTGGTGAAGATACCAAGTAGAACTACTTGCATGCCAAACAGCATAAGCAGCAAGTGACAGACAGAGCAAAGCAATCCCACAACCAACGGATCAGATCTAAGCTCTGCAGACCTATCACAACCAGTTGGGAATGGTAGAAAATTAAACAACTCACTGGAGGAGGAGGTTGCACAAATGCCCCCATCTTCAATGATGAAAGAGCCCAATTCAACAGTGCAAAAGTCAAAGCTGAAGTATTTTCAGCAATCTTCAGCCAGAAGTGCTGAGTAGATGATCCATCACGGCCTCCTTCGGTAGTCAGAAGCGTTACAGATACCAGTCTTCAGCCAGTTCAATTCACCCCCCAGGAAACCAAGAAATGATTGGAGGCAATGGATGCTGTAAAGGCTATGGGTCCTGACAGCAGTTCAACAATAGTACTGAAGACTTATGCTCCAGTACTTGCCGCTCCCCTAGCCAAGCTGTTCCAGTATAGTTACAATACAGGCTTCTACCTGACAATGTGGAAAATTGCCCAGGTATGTCCTATACATAAAACGCAGGATCAATTCAAACTAGCCAATTACTGTCGCATCAGTCTAATTTCGATCATCAGTAAATTGATGGAAGGTGCATCAATAGAGCTATCAAGCAGTTACCTGTTCAGCAATAACATTCTCACTGATGCCCAGGTTGGGTTTCGCCAGGCCGTTCAACTCCTGAACCTCATTTGTTCAAACATGGACAAAAGAGCTAAATTGCAAAGATAAGGTGAGAGTGACAGCCCTTGGCATCAAGGCTGCATTTGACCAAGTGTGGCATCAGGACCAAGTGTAGCAAAACTGGAATCAATAGGTATCGGGGGCAAAATCTCCACTGGTTGGAGTCATACCTACCACATAGGAAGGTGGTCATGGTTGTTGGAAGCCAGTCATCTCAGCTTCAGAGCGTCTCTGTGTGAGTGTTTCAGGGCAGTGTCTTCAGCCTAACCATCTTCAGCTGCTTCATTAATGACTTCCCCCCCCCCATCATAAGGCCAGAAGTGGGGTGTTTGCTGATGATTGCACAATGTTCAGCACCACTCACGACTCCTCAGATACTGAAGCAGACCATGTTCAAATGCAGTAAGATCTGGATAATTTCCAAGCTTGGAGTGACAAGTGGCAAGTAACATTTGCACTACACATATGCCAGGCTATGACCATTACCGATAAGAGACAGTCTAATTGTAGAGATTGTAATGAGGTCAGCCAGCCAGACTGAGTTCCCTGATCACAGGGAAACCTGGCTGCCACAAAGGGTGAATGTTAGGGATACTGAGCTCCTGAATGCCTGACTCAGTGAGAGGCAGTGCTGTTTCATTTGTTAATACGGGTGACTGGTGATGGGGAGGCGATGGTCTAGTGGTATTATCACTGGACTGTTAATCCAGAGACCCAGATTGTGTTCTGGGGATCCAGGTTTGAATACTGCCAAAGCAGATGGTGGAATTTGTATTAAATAAATATCTGGAATTAAGAATCTAATGATGACTGTGAATCCATTGCAATTGTTGGAAAAACCCATCTGGTCCACTAATGTCCTTTAGAGAAGGAAACTGCCATCCTTACCCCATCTGGACTACAAGTGACTCCAGACCTGCAGCAATGTGGTTGACAGTTAACTGTCCTCTGGGCAATTAGGGATGGGCAATAAATGCTGCCTAACCAGTTACGGCCTCATCCTGTGAATGAATTTTTTAAAAAAGCCAGCTCCTGAAGAGAGTAAAGCATGATCCTAAAGAAACTTGCTTGCAACAGTCCTTGAGTTGGGGCCAGTATTTCTTACATCATGCCTTTGTTTGGCAAGCTTGACTTGTTCAACACTGTCATCGAGGACTAGGCTCAGTATGTGGAAAGAATGTGTTATTTTTTTCTGGGCAAACGACATTGTAGCAGATGAAAAACAAGTAATCCTCCTGTTAGCCTGTGGAGTTGCAGCTTTTTCTGTTATTCAGAATTCAACTTTTCCTGAGGCACCAAATACTAAAACCTTTCAAGAATTGATTGACATAGTTAAGGAATATTATGATCAGAAGCCTCCTTTTACTTCTAAGACTCTTTCACTTTTACTCGGCAATTCGAGAACCAGGGGAATCTGTATCGGGGTTTGTGAATAGGTTAAGATGACTGGCAGAAGCCTGTGAATTTGGTTTAACCCTTAATGCGTTGCTGAGAGACCATCTGGTATGTGTGATTAATGATGTGACTATGCAAAAATGCCTACTGGCTGAAGCTCAACTGGATTTCAAACAGATGCTACAACTGGCTTGATCATTTGAAAATGTGGCAAATGGAGCACATGAGTTGCAAGTTATTCCAATGGAAGTGGACATCCTTGCCAGTCCAGTTGGGAACGCCACTTGAGTGCAAGCAACTGTATAGTCTTGCTCAGGAGATACCCAGGTTGGCCCACAGCAAAACTCTCAAAGCAAAGCCAAGTATGAGCCAAACAGTTACAACTTTCTGGCAAACTGCAGTATAGTGGAGAGACTGAGGGGCCCTGATTGACGCTGTACATCACCTTCAGTCATCACTTCCTTCCCTTTATCATTTCATTGCAGTCTGCACTCTACTGCTTACCAGCTGGCAACAGGAACAATTTATGCCTGAAGAATCACACCAAGTCAGCTTTTCATAAACGTCACCACTTACCTCCTTGATGGAGCAGACCATGCCCCCATAAGCCATAAACATCACACCACTTATTCCATGGAATCAACTCCTCCATTGTGCATGCGGAATGCACAATGCTCTCTGGGAACTCTGGATATCTGCACTTTGCTGCTGACCCCCTGAGACTCAGAATCTGTTTGGAGGTGAGCATTACTGGACTTGTCCTCACTACTCTGATACTTGCTCCTGGACCTGCACCCACTTCTGCATATATAGATATTGTTAATCGTTTTGTGATATGTTACTTTATGCCTTTTAGAACAAGTGAGATTTGAACCTGTGCCTTCTGGCTCAGGTAGGAATGTTACTAGTATGCCTTAAGATCCTTTCTTAAGAATACTCCTTTTCGGATTGTAGATATTTTTCATCAAACTGCTCAGGTACATTATGACTCACATGAAGCAGTTGCAACTTGAACACCGGCTTCATGGCTCAGAGGTAAGAACAATTACCTCTTCATCACAAAAGCCCCTGCCTTCATGCTTGTGTAGATATTTTTAATCAACCTGCTGAGAGATATTGTGAAATACCTGTTTGGCAGGTGGGACTTGAACCCAGGCCTTCTGCCCCAGAGGAAGGGAAACTACCACTGCACCACAATATTGGTCTGCTTTCCTCTGAACATTGACTCTGTTGTATAAAATCTATAGAGTATTGTAAGTAACCATTGTTTATTGTAGATGTTTTGAGTCAACCTATTCAGACATGTTATTATACACCTCGGGGGCAGGTGGGACTTGAAACCAAGCTTTGTGGCCCAGATGGAAGGGTACCACCGCTGCATCACTACAGACCTTATACATTCATTATTGTGAGCAATGAATATTTGACTACATGAGCTTCCCAGGAAAACTTACTACAATTCTGTTCTGATATCTATTGAATTAAGCTTGCTGTCAAGGATTGCTTCATGGAAATTTGGAACAGGAACATGGGACAATTTTCAGGGCCCTTCTATAACTTCATGTACGTTTTTTGCCTGCAGTACAAAAACTAGATTATGGAATTTTAGATTAGCTTTCTTCTCTTTATTGCAAAATATACGCAAGAACATGCAATGTGCGATTTTAAATCATATAAAAAAATTTACTTTCAGCAGTTACTATAAATTTTTTTTTATTCAGTCTTGGGATGTGGGTGTCACTGGTTAGGCCGGCATTTATTGCTTGACCATAGTTACCCTTGAAATGGTGGTGGTGAGTGCGTCTTCAAAGCACTGTAGTCCATGCGCTGTAGACAGCCTCACAGTGCCATTAGAGTGGGAATTCTGAGATTTTGACCCAATGACACTGAAGAAGCTGTTATATTTCCAGTTCATGATGGTGGTTGACTTGGATGGAAATTTGTGGATGTTGTTCTTCTCATGTATCTGCTGTCTTTCCATGGAAGTAATTGTGGGTTTGTAAGGTGCTGTCTAAGGACCTTTGACGAATTTCTGCTGTGTATGTAGTAGACAGTATGCACTGCCGCTACTGAATGTCGGTGATTGAGTGCCTGAGTGACACCACATCCACGTTCAACAAACGGGCTGTTTTGTTACGAATGGTGTAAAGCTTCTTGAGTGTTGTTGGAGCTGCATTTATTCTGTCAGAAGGTTCTTGCTAATGCTTCAACCTTATCTTTTGCACTGATGTGCTGGGTTCTTCCATCATTGAGGATGGGGATATTTGTAGAGATTGCCCATCATCATTCATGATTGAATGTGGCAGGACTGCGGAGCTTAAATCTGAACCATTGGTTGTGGGATTGCTTAGCTCTGCCCATCACTTACTGCTTATGCTGTTTGACAAGTAAACAGTCCTGTTTTATTGCTTCACTAGGTTGCCTGGTGCTGCTTCCAGTGTGTCCTCCTGCACTCTTTCTTCTAAACCAGGGTTGATCCTCTAACTCGATGGGGGATATGCTGGGCCATGAGATTGCAGATTGTGTTGGAGTATGATTCTGCTAATATTGATGGCCCACATTGCCTCATGGATACCCAGTCTTGAGTTGCTAGATCTGTTCAAAGTCTCTCCCATTCAGCATGATGATTGTACACCACAGAATCATAATAGTGAATTGAAAAGTGCCTGATAATGTGCCACAGTTTTTGGTGTTACCATGTGAATCATTCCAAAATCAAACTAATTTCTGATGTTACCAGAAACAACATCAAAAATGTTGATTGACAGTGATTTTTAGTTGCTATACTTCCCTGTTCGATAGGTGGCTGGTGTTTACTTCAAAAATGTGCTAAACTGAAAAAAAAATTGTATAATATTTATCAATTTTCAACCAAATAAAGTACATTTCTCTGAATTACCATAAAGGAGTTTGGAGCATTTACAAAATGTCCTCTGGGGATTCTAGGAAATCCAGGTATGGTATAAATTTTTTAGACATTTCATGATTTGGAAGCACTGTCCATTCACTTATTGATAGGTCCCCAAAAAATATATATATGGGCAAATACAGTTCTTATGCATTTGCGTTGATGGTTTTTATAGATAAAACTCAATGCCTTGTATGTTATTTAGTCATGAATATTTGGTTAAAACCCTGCTAATCTATGCTTAATTTGAAGAGTTCATAAATTATATAAATGAGGCCTATGTTGTAGGCAATGTAGTAAGGCACCTCCAATAATCTTACTGATTAATTGCTAAAATATTTACATGCACAGCTGGCAAGAATCCCCATGAGCTAGTTTTTGATGTACAGACATTCATGCCTTTAAGACAGCTGTGTTCCTAGCAGAGGCTTTTAAAAAGTTGGGTTAGTAAGAGACCTCCATTGCTTATTGTTGAGCATGCAATAGATGTTCATGCCACTTTGCCTGATGCATGTTTCAGGCGATTTGCATCGAAGCTTTGGGAAAATTGTTTTGAGGGTTGGATAAATACTGGAAAATAACTTTTGTGGACTGAATTTCCTAACATTTTATATGCTTTAGAAGTGATGTCATAGGTAAAGTTTAATATGTTCATATTATGAACACACTCCTCATGTTTGACTTCTTGAAGGATCAGCAATAAATGAAGAACAACTTTTTCTTTTACTTCCCAGATGCAATTAAGTGTCATTTTTTTCTACTTTTAGAGAAAAATTGGTGTAAAAGTAACAGGTTGGTGAACAAATCACTTTTTAAAGTTACATTATTATTATAGAAAAGCAAGTTTAACTTATCTGCAGTGACAATGTCAGCCTTTTACAGTTCTGCATTTTACATATTGTAATGTTTATATGATCTTCAGTTATTAATCTGCAAAGCAGAGACTGTAGTACTGCAGTGGATAAGTTATATATTTATACCATGTTTTATCACTTGATCACACACAAAACACTATACTCATATACACGTATTAGTTCTCAAGCGGAGGATAATTTTTTAAAATGCCATGCAATCTAAGAAGGAGGCCATTCTGTCCATCATGTGTGTGCCAGCTTTTAGAAGCAAAATCCAGTTAGTTTCACACCTCTCTCTCGTTCCTTAGTTTTGAAATTATTTTTCCTCTTTTAACTATAAAATCAACTTACTTTGAAAAGCTACCATTGAATCCACTTCAGTCTTTCAGGCAGAACAGTCCTTAGAATCCCTATAGTGTGGAAACAGGCCATTTGGCCCAACAAGTCCACACCAAAGACCATCCAACCCAGAGCCATCCCCTTACCCTGACCCTGTAACTCTGCATTTCCCATGGCTAATGAACCTATACTACACATCCTTGAACACTATGGGCAAGTTAGCATGGCCAATCCACCTAACTTTGAACTGCAGAAGGAAACCAGAAAACTTGGCAGAAGGCCATGCAGACATGGGGAAACATGCAAACTCCGCACAGACAGTTGCCTGAGGGTGGAATCAAACCCAGGTCTCTGGCACTGTGAGCCAGCAGTGCTAACCACTGAGCCACCATGCCACTTTTATCTTAGGGCATTCTAAAATAAAGGACTCCTCTAAGTAAAGCTAATCCATATGCTTGTTACCCAGCACAGCTAAGTATTATACATCTAACTGGAACTTCATTGAATAACATTTAGTTGTTAATTCTTAACTTTAAAATTGGTCGCAGATAAAAATGAATCATACAGATTTCTGTGATGCATGTATTTTTTAACAAATTTGTTGTTTAGTTTGGCTTTCAATATGACTCAGACAACTGCTCTTCCTCTCTTATTGAGGTAGATTTAAACAGTTTAATTCAACAGTGAGAACTCAGAAATATAAACATCACTTCAAGATTGGATTCAAAAATGTATTTTCCAGTGTATTTTGGGACCATTTGGATGAAAGTGTCTGAGGTTCACTCTGGACCATTTGCCTTTCATTTTCATGTGGGTTCATAGTAAATGTCGGTCTGTAAACTGTCACCAGAAATGGAAACGGAGAGGCCAAGAAAGGGGAGGGAGGTGTTTGAGATAGACCAAGTGAATTTGAGGGCAGGGAGGAAGTTGTTAGTGAAGTTGATGAACTGGTGACAGTTTACAGACCGACATTTACTATAAACTCAGACTCCCATGGCCACCCAGACTACACTTCGTCCTACCCTGTATCCTGCAAAAACACCATCCGATTTTCTCAATTCTTCCGTCTCCGTCGCATCTGCTCTGACGAGGAGACGTTCCACTACCAGGCATCCTGGATGTTTGCCTTTTTCAAACAACGCTGTTTTCCCCCTTCTGTCATCCAGACAGCTCTCCACCATGTCACTTCCATTCCCTGCTCCACAGCTGTTAACCACCACCCCACTTCCAAAAAAGTTAGTGTCCCCCTTGTCCTCACTTTCTACCCCACCAGCCTCGGCATCCAACGTGCCATCCTCAAACACTTCCACCAACTCCAATTAGACTCCACCACCTGGAACATCTTACAATCCCTACCCCTCTCTGCCTTCCGCAAAGACCATTCCATTCGCCACTCCTTAGTTCGCGCCACACTCCCCAAAAACCACTCCAATCCACCTGGTACCTTCCCCTGTAACCCTGCAACACCTGCCCACACACCACCTCCATTCAGGGCCATAAACAGCCCTTCCAAGTGAAACAAAGCTTCACCTGCGTTTCCTCCAACCTAGTCTATTGCATCTGGCGCTCCCGAGATGGACTTCTGTACATCGATGAGACCAAACATAAGACTTGGTGACCATTTTCGCCATGCATCTCTACCTGGCCCGTAATGGCCAACCTAACCTCCCAGTCACCACCCCTTTCAACTCTCCACCCCACTCCCCCTCTGACATGTCTGTCCTTGGCCTCGTACAGTGTCACAGTGACTTGGAACACAGATTTGAAGAACAACACCTTCTGCCTGGGCACCATACAGCCCAGAGGACTCAACATTGAGTTCTCCAATTTCAAATAACCTTCCCACCCATTGCCCACCTCCCCTCCCAGCTCCACCTCCTCCCTTCCATTCCACCTCTGATCCTCCCTTCCAGCCACCAACTGGATTCATCTCTCCCATCGACTAACCAGGTCGTACCTGCTACCAGTGTGCACCTATCACCACCATTCCACCTCCACCCCTCCCCCACTTTATCTGTGCCTCCCCCTACCTCCACATCCAGTCCTGAAGAAGAGTAATACCCGTTACATTGACTACTGCTTTCCTCCAGATGCTGCCTGACCTGCTGTGTTCTTCCAGCCTCCTGTTTGTCTACCTTGGATTCCAGCATCTGCAGCTCTTTTTCCTCTGAACAATCCTGGAAAATCTCCTTACCCAGGTTCATGAGCATTTCAATGGCGCAGTCTCCTAGAGACACCTTCACACTGCCACTTTAATAAACCTATTAAACATTTGATCAGTTCTGGCAGCATTGAAACAATAGTATTAAAATTGTCAGATTTACAATCCCTATCTATCCTTGTCTTCAGCTTTCAGTCTTGCTTGAGCGTACCCCATATGAGCAGCTCCTTGGAAATTTGCCTTCTCTTTTCTAACCCCTATTGCAGCTCTTCTTTGCATCCTTGAGATCATAGGAACCAGTATTTCCTAGCATCCAAGAAAATTGCAACTATCCCTTTATAACTGATGCACATTTTTAAAAGTCCCTTTACAAGTATTCTTTACTACACTTACAGATTTCAGGTATTTTAAAAGAAATTACAGATTTTCTTACAGTTTTGCTTAAAGGTCAAAGATTATGATAAAATCACTGTTCAAGTTCAGTGTGTCGTACTTTTAAAAACTGATTTTAAAGCAGGATTCATTAATCCATTAGTTTCTTAAAATACGATTTCTGTTCAAGAGACCTACTTAAGCATAAAAAATGGTGATTTGCAGTTGGGGATAGCTATGCTGCGATGTTGTTCAGTCTTTCTATTTGCTGACAGTTTGCCTTCTATTGCATATATTTACTTTGACATTCATTGTGAAAGATGATCTGCAATTTTATTCTTTGTTATAAATATTGCAATAAATATTGATGAAAATCTAATCTGCAGATTCTCAATGTCCCTTTAGGTATCCTAGACCATTAATTCTGACATGCAGATCTCTGATTTTATTCACTGCTGTTCTATTCACTACTCCTTTTTCTTGTTTGCTAAGGACACTATATTTGATACAGTTTGAGATTTCCACTGCATTGTGACATTTTGAAGTACTTACTTGCAATTAATTTGTTTTTGCAAAATATGGTGGCAATGTATAATACAGTGTTAATAATGAATCAAATGTAATTGAATTTAGTTTTCTAAAAATTCGTGATTTTTAAAGATCCTCATGAAAAATGTTGGTTTGCAAATAAATGTTTTACTTCATAGGAAATTATTTTTAAGAAAGTAAATCTCTCTGTTTGGATTTTCCCACTCCTTACCCTTGTCTTTCTTCCCACCTTTTCTGAAAAGGATCACTTAACCAGGAGTTAGTAGCGCTCACCCTAACTAAAGGACCAGTCTTTGCATTTGAATCCAGGTGGTAAGTGCTGGCAGCCTTTAGGAGGCATCACAGCTAATTTTCTGTATTTAAATGCAACCTGCTCACTGAGAATTATTAGTGACTATGAGTTTTTCCCCACTCTGCCAGTAGCTGTTGGCTGTAATACTCCCATTCCCACCACAACGAGATTAGTTAATTGGCCAGAAACAAAACTTGGTACCTACCTGTTCAATATGGGCAAAATGTACAGGACCACGGAGTTGTTGTAGAGCAGAAGGAGGCTATTTGATCCATTGTACATGCGCTGACATTTTGAATGATCAGTTCACTTAGTTCTGTCCTCCTGCCTTCTCCCTGTAACCGTACATATTCTTCTTTTTTAAATCTAATTCCTTCTTGAATGTTTCAGATGTACTTGCTTCCATCATCCTCTTAGGTAGTCCATTCTAAAAATTAATCACTTACTGCATGAATTTATTTTTCTTCATGTTGGTTTTGCTTCTTTTGCCAGTTACATTAAAACTGCACCCTCTTGTTTTTAGTGCCTTCATGCATGGTAGCTGTCTCTACCTATGTCCTCTGCCCAACCCTCTTGGGATTTGAAATCCCTTATTAGTTTTCTTCTCAGAATTCTTTCCTTCAAGGAAATCTGTCCTACTTTCTCCAGCCTATTTGCACATATTGAAGTTACTCATTCCTGGAGCCATGCTCATGAACCTTTTCTCCATGTTTTTGTACTTGTATTTATTTATAGATAAATTATGAATAAAGCATATTTTTGAAAAAAAAGTGGTTCTTTAGGTAACTTTATGTGATGTACACGTTATAGTTATAGATTGTGTGTTTTTTTTCATAATTATTTCCACGGTTTAAGCACTGTATTCTAATTTCTTCGTATCCACCCTGAAAAAGACTGAACATCTGAGGTAAAGGAGAGCCTCCAAGTTGCCCCATAAGGGGTTCCCTTTATTCTGGTTTAAGAGCTAGCAACTTTAGTGATGCTGCTCAGGTAATGGTCTGTTCATATCTTTGCAGTGATTTAATAGATGGACACTGGCATAATATTGGTTAAGCCTTTTGATTGTTGACTGAGTAGTAGGAGGTGAATTATTTCCTCCAAACCTTCAAAGCAGACTGCGATAATCTTGATTTGTTAAAATACTAAAAGTTGCCATGACAGAGCGTTGGCTGAGCTTTAATTTGAGGATTTTGTGTCAAATTTCCAGGCATCTTTTCTAATCATTTCAAAATATAGATTAGTCTTTATCAGGCAATGATTCTATCTAAAAAGTTTTTCCATCACTCAGTGCAGTTTTCCTCAGGAATTACTGCTTTCTTTTCTCAGCACTGAATTTGGGAAATTCTCAGTTCTTTGTCTTACTATAGGTTGCAATTTAGTGACTTCTCTTTTGATTGGAAAGTTAATCACTAAAAGATAGTGTCATCAACAAAGACAGTGTTACTTTGGTTGACATGAGCTAAGTCACTGATAAAGAGAAGGAAGACTGGGTCAAGCAGGCTTCCCCAAAGGAGTCTTGTGCATGTTAATTAATCAGCCGTGGTGGCGAAAGCAGTGGTTAAATTCTGGCTCTAGTCATTTTGTTGCAAAAATTTATAATGCATAAGATAACATAAAATGTAAATTTACTTTTTTCTCAATTATGTAGAATAAATGTCCTAGTTTATGTTATAGATTCTTAAGATGCCCAGGATCTGTATTTGATAATTTGACAATAAAGACTGTCCTGAAAGAAGGAATAGAGTATTAAAGAATGAATTGTAGTCTTTAGAATCTGCAATTGAAGACGTGCTTAAGATCAAAAATCAAAAAATGCTATTGATCGTCAATATGGATGAAGTGTTCATAAAGAATAGTCAATGTGGATTTAGAAGCAAAAGTAAATCATTTTAATTTAATCTATTAGAATATTTTGATGAGATAATTAAACAGACGGACAAAGGCTACCCTGTGAATGATTGATTAGGATTTTTGGAAGTTAATTACCTGCTTCGCTATTTGGACAGAATGCTGAAGGAGCCAGTTGCGTTCACATTACAGAACCTACCCAATTTTCAGTTCTCTGTAAATTGATATAAATGAAAATGGAAAGTGTTCCATAATGAGAGGCTGATCTGGTCCTTTGGTTCACTGCCTAAATGGTTAAAATGAAAATATTTCCCCACATTCATGGCTCATGGACTTATTGGCAAATTAAATATCAAGTTTTGAAAACCAATTTGACAATAGGAAACAGAAATAGGTGCTTAACTAAAAAGCCTTAATTTGTAAATAACGATGAATATTGTTAGAAAAGGATGTATTCTTGGTTATCTACTGTTTTCATCATTCATAAATATTGGGCAAGTGGGTACCTGTCTGTAAGGTAGCAGCCATGTTGGGTATTGACTGAATGTTTTGCCCTCTTGAAGGAGTCTAGAACCAGAAGGAATAATTTTGAAGATTAGATATTTCAGGCTAAGATGAATAGGTATTTATTTCGCTGAGAATTACTAGTCTGTGTCCAATGTTGTGGGCTGATAAATGGAGTTGAGGCTACAATCAGATAAGCCATGATCTTAGTGAATGGTAGTGTAGGCTCAAGAGACTGACTTTCTGCTCATAATTCTGGTGTCCTTGTTTTGTGTTCATGCATAATGTTAGAACTGACTTAAAATCATAGATAAATTTACAGATTTGCATCTCTGATAAAGCACATATGTTGGAAATGGAAAGGGATATATAGATACTTGGTCAGATGACTTCACTTTCTTTTAGGTTTCTAATCATAAGAGGTCCTCAGCGCAGAGAAAGGGCCTTCAGGCCGTTGAATCTGCGCTGTCAAAAACAACCACCTAACTATTATATTCCCACTTTTCCAGAACCTGGCCCATAACGTGTTATGCTTTGGCATCACTAATGCCCACCTATTCATCACATCAGTTTAACTTGACTTGCTCAGCTACAAAACATCATTTTTGCAGCTGGTAATGATTGAATAGGCTTCAATTTTGGATCTCTCACTGTCACAGGAAATGTTATGTATGGTGGACTGCCCACCATTCTCCTCAGCATTCAACCTATGTTATCTTAGAGTAGCTGCAGAGGAATTGAGCTCATGGTAGATATGCAATTAATGTGCCATCTAGCCTAACAGGCACTTACAACAGAAATTGCCAAGGTTGGTTGTCGAGCATTTTCAACAGGAGTACAGGAGCATCTTATAATTCTCCACAATGCATGTAAGTGTTTTACAAAAAATGCAGGATTTCATGATGCTAAGGAAAGTCTTGTTTTTTTCTCTTTCTGAAATGTCGTTTCTTGTACTTCTGTTCGATGAAGCAGGCGATGTTTGACAATTGCATATAATACAGTAAGAGCTTTAGCAAACTTGTGCAGGTATCTTCAAAATGGCTTTCTGCCAGGATCTTTCATCTTGAAATTCAGTACTAGGTACACTTTTAAAATGTTAGCATGCTGTTGAAGTCTAAGGATTGGCTACTTTGATTTCTTTGAATGATAATCAACCGTCCCTTTCAGTTAATGTTAAGGGATTGCTAATTAATTCGATTTTAACTTAACTTCATTTCAGAATGATTTGCTGAATTTGGACAGATCCTTGAGCTTTATCAGGTGTGGCTTTAGGAGATCCTAGACTGCTATTTACACTGATAGTAGGAACTGCCAATGCTGGAGAATCTGAGATAACAAGATGTAGAGCTGGATGAACACAGCAGGCCAAGCAGCATCAGAGGAGCAGGAAAGCTGACGTTTCGGGTCGAGATCCTTCTTCAGAAAAATTTTTCTGAAAAAGCTTTCCTGCTCCTCTGATGCTGCTTGGCCTGCTGTGTTCATCCAGCTCTACACCTTGTTATCTGCTATTTACACTGTCATTTTTGTGTATGATACATGTGGCTGCGGCAGAATCAACCAAATAGGGATTTACTGCTTATCAAAGGTTAGACCATATGTCTTTTGCACACCTTGTTATTTGCACATGGCTAGAAATTAAAAGTCGGCCAGGGAGGGAGATCTAAACCATGAAACTATAGGCCTCATACCTTTCATAGTGAAAGTTCTGGAATCCACAATTAAAAAAGTAGTAACAGGACATTTCAAAAATCATAACATAATCAAATGGAGTCAACACGATTTTATGAAAAGGAGATCTCATAATTGAAAAAAAATTCACTGTTCTTTTTTATTTTTGTTCCTATTGGAAAGGCTGTCTGAATAAAGAGGAACCAGAATTTGATATGAAGTGCATTTGGGTTTCCAAAAGGCATTTGGTTAGGTGCCACATAAAATGTTATTACACAAGATAATGGTATTGGGAGTGATGTATTAGCATGGATAGACCATTTACTAACTATCAGGAAGCACAATTAGGATAAATAGGTCATTTTGGATTGGCAAACTGTAGCTGGTGGAGTGCCACAGGGATCAGTGCTGAGGCCTGAGCTGTTTATAAGTTATAGTAATGACTTGGACGAACCAACTATTGCAGCTAATTTCCAATGGTGCAATGATAGGTAGGAAAGCAAGTTGTGAGGAGAACGTAGAGTTTGCAGAGGGATGTAGCTAGGTTAAATGGGTGAGCAAAAGTTTGGCAAGTGGTGTATTGTGTGGGAAAATGTGAAGTTGCCCAGTTTGGTGGAAAGAATAGTAAAGTGGGACATCTGAAATCATGGGTTCTGATATGAGACTACCGGAATTTCATCATGCAAGGAAGAATTTCTTCTCTCAGACAGCTTTAAACTTTGAAGTTCCCTATTCCAAAGAACAGTGGGGGGCAGGGGGTCAAAAGATTTACTCTCCTTTACAAATGCTGGTCATGCCTCCATATCCAGGTATTCCAGCAAACGATCTGAAAGACCAGTAGAACTAGTTTCAAAATCCAAGATTTTATCTAGTTTTTTGCTCAATGGATCTCCCTACTGGAGAAAGAGACCTCCCTAAACTCCACAAATTGAAATCTTTCTCAACTCTAACCACTAACGGCAAGTAGATGCATTCTTTGTAGGCAAAGTAGAGCAATGATATTCTGTTTTGCTTGGAACTGATAAAATTTCGAGTGGTCTGACACCTTTCACTGGTGTGATCATAAAGAATATAATTATTGGTATGCAGGTTGTCACCCTGTATTTCAGCATCATAGAAAATGCTGGAGAAACTCAGCAGGTCTGAAAGAGTTGATGTTTTGAGCCCAGTATGACTCTTCTTCAGAAATTCAAATGTTAACTGTTTCTACCTGCACAGATGCTGCCAGACTTGCTAACTTTCTCCTACATTTTAAAAGACCAAACAGGATATTTAAAACCCCTGACCATTATTTGCACTGTAGGCATGGCTTTTGGATTTTCTTATGCAAGTACTGTGCCATTCAGATTAGGTTTGTGAATATCATTTGTAAAAATTCCCAAGTTTATTAGAAACTACATATCAATAAAATATCAATACCTTTATTTTAGCTCTGTAGTGTAAATTACACTCATCAAATATAATAAAGAGCAATGGGTAAATCAGAGGAATATCTGTAGCCGTGTCTTATGTAATATCTTCAAACATTACTGATGACTTTCCAAAACATTTTATGGCATTTCTTCAAATCTGTTTTAAACATTCACTGCATTGTAGTAATGGCAAGACTTAACACTTGTCGATTGACCGTTTACTATTTTATTTCTCTAGATTAAGTGCCTTTGTAAAATACATGCAAATGCATAATTATCTGAACAATGGTTTCACAGAGGCTTATTTAGTCATGTGCATATTTGATAGAAAGTACGATCACAATTTACGTTGGGGTCTGGATTTTATACTCCCCATCTGATGGATTTGGAGGCATGGGACCCATAAAATACAGTGCATGGTCTTTCCGCTGCCTCCTTGCCCTCCATCCACCCATCCATTACCTGCCTCCCATTTTATAGGGAACCTATTGAGGCCCTTAGGTGGCCAGGTAGTTAATGATTCCAAATGGTTTCTGCACCCATTGAATATTTTGCTGTATATCTGATATTGCATTGATGCACCAGTCCACCTTGCTTCTGCCGGGAGCTAGTACTTAATGCAGAGGTGTGCGTATCATTCATATGAAGAGTAAATTGTGTGTGGAAATGATGAAGATCAATTTATTCCTGTACATTGTGTATGGCTGTCAAGTTCACAACTTCCTGCTCTCCAAATAAAGATGTATAAAGAGTTTCCTATGCGTTCTTGATATAAGCTTCGACCTTGAAAATGTCAAAGGCCAGTGATCAAAATCTTGGACATGTCTTTTGTAAGACCACTGTTGTGTCAAAGCTTAAATGCTTATATCGGCTTTATTAATAATGAATGGAACGTTCAGTATCAAGAAAAGGGAAAGCAGTAATTTATAATTCAGTAGCATCATTCACTTTGCATTCATACATGTCCTTAGATTTAATATCAGCACTCTGGTGTCCTGCACAATGAATTAACCTGCAGTTAATTACTGATGAAAAATGAGACCAGCTTACATTGAAAAGTAGAATTTTGAGTAATTGCAATTTCCATGAGCTATTTTTAAACCATTTTTTTGAATTAAAAGTACTAAATGTCTAGGTATGGTAGGAAGAGAGAGACTTTCACAATGGGTAAAACCTGACTTTTTCCTTACACAATTCTACCCAGAATAATTTTATTTTCCTAAAATGATTTTTATCTGGTATTTTTAACTAATGCTGTTTCATTCCTCCCCCCAACTCTATTTTTTTTATTCGTTCACTAGCTCTGAGATGGCAGTACGTTTTAATAGTGGACGTGGCTGATACACTATACCTCTGGCTGTAATGGATTGTGCACTGATTATGCAATCATTGCAAGTGCAAGGTGGAGTGAAGTCTACAGAACAAGGCATACATGGGGTGGTCTGCAGGTAGTATTGAGATAGTCACAGGTGATGTCGTATGAGGAAGATTTGCGTGATTTGTCCCCTCAGATCTAAGTTACCTATAAGCAGTATTGTTTGTTTTGAAAATATTACTTAATAAATAATTTTAAGAATTGAGAGGATAAAATGTTGTTTTAAGGCTGTTTATAAGCTCACATTGTACATTTCCTGATATTGTGTTGTGTTCATGCATATTCTTTTTCAGTTTATCTGATAATATCTCCCAGGATGGAAACATCAAACACGAGGGGACATAGGTTTAAGGTGAAAGGGGAAAAGTTTAAAGGAGATATGCGAGGAAAGTTTTTTACAGAGAGTGGTAAGTGCCTGGAACACACCATGAGAGTAGGTGGTAGAAGCAGATACAATAGCAGTGTTTAAGAGACGTTTAGACAGACATATGAACTGGCAGGGAATAGAGGGATATGGACGATGTACAGGCAGATGGGATTAGTTCAGACTGGCATCACGGTTGGCATAGACATGGTGGGCCGAACAGCCTGTACCTGACCTAAAATATACGCTGTGTATAGACAGCCATTAATTTCAGAAGGAACATATCAATTAATTTGTATATCTTTCTTGTCTCAGTTAATCCATAATGCTTCACCTCAACCATGACACTTTTGATTAGAGCACTGATTGTTCTTTGTTGCATTATTATTAAGTTTAAGCATATGAAATCATAGAATGCTGCAGCAGAAAAACAGGCTATAATTCCGTAGTCTAATTCTACTAGGGTTTACGTTATTTGATATACACCACAGAAAACGGCTACTTGGCCCAAGTAGTCCATGAACTTCCTCCCATTTCTCCATCTAAAAATCTTCCATTGTAATTATCTAGCCCCTTTTCCATCATGTAACTGTCTAGGATCTCCTTACATGTACCTATAATATTTGCTGCAGCTATTCCCTATGGTCATGAGTTCTGCATTCTCACCACCCTATTCGTGAAGAAATTTCTGAATTCTCTATGGATTTCTTGGTCATTATCTTGTATTGATGGCCAGTAGTTAAATGTAGCTTGCTCCTTAAGTTGTTAGCAATCATTCTTTCTTTCCATTACTGAGTTTCTGGCAAAGGATGTCATATTACACCATTCCTTCTGTGGAGATTTGTTTTCTCATCCTCATTACTCCTGACTGTTTTTATAATTATTTTGTTCCCCTTTCTTTATTGCCTTGTCAACCAATGAAAACAATCTGTAATTACTTACCCCATCATAACTCTTAAGAGTCCTAATTTCTCAAGTCACCTCTCACTGTTCCAGTGGAAAATTGCTGTAACTTCTGAAATTTTCCTTCACAACTCTAACTCCTATTTCCTCTGTGGCTCCTTAGTGAATCAATGTTGGATCTCATTCATTATGTTTATATCCTTCCTGTAATATGCTACCCAAAACTGTACTGTACTCCAACTATAGCATAATTAAAGTTTTTATGATGTCAACATTACTCCTACATTACAGGTTCCATTTTTACTGTCAACCTGGCACAACTAATGTTGGAGCACGAACAACATCCGACTTAGTGACATTGTTGGGATTGGCTTGAGAATGTGCCGTGCAAATTTTGATCAGTATCAGCTGTCTGTTTGGTGTAAAGTGGTACTGTTATTCAAGAAAGGAGGAAAGGATAAACCAGGAAACAGACCAGTCAGTCTAAACAGGCCAGTCAGTCTAAGTTCATTGGTGGGGAAACCATTGGCAGCAATTCTGAGGTACAGAATCCCTTTAGTGAGGAGAGATGTAGTTGCATTTGAGGCTTTTCAGAGGAGGTTCATTGGAGTGATTCCAGACATGAGAGGTTTTGCTTATGAAAAGAGATTGAGCAGTTTAGCCCTGTACTGTCTGGAGTGGAGAAGAATGAGAGGAGGTAAATAAGAATTGAGTTATATAAGATGCTAGAGGGGATTGACAAGATAGAGGTAGAGAGGATGTTTTCCCATGTGGGGTAATCTAGAACAAAAGGTCATAGTTTTAGGATAAGGGTTAGCAGATTTAAAACAAGAGATGAGAGGAAATTATTTCACTCAAAAGGTTGAGAACCTGTGGAATTCACTACCCTGAAGTGCAGTAGATGATGGGATATTGAGTAAATTTAAGAAGTTGATAGCCAGATTTTTAATTAGTAATGGGTTGAATGGTTGTGGAGAGTGGGCTGGAAAATGGAATTGAGACTGGGATGAGATCAGCCATGTTCGTATTGAATGGCAGAGCAGCCTTGAGGGGCTGAATTGCTTACTTCTGCTCCTAAGTTATTATGTTTATTATGAATTTACCTGCACTTGAAGAGGCAGGGATTAATCAAGAACAGTCAGCATGGTTTTGTTAAGGGGAGTTATGTCTGACCAACGTGATTGAATTCTTTGAGAGGTGAGGTGTAGATGAGGATGATGCATTTGACATAGTCTGCTTTGACTTCAGCAAGACTTTTGATAAGGTGATATGGGACACTGATTGTGAAGGTAAGAACCCATGGGATCCAAGGAAATGTGGTTAATTGAATCCGCAGTTGGTTGAGTAGCAGGAAGCAGTGGGTGATGGCTGAGGGATATTTTTGTGACTAGAAGCTGATGTCCAATGAGGTTCCACAGGGATCAGTGCTGGGGCTATTACTGTTTGTGCTGTGTATAAATGATTTGAGCTGTGGGGAGAGGCTGAATAGGCTGGGGCTATTTTCCCTGAAGCACTGGAGGCTGAGGAGCGTCCTTACAGAGGTTGATAAAATCATGAGGGGCATGGATAGGGTGAATAGCCAAGGTCTTTTCCCCAGGGTAGGGGAGTCAAAAACTAGAGGACATAGGTTTAAAGGTGAGAGAGGAAAGATTTTAAAGGGACCTAAGGGGCAACATTTTCACGCAGAGGATGGTGTGTGTGTGGAATGAGCTGCCAGAGAAGGTGGTGGAGGCTGGTACAATAACAGCATTTGAAAGGCATGTGGATGGGTACATGAATGGGAAGAGTTTAGAGAGATATGGGTCAAATGCTGACAAATGGGACTAAATCAATTTAGGATATCTGGTCAGCCGAAGATCCTGTTTCCATGCTGTACATCTCTATGACACTATTTAGATTTTAATGTAGGCATGTTGATCAATAAATTTTCTGATGATATGAAAATTATTGGGCTGGTAATTAGCGAAGAAGATTACAGGAGGATAGGGTCGAAACGTCAGCTTTCCTGCTCCTTTGATGCTGCTTGGCCTGCTGTGTTCATCCAGCTCCACGCCTTGTTATCACAGGAGGATCGGGATGGGCTAGTTGAATGGATTGAGCTAATGCGCTTGGGAAGGACAAACAAGGCAAGGGAATATACGATGAATAGTAGGACCTTGGGAAACACAGAATCAGAGGGACCTTGTTATGTATTTCCACCGGTCTCTTAATGTAGCGGGACAGGTAGATAAAGTGGTTAAGTAGGCAAATGGGATACTAGCCATTATCAGTTGAAACATAGAGTTTAAGAGCAGTGAGGTCATGCTGGAACTGTTTAAAACGTTGGTTAGGATATAGCGAGAGTATTGTGTGCAATTCTGGAATCCATGTTGTAGAAGGGATGTGATTGCTCTGGAGAGGGTGCAGAGGAGATTTATCAGGATGTTGTCTCGGCTGGAGAGTTTCAGTTATAAAGAGACATTAGATAAAGTGGGTTGTTTTCCTTGGAACGGAGGAGTCTGAGGGGGGATGTGATTGAAATGTATAAAAATTATAAAGGGCATAGATAATGTAGACAGGAAGAAACATTTCTCTTTGGTGGAGGGGATCAGTGACCTGGCAGCATAGATTTGAACTTAGGTGCAGGAGGTTTAGAGGGTGTGTCAGGAAATTATTTTTCACCCAGAGGAGTGGGAATCTGGAACTCACTGCCTGTAGGAATGGTAGACGCAGAAACTCTCAGCATTTAACTAGTATTTAGAAGTGTACTTGTGATGCCAAGACGTACAGGCCTATGAGCCAAGTGCTGGAAAATGACTCAATTGGCTGAGGAGCCTTTTTCTGCACTGCAGACCTCTATGAATGTGATTCTAAGTGAATCTAAAAGGTGAGTTCCTTTCGCATATCTGGGGTTGGGAGCATGAGGAATTAATTTACTGCATCTTCATTTTTTTCATTTCTTATTATTCTTCTGTTTGTCATAACATAATGCTTTTCCATCTTTTAAGATATGTCTTTACATAATGACAGTTCACCAACTAAAGAGTTTCTGTGTGTATCTGGCATTTGTTAAAGGATAAAAGAATAATGCGCACAATCGTGCTGTCTGTGTAAATAAGCGTGTCTCTTCTTGCACTGTGCCACTTCCCTTTCTAATTCTGCATTTACTTTTTTCACTCCCGATATTGTTCTATTTTTAATTGTTCTATTGTTCATGCTACTGGATTGCTTCTGAGTCAACTTTGGAGAGCTGACTATGTTGAACTGTCATGAAGAGATGCATTAGTGATTTTTTCACGTTACCAGTTCATAAACACAAACAAAGATGTAATAACAGTTGAATATCTATACTCCCTTTGAAAAGATCCAATCACTCATAAACAATTAATGTCTTTTATTGTGCACCATGGTCAAGTGTGTGAAAATGGACCAATCACTAGTAAGATGATAGATGACAAATGAGAACGATGAAACTGCATCAATCGATGCCCGTAGTTCTGTGAAGTAGACTATAATTCCATTGCTACTGATAAAGCATTCCATAAGACTATAATTTGAATTTGGAAGAGTTAGCATGGGTCATTATGCATTCTCGGAATTCTTTCATGTTGTACTTGTGTGGGACAAGAATTTATCAGACAGACATTTCTATAAAATTATGTTTTTGATGACCAGAAGTGTCACGTGTAGTCTTCCTATACATTTGCACCTGGAAGCAAATGATATCTTTCCTTGACCCAGAGGATGTAAATTGTTTCCCCTCTAGTTTAATGTACTCAGCATTTCCGTATAAGGAAGGCTGACTCACAAAGCCAAGAAAAGCCCAGTTCTAACAAGCCAGTCAGAGAGAGTTTAACAGATCAACAGAAATGAATGGGCTCTACCACAAGCAGCTTGTGATTAATAGCCTGTATGTTTGCAAACATAGTCTGACTGTCAGGCCTAAGGCTGAAGTAGGATAGAATAAAAAAAATGCAGCGCATATTACATTGCTTCAGCTTGTTGTTATAGCGATGGGTCCTTTAAAGTATCCCCCTCCGATTACTATACTTTTCTCTTTTCATCTGCTTGTTCCATACATCAATGCTTCTGAGGCAGTCGTGCTTTATGAATCCTGTGCATTTTGTTTTCAAGCTACATTACATTACATGGCAGTTTTTCTCTATCAATTTATACCTGTTTCAGTCAAAGGAGAGCTGTGAACTGCAGGAGAATATAATTCATGAATGCATGACAACTTCCTTGTGGATTGAACACAAAAGTGGAGAAACTAGCACACTAATATTGAGTATGGAACTTGTACTTTTAATTTCTTGTTAATGATGAAGGTTATGCACTGTCCAACAGAATGCAAGGTCTGTTGAGGATTTAGATTTATGCCCATAATTAATTATATTGCTGATTATATTCTATTCGTATGACCTCATAGACGTTTATAGCACAGAAGGGGGCTATTTGGCTCATTGTGCCTGCGCCTGTCAACCGACACCTGATTACTTAATCCCATTTTCCAGCTCTTGGGCCGTTGCTCTGTAGGATATAGCAAATCCCTCTGTACCTGGGATCAACTTAGTGAACCTTCTCTGAAATGCTAGTATATTTTTCATTGGGTAAGGGGACCTGAACTGTTCATAACTCTATCAGATTTGTCAAACACAGCCTTCCCTTTACAAATCCATGCTCACTTTCCTGATTAATCCATGCCTCTTCTTCTGCAGATGTTTCGTGCAAATTCTTTCTTATAACTTGACAAGCACCAAACTTAGACTGACTGGCTTATAATGTCCCGGTCAATCCCTTCCTTTCTTTTTTTTAACTTTAGGGACAATGTTAGCAGTCATCCAGTACTCGTTAGCTCATTTGTTTGTAGCCAGGGGAGATTTGAAAATTACAGCTCCTCCTCTCTCTCTCTCTGTCTGTCTGTCTGTCTGACTGACTGACTGTCTTTCTTTCTGTTAATTTCTTTTGATCAATCACGGTCTTGCACCCTGATGTCTATACCTGTGCATTCCTTTTCCATTGTGAAGGCTAATGCAAACTTTAAAAGAGATTTGGACAGGTGATGAATAGGAATGGTTTAGTGGGATATGGGCCAAATGCAGGAAAGTAGGACTAGTTTAGTTTAGGAAATTTGTTCGGCATGATTTTTCCATGCTGTATAAATCTATGACGCTATGACTGTTTTCATTGAGGACTGTATAAAATCAGCCATGATCCCATTGAATGACAGAGCAAACTCTTGATGGGCTGAATGACCTACTTCTTCTCCGTTACCCTGATCTGGGTGGATCAAGAAGGGCAAACCTCAATTAAATCATATGTTTCATGATCTCAAAGGTGGAATAGTTGCTTGAATGAGGCACATTTCAAAGGCTGCGAAGGCAGGTGAAGGATGCAGTGATGTTGAAACTGTCCAGTTGTTATAGTTTGCCATGCCGTTGTGTAAAAGTTACAATCCATCAAGTTGATGCTGTTATTGGCTTGTGTTAAAGATGACACGTGCAGTCCTCCATCCAGACACCATAGAACCCTATAGCGATAGAATAGTGGTGTTAGAAACTGGTCTGTAAACCCAGAGGCTTTTTTTTGCCATTCATTTGTGGGAAGTGGGTATCGCTGGTTGGCCAGCATTTCTTGCCCATCCCTAGTTCCCCTTGAGAAAGTGGTGGTGAGCTGCCTTTTTGAACTGCTGCAGTCCTCCTGTGGTTGCCCCACAATGCTATTAGGGGGGGAATTCAGGATTTTGACCCAGCGACAGTGAAGGAACAGGATATATTTCCAAGTCAGGACGGTGAGTGACTTGGAGGGGAACTTGGAGGCGGTGGTGTTCCCATATGTCTGATGTCCTTGTCCTTCTAGATGGAAGTGGTCATGGATTTGGAAGGTGCTGTCTGAGGATCTTTGGTGAATTTCTGCAGTGTGTCTCATAAATAGTACACACTGCTGCTACTGAGCGTCGGTGGTGGAGGGAGTGAATGCTTGTGGATGTAGTGCCAATCAAGCGGGCAGCTTTGTCCTGAATGGCGTCAAGCTTCTTGAGTGTTGTTGGGCCTGCACTCATCCAGGCAAGTGGGGAGTATTCCATCAGACTCCTGACTTGTGCCTTGTAGATGGTGGACAGTCTTTGAGGAGTCAGGAGGTGAGTTACTCCACGCAGTATTCCTAGCTTCTGGCCGACTCTTGTAGCCACTCTGTTAATGTGGTGAGTCCAGTTGAGTTTCTGGTCAATGATAACCCCCAGGATGTTGATATTGGGGGAGTCAGCGTTGGTAATACCATTGAATGTCTAGGCATGGTGATTAGATTGTCTCTTATTGGTGATGGTCATAGACTGGTATTTGTGTGGCGCGAATGTCACTTGCTGCTTGTCAGCCCAAGCCTGGATATTGTCCAGATCTTGTTGCATGTGAACTTGGACTGCTTCAGTATGTGAGGAGTCACAAATGGTGCTGAACATTGTGTAATCATCCGCAAACATCCCCACTTTTGATCTTACGATGGAGGGAAGGTCATTGATGAAGCAGTTGAAGATGGTTGGGCCAAGGACACTACCCTGAGGAACTCCTGCAGAGATGTCCTGGAGCTGAAGTGATTGCCCTCCCACAAGCACGACCATCTTCCTATGTGTCAGGTATAACTCCAACCACTGAAGCGTTCGTTCCCTGATGCCCATTGATTCCAGTTTTGCTGGGGCTCCTTGATGCCACACTTGGTCAAATGCAGACTTGGTATCAAGGACTGTCACTCTCACCTCACCTCTGGAATTCAGCCCTTTTGTCCATGCTTGAACCAAGGCTGTAATGAGATCAGGAGCCGAGTGGCCCTGACAGAACCCAAACTGGGTGTCACTGAACTGGTTAATTCTGAGCAGGTGCTGCTTGATAGCACTTTCCATCACTTTACTGATTATCGAGTGTAGATTCATGGGGCGGCAATTGGCCGGGTTAGATTTGTTCTGCTTTTTGTGCACAGGACATACTTGGGCAATTTTCCACATTGTCGGGTAGATACCAGTGTTGTAACTGTAACTGTGCCGGAACAGCTTGACTACGGGAGCGGCAAGTTCTGGAGCACAAGTCTTCAGTACTGTTGCCAGAATGTTGTCAGAGCCCGTAGCCTTTGCAGTATCCAGTGTCTCCAACCATTTCTTGATATCACGTGGAGTGAATCAAATTGGCTGAAGACTGGTATCTGTAATGCTGGGGACCACTGGCGGAGACAAAGATGGGTCGTCCACTAGGCACTTTTGGCTGAAGGTTGCTGCGAAAGCTTCAGCCTTATCTTTTGCACTGATGTGCTGGCACCTTCCATCATTGAGGATAGGGACTTTTGTGGAGACTGCTCCAGTGAGTTTTCTACCACCATTCGTGCCTGGATGTGGCAGGACTCCAGAGCTTAGATCTGATCCATTGGTTTTGGGATCACTTATCCCTGTCATTTGCTGCTTATCGTGTTTGGCATGCAAGTAGTCCTGTTTGATAGCTTCACCAGGTTGATACCTCATCTTCAGGTATGCCTGGGGCTGCTCCTGGCATACCCTCCTGCAGTCTTCTTTGAACCAGGGTTGATCCCCTGGCTTGATGGTAATGGTTGAGTTGGGGATACACCAGGCCATAAGGTTACAGATTGTGCTGGAGTACAATTCTGCTGCTGTTGGTGGTCCACAGCACCTCATGGATGCCCAGTCTTGAGTTACTAGATCTGTATGAAGTCTGTCTCATTTAGCACGGTGATAGTGTCACACAACACAATGGGGGTTGTTCTCAGTGTGAAGGTGGGACATCGTCTCCACAAGGACTGTGCAATGATCACTCTCACGGATACTGTCCTGGACAGATGCAGCTGCACCCTCCTGACTGTATATCACTGTGCTGCCCCCTCTGCTGGGTCTGTCCTACCGGTGGGACAGGACATATCCAGGGATGGTGATGGTGGTGCCTGGGGCATTGTTTGTAAGGTATGATTCTGTGAGTATGACTATGTCAGCTGTTGCTTGACTAGTCTGTGAGACAGCTCTCCCAATTTTGGCACTAACCCCCAGATGTTAGTGAGGAGGATTTTGCACGGTTGACAGGGCTGTTTTTGCTGTTGTCTTTTCAGTGCTTAGGTTGATGCCAGGTGATCTGTCCAGTTTCATTTCTTTGAGTCTTTGTAGCGATTGGTACAACCAAGTGGCTTGCTCGGCCATTTCAGAGGGCAGATGAGAGTCAACCACATTGCTGTGCATCTGAAGTCACATGTAGGCCAGTCCAGGTAAGGATGGCAGATTTCCTCCCCTGAAGAACATTAGTGAACCAGATGGGTTTTTCCGACAATCGGCAATCATTTCATGCTGATCAATAGATCCTTAATTCCAGACATTTTTTTGATTTCCAATTCCATTATCTGCCGTGGTGGGATTTGAACTCGGGTCCCCAGAACATTAGCTGGGTTTCTGGATTAATAGTCTAGCAATAATACCACTAGCTTATCGCCTACCACAAATTCTGGTTGTTGAGCTCTTCATCCTGGGCCAGATATAAAATTCTGGCAATAGGATCCATGACTGAACTGCCCTCTTTTATCCTTCGTTGGCTCTAATTTATTGTATTTTAGTGTCCAAACTCTTTTTGGTTTGGATGTAGCCTGCAAACTCATCAGAATTAATGAAAAGAATGATGTTGCTTTTGACGAGATACCAATGAGGTGATATTTAGTTTTAACTTCGGTATCATGTCAGGCTTCTGTCTATCCTATAACTTCACAAGTGTTGAAGGCAGTTGTCCGTTGTAACAGTAACATAAATCTTGCTTCTATATCTGGATAGAGATAGTCCAACAACTGCACCTCCCAGTCATGAACCACTTCAACTCCCCCTCCCACTCCTTGTACGACATGTCCATCCTGGGCTCCTCCAGTGCCACAACAATGCCGCTCAAAGTTTGCAGGAACAGCACCTCACATTTCACTTGGGAACCCTGCAGGCCAATGGTCTCAATGTGGATTTCACAAGCTTCAAAATCTCCCCTCCCCCAACCGCATCCCAAAACCAGCCCAGCTCGTCCCTGCATCCTTGACCTGTCTGTCTTTTCTCTCACCTATCCGCTCATCCCACCTCACTGACCAACCCCCAGCCTCATCCCCACCTCCTTGACCTGTCTGTCGTCCCTTGACCGACCAACCCACATCCTAACTGTCTACCTACATTCACCTTTACTGGCTCCATCCCCGCCTCCTTGACCTGTCCGTCTCCTCTCCACCTATCTGCTCCTTTATCCACCTTCCATCCGCCTCCCCCTCTCTCTCTAATTATTTCAGAGTCCCCTTCCCCTCCACCATTTCTGAAGAAAGGTCCAGACCCGAAACGTCAGCTTTCCTGCTCCTCTGATGCTGCCTGGCCTGCTGTGTTCATCCAGCTCTACACTTTGTTATCTCTATAATCTGGATAGTTGTTGCTTGCACTTATGACAATTCATGCAGTGAATACAGGAGTTGATCTTGTTATGTCACATCGAGTGAGTAGTGATGATGAGGGTTCTGATCTGTTCTTTCATATGACCTTGGGTGGCATTGCCTGGCAATGATTTACATAGTAGACAAGCTGCGGGCTATCTGGAGGACTCTTGGGCCATTCTTTGAAACTGAAGTGGATCTTTGGGCCTATTCCCCATCTCTAGGGCAGAAGTCTGAGTTCAGTCATTGATCAAGACTGATTCAAACCTTGGTTTCCTGTTTATTCTAGCACAGGTTGTAGATAATGCAATGGTTGAACTGATGAACCTTTGTGGATCAGGGAGGCCTATGGATTTTGATAACGTAATCCAAATGAGCGGTTTACCTATGCTGTCAAAATGGAAGAAGTAAATCTATCCTGCTTTAGAACCACATTCAGATTATATTTTGTTTTGTGCAAGGAGTGAACCCTTATTTTCAATATGTTAAAGGATATGGCAAATGATGTAACTGAGCAAAGCATTAATCAGTGTTTTGTTACCATATAGCAATCAACAACAAATAACAATAACTTTGCACTGTTAACCAACATGCAGATGTCTCATTGTGGCTAACAGTTGTGGATAAAACAATGGAGGAAAGAAATGAAAAGTAGAGCTGGCAGTTCGGAAAACTAAGACTCAGTCAGAGAGCTTGCACTAAGTTCTTTAATACATTTACAGATAGATCAGTGATAAAGTGCTGGTCTGATACAAGCAGAGCAGTGGAATCTGAAGGAGCCAAGCATATTGAAGTTAGAAGCGAAGTTGTAGCAAAAGTTGAATAATGTGCCTGTGACATCACAGGTATGTAGGCCGTGGGAAATGCATACTGAAACTCGAAAGAGCACTTGTGAGATTGGCAAGATCTTTGTGGGGAAGAAAGTGGCAGTGGAGAAGGTTGGGGCAAATGGGCAGACCTATAGAAAAGTAGTGATTTGGAAGTAGTCAGAGAGAGGTTTATCAGCACTTGAGACCTTTGAGGATTTAGGTACATGTTGCAGTAGCGAGGAGGTTAGCCATGGGATTTGATTTGATATATGTGGCTGAAGGAAAGGAAGTTGTTGAAAAGTTACTCAAGAACAATGAAGTAGTAGTAGGCCATTCAAGCTGTCGAGGCTGCTCCACTATCCAATTAAATCATGGATAATGATCTACATCAATGCTACTTCCCTGCAATAACCCCATGTTCCTTAATATCATTAGTCTCCCTAAATCTATTGATCTCTGTCTTGAACATTGCCAATGGTGGAGCTTCCACAGCCCTCTGAGGTAGAAAATTCTAAAGATTCACCACCCTCTCAGTGAAGAAGTTCCTCCTCATCTCAGCCTGAAATGATCTATCCATTATCTTGAGATCATATCCTCTGGTTTTAGAGTCGTGAGTCTGGAGAAACATCTTATCTACATCCACCCTGGCCTGTAAGAACTTTGCAAATTTCAATTCGTCACCTCTCATTCTTTGAAATTCTAGGTAATACAGACGCAGTCTCCTGAATCTCTCCTATAAAACAATATTGCCATTCTAGAGATTAATCGTTCAGAAAACTCCAAGTTAGATCTCACCAAGGTTTTATAGAACTGCAGCAAGGCATCTATACTCCTCTATTTTAATTCCCTTGTGATGAAGTCCAAATGTACCATTTCCTTCTTAATTGGTTGCTGCATCTGCATTCATATAGATACATGAGGTCACTTAGAAAGGTGGGAATTTTGATAGATAATATGGTTGATGTCTGTGGGAAGTGAGAAACAAAGTGGATTACAAAGGGCTTGGAGAGTGGTTGAGGTGAAGGAGCTGGACAGATAGGAAATAGAGAAATGAGGATATTTTTCATGATTGCACACTAAGATTGCACTGAGTTTGACAGGGAACACGATAGGACATTAATTTGATTAGGCAGTCTCGATGAGGAAAAGGTAGCCATTGACAGTGAGCATCTGTATTTTTTTCACTTTGCATGTCTGTTTGAGTGCTTTGGGCATGACACACAACACTGGTACAAATCACGCTCGAAGCCGTTTTGGTGAGGTGTTTGCATGTGCCCAGGGAACATTCACCGGAATTTTTAGGGTAAACAGGTTGTAACTTAGTTGATTTAATGTCTGTGATACTGCTTTGGAGCTCAGTGCTCAGCTGATACTGTCTCTTAAACAGACACGGCTGAACACTCACTCAGAAAGAAGGACCAGCTGCTCCTCTCCCCATCAAAACTGTTTAAAGGACTCATTAATTACTTTTAGGTTAGTAGCTCCTTGATTTCTACTGTATCCTTTTGTGATTGTTGAAGTGATTTGTTGTTTCAAGACTTCTTCGAAGTTGTCTGAGTCTGCAGGGAGAGGTACGGCATGCAAAGATGTAGCACAAGTCATTGGCTCTCAAACTTTGATTCATTCATGAGCATTCCTCTTAATCTACAGCATGACAAGGTAATTAAGTAGAGGACATGCTTCTGGAAGATTGAGGAATGGAAGAAGGACTCCCAGTAGTAGGTCATTTCTGCCAAGGTGTTCAGACATTCTCCTACCTGAACCTCTGTGAGGAACAGCATGTCCATTAGCTATGAATAGCCTCATAGAAACCTGTCATCTGCTACCACAACTGCAGTCTCTGTGAAGGACAAGGAGGATTTGCCAGTCATAATAAAGGTGACTGAGACCATGCGCTTTTGTGTATCAAGCTCTTTCCATGCTGTAGCAGATGATTTTTGCAATATGTCTCTGAGAGACTCAGTACTTTGCGATAGCTGACCATGTCTGATTTTCTTTTATCAGAGAGTAGTATGCTGAGCAGGCATACAATTTCATACAGTTTGCAGGCTTCTCCCTGGTGCGCGACAACAGCAAAGACACTCGCAGAGTGGCAGCAGGATGAATGCAGTCATCCTGAAAGAGGATAGCACATTTGTACTCTGTGAAGCCTCTGTCATTCCCTGGAGCAGTGCCTCAACAATGCTATTAATCTGTTGGAAATCAGATTTCAGATTGCTGCTTCATCATACAAACATTGACCGTTGGTACCTGCAGTCATAAGAGCAGGTGCCTGAGCTCGCGGGAGACACCATAAGCTGTAGGAGCAGATGTAGGCAATTTGGCCCATTGAGTCTGCTCCATTCAGTAGATTTATGGTTGATCTTGATAATCCTGAACTCTACTATCCTGCCTTTCTCCATAACCCTGAATGTCTTCCTGATTAAAAATCTTCTATCTCAACCTTGAATATTCTTAACAATCCAGCCTTGATAGCTCTGTTTGATAAAGAATTCCACAAATTCACTACCCTCTGACAGAAAAGTATCATCCTAATCTCTGTCTTAAATGGGCATCCCCTTACACTGAGATTATGTCCTCTGGTCCTAATCTGTCCGACCAGGGAAAACAGTCTCTCTGCACCTACCTTGTCAAGCCCCTTAAGAATCTTATTTGTTTCAATAAATTCTCCTGTCATTTTTCTCAACTCCAATGAGTACAGATCCAACCTACTCTTCTCATATTAAAACTCTGACATGGGATCAACCAGCTGAACCTCCTCTGAACTGACTCTAATATCCCCAAGTCTCCAAGTATATCTTTCCTTAGATAAGGGAAGCAAAACTGTTCACTGTATCACTGGTGTGGTTTGACTAGTGCCTTGTATAGTTTCAGCAAGACTTCCCGACTTTAATGGAAAATGCTGGAGATACTCAACAGGTTTGGCAGCATCCTTGGACAAAGACAACTTCAGAGCATGACCTGATGATATTTGTTCTCCAAAATTTTCAGTGTTTGTTTTAGATTTCTAGCATCAACAATATCTTGTTTTTAGTCCTTATTTTGATACTCAACTTCCTTTGAAATAATATCCATTCCCTATTACCTGCTAACTGGGATGCTTTTTTTGTGATTCATGGTCGAGGACTCCCAAATTCCCCTGTCCTGCAAATTATATTCCACGTGCCAAGTTTTTGTCCACTTGTTTAACCTGTTTAAGTCCCTCTCAGACTCTTTGTGTCAGCTTCACCAGTTGCCGTCCCACCTTGATTTGGTTTGATTTTGATATTATTGTCATGTGTATTTTACGGTAAGAATATAACAAAATACAGTGAAAAGCTTTCATTTTTTTGCCACAAACTGGTGCTGTTTTGAAAAATTTAAGAATAAGGAAAAAACAAAAGATATAGCTTGAAGAGAGTCCATCGGTCCTGAGCCAACTCACAGTCAATAACGCCTCTGCCACCATCCCTGCACCACTGCTTCGCTGCCGTGTACACCAAATCCAACCAACATCGAAGTTGCTAATCCTTAGGCGCACCGTCTTTTGCCCCACTGGGCTTACCTCGCTGATGTTGCCTCTGCTGATGTAGAAGCGGCTGATTCCAGGTCTTTTGCTTGCTCTAGAAAAGTAAGTAGGTGCTCATTCAAGGTCCTCATTGGGCCCACTGTCCTTTGTGGCAGGCCTGCCCCAGGTCCGCACACTGCACTCTCACTACCGCCGATGATATCCAAGCTCAGGACGAGGTAAGTAAGTGAAAAAAATGAAAAGAGAGATGGAGAAAAAAGAAAAAGAAGAATGGTTGAGCAGACAGGCTTCGGCGCAGGATCCCTACTCTGCCACCGTCTCGGTCTGGAAGAACCTATTTTTGTATCACTTGCAAACGTGGCTACAATACATTTACTTCCCATCTAAGTAAAAAATAAGTAGTAAATAATCGTGGCCACAGCACTAATCCCTGTGGAACTCCATTAGTTACAAATTGTACCCTGAAAATGCATCCTTTATTTTCAACCCTGTCTGGTATCATTTAACCAAGCCTCTGTCCGTGTTAATATAGTACCCCCAACACCAAGGCTCTTATGTTATGAAATAACCTTCCACGTGGCACTTTATTAAATGCTTTTCAGAAATCCAAGTATAAATCCTCTACTGGTTCGTCTTTACCTATGCTGCTTATTATTGCCTCAAAGAATTCTAATAAAACTGTCACGTATCATTTCCCCTCAAGAAGCCACGTGGACTCTGATGATATTATACATTTCTAAGTGCTCTGCTGTTACATCCTTCATAATGACAGATGTTAAGCTAACTGATCAATAGATAACTTTTCTGTTGTCTCCTTTTTGAATAATGGTGTTGTATTGGCAGTTTTCCAAACCTCTGGAAGTTTTCCAGAATCTAATGATGTTTGCAAGGTGCATCCATTATGGCCACAGCTACTTCCTTTAGTGTCCTAGGATGCAATCCATCAGGGCCTATTTGTCATTAGCTTCATTTGGTTCCTAGTAATTTTTTCCTCATGATTGATATTGTGTTTATTTCCTTCCCACCTTTTGCCCCTTGACTGGGAAGAGCAGATTGACCTTTCATGTAGTGCCTTTCTTTCACCTTGCACACATGTAAGGTGCTCTGCTTCTACTTTTGCTACAGTCGAACTGAGACATTGGCTAAGTTTCATCCTTGTTAGGCTCATAAATGTGCTAATGGTGTTGGTCAGCACTTCCATAACTGGAAAAGATGGGTTCCAAGCACGACACAAAGCCCTGTGTCGGGTTGGTGCTGGACTTCTCTTTTTTTTTCCTTTTATTCATTCACTGGCTGAGGGCGTCGCTGGCTAGGCAGCATTTATTGCCCATCCTTAATTGCCCAGAGAGCAGTTCAGAGTCAACCACATTGCTGTGGGTCCAGAGTCACATGTAGGCCAGACCAGGTAAGGATGGCAGTTTCCTTCCCTAAAGGACATTAGTGACCCGGATGGGTTTTTCCGACAATCGACAATGGATTCATGGTCATCATTAAACTCTTAATTCCAGATATTTATTGAATTCAAATTCCACCATCTACTATGGCGGGATTCAAACCCAGGTCCTCTGAACATTATCTGGATCTCTGGATTAACAGTCCAGCGATAATACCACTAGGCCATTGCCTCCCCATTCTCTGCTCATTAGTATAGTGTACAGTCATTCTGGAGGCCTGTTAAAGGACCAAACCTTTCGTTATGGATATCCATTAGCCACCTTCTGTACCTTGCTCCATTGAACATTGAAGTGCAGCTTTGTCCCTTTCAAAAAAACTTGTACCTGTTCAACCTTCAATGAACTGGTACCTGTGCTATCTTTGACCCCTGCCATGATTGAAGGGGATTCATGCCTAGAGTTTTACCACAAGCAGATCTTGGCTTTATGCTATCCTCTAAATTACATGTAATCTCTGTATCTGAGTGGGTAGTTCTAGTGTAAAGTTGAATGATAATGTTAATTTTTCATTACTGTCACTTGTTCTTCCACCTGTTCTATCACTACCTGGCTAAGTGGTAGCTCTTGGGTATCTGAAAGCAAAAAGATACAAGGATGTAGTTGCCATAAAGAGCAAGGGCAACACAAGAAATGCATGTGGTCGAGGAGGTAAGGTAGCTTGTAAGTCCGAAGAGACTGCAGTGAGTGAGGAGAAGGATTAGGTATTGAGATCTTCATTGGTTCCAGCATATCCACCGATAGCTGCATGACTGCTGGTGAACACTGTCAAGGCTTGTAGCCGTGCCTGTCTTCTGCTAGTTAATACACCATTTTGTCCTGCAATGGAGAGGCAGTATGTCAGTCAGTCTGGTGCAGTACATTTGACTCGTGATTGTTACGGTTGAATAGTTGGCATTGTGTGCAGTGTATGTGGGAGATGGGTATGAGGCTTGTGTAGCGTTGCTAAGTCTGAGCGTGAGATTTGAAGATTCCTGTTTCTGCAAAGGCTTAGTCTGGAATTGGGATGAAGTCAAAATTACAGTATTAAATGAACTTTAAATGTGAACTTGAGATTACAACCTTGTTCATCTGTTAGTTAGTAACACCTGTTTCTGTTGTATTGGAAATGATTAAATATGTAGCATATTGCTTTGAAACTAGCTTATTAACACATGAAAAATGTTGTGTTAAACATTTCTGAGCAAGAGAAATACGCATATTTGTTTGATTTAGACAGTAGTGTATAGAATACTTGACTACTGAAATGATTATTTCACATAGACCAGAGATATACCCACAAGGTCACAGAGGGACAGGGAGAAATGCTCTGGTTGATTCCAGTGAGTAACAATTCATGTGAAAATTTAAAAGTTAACATCTTTTTTAACCCAGAGAGTCAAAAATCCTGTTTTTATCCCAATGTTGAGCCTTTCCAGTTGTAATAATATTGTAATACTAACGTATTGGAAGGATTGCTGCAGCCCATTTCGTGTATACAACTGCAATTGCTCTTTTAGCTTAAAGAACCTGTACTGATCACATTTCCCACCAAGGCAGCCTATCTTATCAAACCCAGTTTCCTGCTATTTCATAATTTTCTGCAGTACCCTTGCTTTCTAGGTGATAGATATCCGTTAGGTTTCTTACATATGTTTTGGTGGGGTCTGATGCCTTCTTGGAGATCCTTTCCGGAAATTGATCAGAGCTGAGTAAAGCTGAAAGTGTGGCTATCTGTATGGTTACTGCTGGCCTAAATTGGAAAGAAACTGACAAACACCCTTTAATGCCTAATTTGGCTTGTCACAACCCAGTTTGGAAACTGCACTGATACTCAAGACCCACTGCTCCCAAAGTTTTCATAGAAGTTAAAGATTCAGTCCAATTACTAAAATACACTGACTACATCCCTGTTCTCAACAAGAATCTGGTGTTTATTACAAATAAATCAGTTCTAACCACAAGCAAACAAATTCTAAGCTATCAACTTTAAATCTTTAATTTAGACTCTACCCTTGTTAAAGCTCTAAAAATGCGTGCAGACTGACACATGCAAACATAAAAAATAGAATTTATAGGTGGGGGAAGAGAAATTAGGAGAATGTAGGTGAATAGCAGTAATTCACATGATTCATGAAGCATCCTTTTGCTTCTTCTAACTCTTTCTAATCTCTGAAATTCTTCTTTCCAAGTCACCCTACTTCTTTACTAAAGACATAGGGCACTTAACACACTAAGTGTTCAGTTTCACAGTTAGTGGTTAAGGGCAGCAGCTTATGGGAAATGGAGAGAGATAAGTTATCTATCCTCCAATGTTTTGTAATTTTACTGTGAGGAGAGAAAGGATGCTATCCTTTTATACACTGGACGTTTCTGCCACTGTACTTTTCACACACTGGTTCTGGACAGGTGGGTAACCCATCAGAAAGTTGTTGTTGTTACGCTGAGTGCTGCTGACCCATACAACTTGTCCTGACTGAAAAACCAGTCAACAGACTGCCTTTGGGTGGAACTGCCCTTCGCAAATTGCCGTGAATCCAGCACCCTCTCCCACTGCTTGAACAAGACAACAATTGAAGTACAACTCACAGTGAGTACCAGTAGCTCATTTTAAAATTGCACATCTCCTTCCACAGTTTCCTTAATTTAAAGCTTTTCCTATTTTGGTTTGCAATTCAAAACGAAATAAAAACAAAAGCATGTGGTCTTAACAGCCAGAATGGGACGAACAAGGTGAGAACCTGGTCTTGAAACATTCACCAGAAGCTTGTCTGAGTGAAGCCTAGGTGGTGAAGCCAATAATGAATTCGAAAGTGTGCCAAAATTAATTTCTAATTTCTATGCCTCCAAGTCCAATATATCCTTTTGAAGATGGGTATTCAAAACGCAACATTTTCTGGAAGAAATGAGTAACACTGCAGTGCAGTAGCACATTGTTTTTATGTTCCACACTACATACAATGCACCTAAATAAAACATTAGCCTTTTTCTGATTCTTTGGAGGAGTGATCTAGCTTTGGGGAAGTGAGCTCTTGTGTACCTGAACCCCAAATTTATTAAAGGATTTTTTTTTTTAAATTGAGGTTGAAATTGTGGTAGAGATGTATAAATATGAACGTGCAGTTTACTGAAAACCACTATAAGACAAGATTGATTCCTTTGGTGGATGCAAAATTAAATTTAATGAAGGGAGAGCAGGTGTGTATTTTGGAAGAGGATTAAAATGGGCTCCAAACTGACTTAATTAAATAATGCAAGAAGACATTCATAAATTTGCAGCATGAGTATGTCAATGGCAAATGAATTTCAATATTCATAAGTGAGTGGCAGTTCATTTGGTAGGAGGCCACATGCTCCTTGGAAAATAAAGCTCTGAATTAGGATACAGGAGCAAAGAGAAAGGAGTTGTATGGGTGATGGGGCATACAGTGTCACAAAAAGTTAAAAGGAGTGGCGCAGTTTAACAAGCTATAAAAATGCAGACAAAACAATGGGATTTACTTTTAGAGGAATAGAATTGAAAATCTGAGAAGTAATATATCAATTTATATAGAACATTGTTTATACCACATTTAGAATAATGCACCCAGTTCTGGTCTCTTATATTACACAAAAAGGATATAGAATCACTGTAGAAGTTGCAAAATTGATACACAAGAATTCTGACAGAATTCAGAGATTATAACTAGCAGGGCAGCTTCTTTCTAAAAATGGATTGCCTTGCCATGAACAATGCTGAAAGCAGAATTCATAACCGCTTTTAGAAGGAATGTAGATAATTTTTTTTTAAATTGAAAAGGGTTTGAGGAGGGATAGAAGAATTGGACTAAACAGAAAACTGTTAAAGGGTAGCATAGCTACAACGAATTGAAAGACCTGTACTGTAAAATTCTATGGTTCTATGTGACTGAAAAATAGCATCATTACTTCAAGAACATCTATCTAAATTTATATTTCTCAACAGATGTCAGATTTCATTGGATATTTTTCTCATTTTTCTTTATATAGACTAATTTTCGAAAGAGAGCCTATACACTGACCTAATTTTGAGCATTGGATCAGATTAGTTGGGAATATTAAAAGTACTTGTGGCACAATTGATTTCTTATCTGACTGAAGGAAAGCACATCAGTCAGCGGCACATTATGTGTGGAAAGAAAAACTTAAGGTTTAACGACCACAATTTCAAGGCAAGTACAATATCAGACTGGTTTTAATGGCTGCAGTGGGTGTATCAGTTGTGGACTCAGAATTTCAGCTTCATGTAAAAGGTTTATAGGGGCATTTTGTGATGTGCAAAGTAGTTATCAGGTAGGTTTTGGAAAGTTCACAATCTATTTGTGGTATGAGTAATCAATCAACTTGTACTGACACTTGGCATGTATATCTACACAAGTCAATAACCCATATAACTTAATAGTGGCAGTATAACAGTATTATGTAAAGTAACTTTTTCATGTCACATCCTGCAGTAAACAGCATTGCACCTCAATAGATAAATTCCACAGTATGACTTTCTTACAGGATAACTGTAAAAGATCCGTAAAAGAGAATGTACGACTTAAATTATAATTGTTCATATCCACTTAAACTGTAACAACACCAGTCATACAATTGTGGATTTGGTCCTCATGAATTTGTTTCTGTTTCAGAACATTTTGAATTGTTTGGGAAGAAATGAATAGAATTACAAATTTTATGAAAGATGAGTAGTAACCCTGCAGTAAAACTTGGCAGTGTTAACTGCACCTTCAGTATTATTGTGGCAACTCAGAGGGCACTCATTCTTAGATGGAATAGTATATGCAGGAAATATGCAGTTTAGGAATTTTTTGGTTATTGTGATTGTTTGTTTCTAGTTGGTTTCATGTAATTGGAAAATCAACGCTACAATGAAATCACAATTATCTACCATAATGGGGGGATTTCCCCTTGCTGGATGACAATTAGTTCTTATATCAAATTGTATTACCCCTGCTGGTAAGGTTATCTGTACTGCAATAGCTGAGCAACCTGCTGACATAGTGGTTTAACTCTTCTTAACCTTGCTTATGACGCCAGCTACAGGTAGGACCTCTTGCATACTGAACTGAACCATCTAAAATTGTCCTCAACAGCAGTTGCAACTCCCAAACAGGAGAATCGAGTGTTTCATATAGAACTTAGCTATTTTAACATGTTGCTAATTAGAAACCTAAATACATATTAAAGTTTGCAGCTCTGCTGAGATCAGTGACTCCTGTCACATCAACTTGTGTAGCTTGGAAGTGGATTTGGGTGAAGCAATACTTTAGCCGGCAAAAGCAATACTTTTGGGTCAGTGGCAGATTCGGCAACTAGTGTTGTGGGCAGGTGCATGTGGCGGCTGTGAACCAAAAAACCAGCTGATGATCAGCTGCACTGTGCCACCTAATTCTATTGTTAGTGGAATCATGACCCAAACAAGAATAAAAATGATTGGAATCCATAACTCATATAGATGTTCAGTTATACAAGGACACTCTTCCAGTCAATCAAGAACAGCAATTATTTGAATTTGGATGGTAAATGCTTCAGTTCATTACATTTCTTTACAATATTAAATCCACGAAGCAATAAAGAATTTGTTAAATTTTTTAAAAAGTAAGACTTACGTTTATGTAGTGTCTTTCGTGACCACAGAACATATGAAAGAAAAAATTTTGAAGTTTTGTGACTGTTGTATTGTAGGAAATGGGGCAGTTAATTTGCATAAATAAGGTCCCACAGATAGTAACAATGTGATAATAATCATTTAATATGTGTTTGTTGTGTTGACTGAGGGTATAACTGCTGTTCTTCACAAATGTGTCATGGGATCTTTTGCATTTAGTTTAGAGGACAGACAGGGCCTTGGTTTAACATCTCATTCAGAATACAGCGACACCAACATTGCAGTGCCCCATCAATACAGTGCTGGAGTGCCAGAATCAAGTCTGTGGCCTGCTTGGTTAGAAGAGTATGTTCAATTGTCAATACCCCTGATGAAGAAAAAGTTCCAAAAGGACAATATCTGTAGCACATCAACTTCAGAGAAATGAATGGCTGATGCTTGGGTTTCAGTTCTAATGTGGTTAAAATGGGCAGTTATTGTACATCTTATAATATCTACTAACACCTCATGTAACATATCGACAGGATCTGGAGCCTCACATTACATTGAATTAACATAACGATTTTTTTAAAAACTGGCAAATTATCACTCAAGATGATTGTGATGTGTTACCTCAAATAGAGTGGCTCAGTGGTTAGCAGTGTTGCCTCACAGCGGCAGGGACCCAGGTTCAATTCTAATCTTGACTGTCTGTGTGGAGTTTGCATATTCCACCCATGTCTGTGTGGGTTTCTCTGGGTGCTCTGGTTTCCTCCCACAGCCCAAAGATATGCAGGCTAGGCAGATTGGCCATGCTAAATTGTCCCATAGTGTCCAGGGATGTGTAGATTAGGTGGGTGAGAGGGGGATGGGTCTGGGTGGGATGCTGTGAGAGTTGGTGTGGACATGTTGGACCAAAGGGCCTGTTTCCACACTGTAGAGATTCTATGAATATGGAACGCTATTTTGTTTAGGTGAGGATGAGTTAACTTATAGAGATCATAGAAACCACTAATTTCTCCACTTTTCACTAGATCCTGTGTTTAACTTTTTTATAATTCAAAATTGTTTTCCCTGAAGAACTTCTTAACTTTGATGTTACACATCTTTGATGTGAAGGTGCCGGTTGTTGGACTGGGGTAGACAAGGTCAAATTACAACACCGGGTTATAGTCCAACAGGTTTATTTGAAACCACAAGCTTTCAGAGCCTCAGTCCTTCTTGAGGTGTTAGTGAGAGGTAGTACCAGGCACAGAATTTATACGTAAAATATCAAAGGTTCACATCATTAATGAGGATGTACTAAACCAACCTAAGATGCTATTAAATCTTTAATCAGTTAGAAGATTTTAATTGATTAATATGTATATGTAAATCCCCAAATTCCTGTCAAGTCCTGAGAGAATTAAAGGTTTTATCAGTGTAAATAAGAGGTGACATTTTAGGTTAGGCAACACATTTTAGGTGTGAGACTTTGTTTAGAACCTGTTTGTGTTTTAGTTTGGAATCAGGCTGGTTTTATTTCTAAAGTAGGAGTTTATAAATTTATATATCTTCTCACCGAATCCCACTTATTGGACTTTTTTCAGTATTTTCTACAAATCGTCATTGTTATGTGATTTTCTTGCTAATACTGTTTAAATACACATCAAAGCATAAGTGGACCATTGTATTTTGTGAAAAAGATTTTTCCTTATTTATTTTGTTTCATGCAAGGGTACCATGTGTGTAACCTCACAGCAATAGAACATATCGAATGGACTGTGTTTGATATTAAATACCTCACTGCGTAGCTGTGGAAAGAAAGGTTCAGAGTACGGCATGTTGAGAAAACTGGCTACACAACAAAATTTCACAGAGAAGGTTTGCAGTGCTCTTTTGGTATATTTTTTCTGATGTACATGATTGAAAAATGTGTTCTTGGTAGCATGATTCTGTATTATGATGTAGTTTGTGAATAAAATCAGTGGAAAACAGGCTACATCGACTCGGCACCAGATCTGCCATATTCAGATGGGTCTTTGAGTGCTGGGACCTTGCTTTGACTGGCACCATATTATATAGTGGCAGGTGACAAAGAGCTGCATTCATATTTCTGAGCTGTAACAGGTAGTAGGCTGTCAGTAGTTTGGAATTTCAGTTAAAGCTTTTTTAAACATCTTGAACTGTAAGCACTGAATGATGAATCAGAGCATGGTCTTCTCTTGTGCTGTGATCATTGGGACTGTTATGTCCTTAGTAGCTCCATACTAAAGCAACTCAGTTAATTCCACTGATCTGCCCTTTCCCCATAGCCCTGCAAAATCTCTTCTCTTCAGGTTCCTATCCAGTTTACTTTCTGAAATTCACAACTGAATCTGCCTGTACCACACTGTCGGGCAGTGCATTCCAGGCCCTGACCACTCAATGCATTAAAAAAAACATCGTTTCCACATGTCACCGTTGGTGCTTTTGTGAATCACTAAATCTTGTCCCTTGCTTCTCAACGCTTCCTCAGTGGGAGCAGATTCTCTCTATCTACGCTTGACTTAGGCCCAATTTGGTTTATTTGTAGGAAGTTATTCGTTCACAGGATGTGGGCAATTTCTGGCTACACAGTCATTTATTGCCCATCCTTAATTGGCCACAGGCAGTTTGATAAACGTTCTCTATCTACCATTGCTGTCACTCAGCCAATTTTGGATTGTGTCTTTATATCATGGGATTCAACATTGCCAGTAAACCTTTCCCATGGAACTTTTATCAAGCCTCTCTTGGAAGTCCACGTACACTGCATCAATCATAATGCCTCCCTTTGTTACCTCACCAAAAAACACAATGAATTAATTAAACATGATTTTGTTTGTAAAAAAATCCATGATAGCTTTTCTTAATTAATCCACACTTGTGCAGACTACCATTAATTTAATCCTGGACTGTTGCATGTGAAAGCACTCCCACTACAGAGATTTAACTGACTGGCCAGCAATTGCTGGATTTATCTTTGCACCTATTTTTGAATAAAGAGAAATGTAAGCACTGAGTGCCTGAATGAGAGATCTGGTATTGGCAAAGTGAGAGATACTGAACGACACCCCCTGCCGTTGCCTCTGACCCTACCTGCATCCTATTCTCCTGTGAGTGCCACCCACGATAACCATCTCATTATTGCTCATATATAACCTGGATTCATCACTGTTGTGGGGCCTCTGATTAGAGCATTGCCAGCACCTGTCACTGAGGAGCTGCTGGGATTTCACTTGCTCAAGTCCTGAATCCTGGAGAAGATTCACTATTGGGCACCCTTCATGGATCAATGGCAAGACTTCAATGACCAAGCTTGAATGTAGCCTAATGTCACAAAGTTTTTCAATCATTAGCCAGATTAAACCTCCATAATTTGAATATGACGCCTAGATTGTGGTGAAGCCTAGTTGTGGTAATTTTCCTTCCATTGCTTTCTTTTTGGCTGCGAAAGTGATAAGGTTCCACTCGACTAATTGCAAAATGACCTTGTCTCATCAATGAGCTTTTGTTAAACCCGCCCCCCTCCACCCCCCAACTAAAATCCAGTTCAGTGTGGACATTGAGGTCATACATTTTGATGTTGGAAAATGAGTTAACCAAAATTTGACCTGGAGTGACCGTTAATCTTCGCTGCTTTCGTGAGGTGACAAAATAGTGAAAGTGGTTTCACACTGGGGAGATATCACACCAATCTGCGGCTCTAAATTACAGAAAGAGAAGCTGCTTGGTTCAATTAATTAATCAATTAGGATAGGTTTGCCTCATTATTCTACAAAGTCTTACTGACTGGGAATTTACAGCAGTGATTCGCATGTCAGCGACAGTGATTGATGAAGAGGAGATAGCACACAATTAGTCAATGTCTGTGGGAATGGACTAGGGTTTCAGTTTACCCATTCTGCTTTCCACAGGATTTGTGACCTACATCAGCTGCTATAGAGGTGAGAGATGTGAGGGTATAAATTACAGGCCGTCTGGTTATTCAGCTGACAGGTGATACTGTGAGGTGGGTGGAGCCAGGGCAGATGGGAGAAGGGTAATATAAGATAAATATCCATGAGGATCTGTGCACATCACATACCAACTTCATAGTGTTATTTTTATGATGCACAAAACTTGTCTACATCTCAACAAACACTGCCTTTTAAAAAAACTTTGATTATTTGAAGATATTTTAACTGCAAAGAATTGGATTTTGCAGTAGTAATGGTGAAACTGTCAACTTTTGCAGTTATTACTCCTCTGAAACTGGAGGCAACTTCTGTAGGCTGCGCATACGTAATTAAACTCAGAAATCCGGAGGTTTCTGTCAGTGACTTGCTCTTCTCCATTGGGTGCATTCTTGAGACTTGCCCAACAATAAACAATTAGAAACCAATGAACAGACAAGTATTTCCACTCTTCCGGTTGGTATCACTGTAAAAAAAGGAGAAAGCTGCACTTCACTGAACGTGGTGTAACTTGGGCTTTAATGGTATTCTAAATTTGTAGTTGCTGCTAAATTACCATTGTGGCTTTGAAAGAGTAACTTCATTTGTTAAATGTCAAATTTCTCCATTTCAATAAGAAAGTTCACAGTTTTCAGTTTCTTTTTAAATACTTATTTTGTGTGCATGCTCTAACCATTTATTTAAGTGTCTGTAAAGTATGAAAAAAGTGAAAGACTTGGATTTGCTTCTTGGTTTATGATCTGAAAATGTTTAATTTCAATGACTGACTCAGCTTACCTTGAGTGATATCACTAATGATGCCAGATTCAGGGAAGGTTCCTTTAGATTGGTATATAGCTAGTGTCCCGCTTTTATTCAAAAAGGGAGGGAGGCAGAAAGCAGGAAACTACAAGCTTAACATCTGTCACAGGGAAAATGTTAGAAGCTACTATTAAAGATGTTACAATAAAGCATTTGGATAAGTTCAAGGTAATCAGGCAGAGCAAAACATGATTTGTCAAAGGGAAATCATGTTTCACTATTTTGTTGGAGTTCTTTGAAGAAGTATCCTATGCTGTAGATAAAGGGGGACCAGTGTACTGTTTTTAGATTTCCAGAAAGCATTTGATGAGGTGTCACATCAAAGGTTATTGTGAAAACAAAAGTTCATGGTGTAGGGAGTAACAAATTGGCATGGGTACAATATTGGCTTGCTAACAGAAAGCAGAGAGTCGGAATAATTGGGTCACTTTCAGGCTGGCAGGATGTCACAAGTGGTGTGCCACAAGGGTTAGTATACTGGGGCCTCAACTCTTTCCAATTTCTATACATGATTTTGAACAAGGAAGCGAAGGTATGGCAGCTAATTTTGCAGATGACACAAAGGTAGGTAGGTGAGTGAATTGTGATGAGGGTATAAGGAGCCTATAAAGGAATACAGATAGGCTAAGTGAGTGGGCAAAGATCTGGCAAATGGAGTACAATGTGGAAAGTGTGAAATTGTCCATTTTGGCAGAAAGAATAAAAAGAAGCGTATTATCCAAATGATGAAAGGTTGCAGGGCTCTGGTTGTTCAAAGTTTTTGAGAGGATTTGTAGCACAGTGGATGAGGTTGTAGACTTGCTCGCCCGAGCTGGTATGTTTGATTGTAGACGTTTCATCACCCTGCTAGGTAACATCGTCAGTGCGCCTCCGGGACACCAATGGGATCCCTAATATCAGGACTGATTGCAGAAGCAGTAATGCAAAGGTGAGAACAGACAGCGGCCCCTCACTATACACCCAAACTTTGGGTCCGCTATGTAGATGACACCTTCATGATTATCAAATGCATTAGAAGAAACCCACTGACACATAAACAACATCCTCACCAGAATAAAATTCATAAAAGAAGAAGAGAAGAATAACCGACAACCCTTCCTAGACATAATGGTGGAATATAAGAACAACGGGGAACTCCAGACCAGCGTTTACAGAAAGACCACCCGTAGGGACTGGATACTTAATTACACCAGCAATCACCCCAACACCCATAAATGGAGCTGCATCAGGACATTATTCAAACAAGCCACAACACACTGCAACAACCTGGAATTGTGCAAAGCAGAACAGGAGCACTTATACGGAGTTCTTAAAAGGAATGGATACCCAAAAAGCGCAATCCATCATTACCTCCGCCACAGACCACAACAAGAAGACATAACACTGTCAGACACACTAGTCACCCTACCGTACATCAGAGACATATCAGAGTTGACCACAAGATGACTTAGATCACTAGGTATCAGGGTAGCCCACAAACCAACAGCCACCCTGTGACAGCTACTGACGAATGTAAAGGATCCCATTCTCGCAAGAAATAAAACTAACTTAATATACAAGACACCATGCAGGGAATGTGAGAAACATTATACAGGCTAAACTGGAAGAAAATTGACAATAAGGACACACGAACACCAACTACCCAGCAAGAGACATGACCAGTTCTCACTGGTCTCAAACCCACAGACAAAGAAGGACACAAATTCAACTGGGACAACACATCCATAATAGCACAATCCAAACAGAATGCCAGGGAATTCCTGGAGGCCTGGCATTCCAACCAGAACTTGCATCAACAAATATATTGAACTGGACCCGATATACAAACTATTGAAAAACAGAACCGGAAGTGATGCCAACCACCCCAGCAAACCAAGGCATATAAATAACAAGCAGGACAGGGCACCGCTGTTTCACTGGATGTGCGCTGATGACGTTACCTAGCAGGGTGACGAAACGTCTGCAATCGAACAAATCGACTTGGCGAGCATGTCTGCAACCTCAAATCTGGGTGTCCTAGTGCATGAATCCCAGAAGATTAGTGCGCAGGCACAGGAAGTAATCAGGATAGTTAACAATGTTACGGTGTATTATGAGGGGAATTGAATGCAAGAGGAGGGTGGTTATGCTTCAGTTATATAGGGCAATACTGTGTTTACTGTATTTACAGAAGGATGCTGATGCGTTGGAAGCAGTTCAGAGGAGGATTCACTAGATTAATATCTGGAATGAGTGGAATGCCTTATGAAGAAAGGCGAGACAGGCTAGGCCCTTATCCTGTGGAGTTTAGAAGAGTCCTAGGTGACTTAAATTGAAACATATAAGATCCTGAGGGGACTTGGCTGAATGGTTGTTGAAAGTCTGTTTTCTCTTCTGGGAGACTCTGGAACTAGGAGTCTTAGATTCAAAATGATGGGGATCTTTTAAAACAGATAAGAAAACTTTTTTTTCTCAGATGGTTTAAGTGTCTTTGGAATTCCTTCAAAAGGCAGTGGATGCAGAATCTTTAAATATTTTTAAAGCAAAGGTAGATAGAATCTTGATTACCAAGCAACTAAAAGATTATTGGGGGAGTATGCAGGAATGTAGAGTTGAAATTATAATTTGATCAACCGTGATGTTATTGAATGGCAGAGCAGTTTCAAAGGGCCAAGTGGCCTACCCTTGTACCTTGTTAGCGTCTTCGTGGGTTTAAACTGATGTTGGATAAGTGGAAGTTTATGCTACTGAGATTACTAGATCTGTGTGGAGAGCTTTTCTTCGAGATCAGTAGCAGTCCTCTGTGACCTCAAATCTAGCATTGTGTACACACAAGTGTTCTCAACATCATTGTATTATTATGAACTACTTTCATTCCTTATTCAGGAACTTATAATATTCCCTTAATTGAAATATCCAATGAATAAAATCGTCAAAATATTTTAAGTGAATTCTGATATGGTGTTCTTCAGATAGGACACCTGTGACTATCAATGTGCCGCAAGTATCGGCACTAGGCCCACTATTGTTTGTCATTTATATAAACAATTTGGATGAGAAGATAGGAGGCATGGTTAGTAAGTGTGTGGATGACACCAAAATTAATGGTATAGTAGATGGTGAAGAAGGTTATCTAAGAGTATAACAAGATCTTGATTAACTTGGCCAGTGGGCCAAGGAATGGCCAATGGTGTTTAATTTAGATAACTGCGAGGTGTTTGCAGTTTGGTAAGACAAACCAGGGCAAAACTTACACAGTTAATGATAAGGCCGTGGGGAGTGTTGTCAGACAGAGAGACCTAGGGGTGCAGGTACATATTTTCTTGAAAATGGCGTCACAGATAGTCAGAACGGTGAAGAAGGCATTTGGCATGCTTGCCTTCATCGGTCAGAGCATTGAGTGCCTGGAGTTGGGGTGTCATGTTACGGCTGTACAGGACATTGGTAAGGCCACATTTGGAGTACAGCGTACAATTCTGGTTGCTCTGCACAAATTTAAGATAATCACAGAAGCATTAAAGTAAAAAAAAAGTAATTTATTTAGAATTTGGAATTATTTACCGCAAGTTGATATTGAAGGGAAGTGTGCATGTAATTTAAAAAAATACAAAATTGGATTGTTGATTATATTAACGGAATATTAAGGGGAATGGGGATTGGGCAGGAAAGTCTTTCAGATGTGAACCTAAACATTAGAGAACTGTCTCAGGCAGACATGAAATATTTCCCAGTACGATTTCAAAGAAGTGCAGCAAAGTTATCTGTGGTAACCTGATCAATACTTATCTCTTAGTCAACATCACAAAAACACAGTTCACTAACACATTCACTACCACAGTGGCAGTTTGCTGTGTGCAAATTAGCCATTGTCTTTCTGACAATACAACAGAGATTACACTTCAATAATGTTTTCATAGTCTCTACAGAATTTTGGATCATCTAGAAATTATGAAAGGATAGATATAAATGTAAGTCTTTCGTTTGAGAAGTGTTAGACCAGATGGTGTCTGTAGCAGAAATAATTCCCGAAAAGGCTTCTTTTTGTACCCTAACATATTATGAGTTTCTGAATTCTTGTATTAGAATTAGAATTGTAACATTTTCATGCAATACTAGCTCAGTTGGCTGGATGGCTGGTTTGCAATGCAGAATGATGGCAATAGTGTGGGTTCAGTTCCCACACAGGCTGAGGTTACTATAAAGTATTCTCCTTCTCACCCTCCACCCTTGTTGTAACCCTCAGGTTAAACTGCCATCTCTCATCTCTGTCTAATGATAGAGCAGCCCTATGGTCTGGTAAGCCTATGGTCACTTTACCTTACTTTTACTGTATGTGGAAAATCCTGTACCAAGTACTGTGTAGGTCACATTAACAGTTTCATGTTTTTCATTTTATAAAATGTAGTCACTGCTAATTCTTGAAGTGGTGATTTACGACTAGAAAATAATGCATGTGTTAGCTGTCAGTTGTAGTTTAGCATATTTTGTGTTGTGTTTGAAAACATTAAAACATAAAATACTATTGACTTAATGCAAGCAGATTTGTGATTTTTTCAACAGAGGTAACTGTCCATAAATTGTCAGTACATATGGAAAGTGTCAAGTCTCTATATTAATTGGTAATCTTACTTAGTTATTTTTCTGATGAGAATTGGGAAGCAGTCATTTCCCCAAACATGACTGTAGGTTTGTATCTTCATGTTGGTGTTAAGTGTGAACATATCAAGAGACTGCCAGCTGGCCCTCTCAGACGAGATGTGATTGTGTGGACAGTGAACACCTGTCAATTACTCCAGTGTTGCCTCCATACTGAAGTCTTCCAGTGTAGACATATTAGATCTTTTATCCTTCATGCTGTGTGAATCTCAGTTTAAACTTTGTATTTAAGGGGAGATGCTAATTATTTAACCCTGATCCTAACAATTTTGTATCGTAGAAATAAATGGATAGTTTACCGCACCACTTTCGACAACTTGATACCTGTAACACCTTTTCTGAAGTTTTGGGAGACTCTGGGTCTGCTTACAGTGGGTATACTCAGAACCTACGACCACTGTCCTCAAAAGTAAATATCCTGCAGCATCTTCTCAGTAAAACAGTTTGAGGTCTTTAATCTCTTGCAATCAAGCTATTCAGGCTAACTCTCAGGCAGACTCCAGGAAAGGTGAAATGATATGTTCATTTACCCTAAATCACTAAATTGCTCCCTCACCGCCACCTGAAAATCCTGTCTTGCTTCATTCCCCAGAATTAGGTCCAGCACTGTGCTGTCTTATGCAGGGCCATCTATACGCTGATACAAAAAGCTCTGCTGAATACATTTCAAGAAATCTGCCCTCTCCAAATCTTTTAATTATTAATTTTGCACACCTCAGTAAATTGTCTTCATATTTGCTCCTATTTTTGCCCACTGATTCTTTGCGGGCCTTTTTTCCACTTCCAGCAATCCTTATTTGTTCCTAGGATCTACTCACAAAGCCTGATTGGTGTTTCCTATAAGATGTGGCCCTTTGGACTGTAATAAATGACTCCTTAATGATTCAGCACCACCTCCTGTTTTACACCGTTCCCTGTCCTGCCAGAAGATGCTATACCCTGGAATGTTGTGGTGCCAGACTATTACTCTCTCAACCATGGCAATAACGTGATGGCAATAACGTCGCAATTCTGTGTGTCATCCACATCCTTAACTCATTTGTTCTACCTATAATAGTCCTCGCATTGAAGTAGAGGCCATCCAGCCTTGTTTTACTCCCTTGAAACTCAGCATGGCTGAACTCCCTCTGCTTTGGTTCCTTTTCTGAGGAAGGAGGTGATACTATTGAACTCACGCACTGCCAAATTGGTTTAAACTCCTCACAACAGCACTAACAAACCCTCCCATAAGAATTTTGGCCCCATTCTGATTCAGATGCAAAATAAAGACTGAAAGAACTACGGATGGTGTAAATCAGGAACAAAAACAAAGTTGCTGGAAAAGAACTGTTCTGAGGAAGGGTCACTGGACCCGAAATGTTAACTCTGTTTTTTCCTTCACGGATGCTGCCAGACCTGCTGAGCTTTTCCAGCAACTTTGTTTTTGTTCCTGATTCAGACGCAGTCTGTTCTACTCGTACAGTTCTTACCTTGCCAGAAACAGTCCCAGTGCAAACATAGTCATTTTGGATACTGGTAGGACTTTTGATTTTCCACATATGGCAAGTTTCACATTCCACTCAGCAGAACTCACCTGCCGTGATTTAAAGTTAAACTTATTTAGTCTTACCAGCTGACTTTTCTAACTTCTTATTCTAAAAAAGATATTCCCCTTATCTCTGACTGTTACTTATCTCTGTTGCGTTTCAGTTCATCATCAGTAGATATTCAAATTAACAGATATTAGCAAGCAAAGAACTTGCGGTTTTCCTATGATGTCACTGTTTGTTTTGTGCTGGGCCCTCAATCCTGGGCCTCAATTTATCCTGCTAAAACACCTTACAGGCTATGAATCAGAAAATGCAAAAAGCACTTATTCCACTCTGGACCACATTCCCACAGTGCTCCAAATTGATGCCATGATTTAACCAGGTAGACATCATGGTGAAATTTCCTCCTTAATCCCCTTCCTTCTCTATATCCCTATTCTCATTTGGGATACTACTTAAAATTCACCTAACCGACAAAGCTCATGATGCTCTTCATAGTATTTCCTCATTTGACTTATTATTGTAGGCAGGCAAGAGTTATTCTATCCCCTTACCTCCATATTTGACCCCTGCATGAAAGCACTCTTTTCAGAGTCATTTCTGTAGTCAAATTCTGGTTAAAATCATTTTATTTCCCAAAAATTTTATTGCAGTTGCTAAACTTGTAGACCTCATAGGATGAAGTATATTTTTGGCAGACATTTTTATAAAAGCATCCTATTTGAAACAAGTGCACTGATGTCTTCCCGTTCAACAATCTTCATCACTGGCTTTTGTAAATAGGGCCAGGTACCTACAGGATCTTGTCATTTGCTGAGGAACGTGTCTAATTTGATAATTTCTTACTTGCCAAGGTGAAGATGTGAAGAGGATCACATGTCACTTTCTGTTAAAGTTTTAATAGGTGAATGTGCATTGCACTATGTTGAACAGACCGATCAAGCACCAGGAAGGTTATTGATTTTAGTCTGCTTTGAGGAAGTATTCAATAGTGGCATCGGTATAATTCCAGTATTTATTCATGTTTTTAATATTATGATTGCTGTTTCAACTTTACAATAGCTTGTGTTTCTGATTGTAATACATTGGATAAAGTATGAAAAGTCAGTCATTTTCTAAACTGTTTAAATGTCACTATTATCTTTGCAAATATACCATTACTTTGCATTGTAAAAAGTTACCACAGTCCCACTCTCTCGTTGGGAGAGTGACAAAAGGTGGTTGGTTTAACTGGACAGCCATCACACCTCAGATGGGGGAAACCTTTGAGAAGGAGAGTCCTTCATAGTAACCTCAGCTGGTCCAGGAATTGAACCCACTCTGGTGCCAGTCTGCATTGCAAATCAGCCCCCACAGTTTACATAGTAGTAGATTCTTAGTCTTCATAAAAAAAAGCAAATCTAAAAGGTCTAGCCATAACCTGTCAATTGCCACTCTTCGCTATTTTTTAAAAAATGCCTGAGTCATGTAATTTCTTTATTTCTGTTTAATAGTAGTATTTCTTGAGGGCTCAACTCTAGACAAATCTAATTGCATTTTTTCCCAATTGTTTCTTTAATTAAAACTTAAAAATTAAAACTTCCCCAAAAATTGTAAATTCCAAACATAACTAGGATTTAATGAAAAACATCTATGAAATATACTTTACAGAACTAGATTTGATTAAAATAGTGCTGATTATATCCAAGAAAATAATTGTTTAGATACTTTATTTTTATGTTGGCAGTGCTGGCAAAATTTATTGAGCAAGAACTTTGACTGTAAATTAATTTATGTCTTCATTAGGATACATGTATACAGTTGAAGCTAAACCGTCCTTTACTAAATATGTCTAAGTGCTGGAGGGATTGGTATTTTGAGGACCACTTATCACCAGCTTTGATTTTCTGCATTCCGCACAAGCTTCAAGGTTCAGTCTATCTCTTGAACAGATAGCTTTAGTGTGCAGTTAGTTGCTTTGTTTATCTGTCAGCTTTCAGAATGGCTCTTTATAAAATCTCCTGATGTGTCCTGGACAAAGTAGAGAGAAAACGAGTTTGAACAAATTGCATATCATTCTCATTTTGGCATCACTGGGCGCACACAGCTCATTAAAAGACTGCAGATCTTTAATTAATGATATGTAAATATCCTCAAATGGATTAGATTTGCATATCGAGAGAGATTTGAACGCTTTAGGATGTAATATATTCTAATTAAGGTTTAATTAAAAATGATGGGAATTTCATTTGGCCTCGCAGAATTATTTTAAATTTTGATGAACATCAACTGAAGATTGCAATGCGAACACATAACCCTCTGTTTTACTGCAGCTTTGATTTTACAATGTGCCTGCCCTTGCGCAATATTTGTAAAAGTGTAATTAAAAATGAAGGATGGAGGAAGCACGGCGTTAGTATTCGATTGGGTGATATGTTGTCATCTTAGTCATGCTTGAAATTTTTTAATCGTTTTTAGCCACTGTGCGATAGCCATGCAGCAATTACATTAATGGGATGCTATTAGCCTGTGGTTTTGTCTGAGCGGCTGGGCAGATAAGAGTTGTGATCAGAGAATTAATATTTATCTGTGAATTTGACTGCTGGATTTCTTCATTCGCTGTACTTTTCTGCAAAATTTGCACACTGGGAGCTGAAATCCTTCTGACCTAGATATACCTTTTAGGCCAATAGAAACTTTTTCAGTAGGGAATATGTGTTTTGAGTTATAATTTCAAAATGGCAATAAATGTCTATTTTAAAACCTTTTACATAAAATGTCAAGTGCATGAATGGAATCATCTGGAGCCAATTTTGCAGATTACTTTCACATATTTACAAATTCTGTACAAAACAGCTGTGTGACTGAAAATGAGAACAAAGAAGTGAGTTTGTTCTCCAACACTTAAAGCTTAATTTAAATATGTCAGCTTCGAATAACATGACCATGGCAGTGTAATATCACTGCTGCTGGATCTAATGGCATCAGTTTTTCCCATTATCTGTCCCTTTTCTTTCAGCTCTTATTTAAAAGTCCAATGAACATTCTGGCCCCAATATTAATTAGAAACGAGGGTAGGAAGTGGTAGCAGTGGTGAGGAGGATGACTGATTTTGTGCTTGTGAAATCCTGAGGAGTAGGTTTTTCTCCCTCAGGCCTTGCTAGATTTAAATATAAGACCTGATTAACATAATTCCTTCTTGACCTCTTAGCGTCAACAGCCAGATTGAGAGCTTGGAATGTTTGTGGCATCAGGGTGCGTTTTAATTATATTATTAGAGTTAGTGTTCGATACAGAAAGGAACCTGGATTGGGGAGAAGATCAGAGATATATGGATGTTGGAGGACATGACAAAAGGGTTGGTTGGGTAGAAGATTGGGCTTGGTGGCTGGGGTGGGAGAGTAGGTAAATTGAAAGTATTATTTGTCTGTTGGACCTATTAGTTCCAAACTCCAGGTAGCTCCCAGGCCTCCAGGAAGCCGACAAATCCATCCAAACAGTGTGAAATTTAAAGTGGATAATTAAATCTGAGGCTTGCGGCCATATATTTCAATAAGCAGCTGTCTCCCAGGAGCAGCTGAGTCGTATCCAATCCTGCTGCTGTTACAACTGAAGAGGGCAGTTTGGGCTTGAATTTTCTTTAAAGCAATTTTGCATCCTGCCTGACTTTTTTGGGGGTGGGTGGATTAAAACTCCACCACCACTCCGTGATCCTCCCTGTTTTGGCTGTCAATAGCAACAAGAAAAACAACTTTACTGACTTGAGTGGTATTATTTGGATGGCAATCAATCTACATTTTGGCGATGGTTTTAAAAAGAATACTGATTTACTTTAGTTAATATTGTTAGCATTTTGCTTCGGAGTATTCAAAGCAATTGGGGTGGGTGGATTAAAACTCCACCACCACTCTGTGCCTCCTTCTGTTTTGGCTGTCAATAGGAAGAAGAAAAACAACTTTACAGACTTGAGTGGTACTATTTGGATGGCAATCAATCAACGTTTTGGCGATGGTTTTAAAAAGAATACTGATTTAGTTTTGTTAATATTGTTAGCATTTTGTTTTGGAGTATTCAAATCAATTGGGATTTCCTGGGCCACTTGTCAGCCTGCGCACGTGCGGCAACAGGCTAAATATGAAATCAAGTTGGTGCAGAGTGAGCTGGGAGAGGTGCTGTTTTAGCTGGTGGTGACTGCCTCTGGGTCCTTCTCTCTCCTGCTGTTTTAGTTGCCATGACTGTCAACAGGGTCTCCTCTCTTTTGCTGTTTTAGCTGGTAGCGATTGTGGGTCCTGTCTCCTGCTGTTTTTGCTCGCAGAAGTCCATCACTATTCTCCACCTGCTTCAGGGTGATATATAAGCAGTGATTCTCAATCCTAATAAGAGTGTAAACTGGGCTGAAGTAGTGTCATCGCACCATCGGTCTTCTCCATTTTGCTTGCCTCAACACTCCACCCCATACTCATGAAGTTCCCTGCTGAGTGGAGCTAACTTACAGGATGTGCGAGAAACTTTTCAACCTTTAATGCCTCCAGGCCAGACCAAGGCTACCTTAACTTCTCAATGAGCTACAGTACACAGACGATTCCTGCATGTGCACAAGCTTAGAGGCCAAGCTATAAGCCATCATCGAGTCATATGAGAGGCGTATGAGAGAATGGGTCTCAGACTAAACATCTGGAAAACAAGGGTTCTCCATCAGTTTACTCCGGTCACACAACACTATCCCCTCACCATCAGAGTCCGCGGCAAGCCCCTCAACAATGTAGATCATTTCCCATACCTTGGGAGCCCCTTCTCGATGTGAGCAGACATTAATGAAATTCAACATTGACTTCAAAGCGACAGTGCAGCCATTAGCTGCCTGAGGAACATGAGTTTTGAAGTCTAGAGCCTCAAATCTCATGGTCAACAGAGCAGGCTGGGGGTCCCACCATCCTGCATGTATCAGAAATATTGATACATATAGCATATACCTCAAATACCTGGAGCGTTGTCACCTATGCTGTCTTCACAAAATCCTGCAAATCCATTGGCATGAAAGAAGTATTAATGTAAATGTCCTTTTCTTGGCCAATATCCACAATATCAGGGCACTTGGTCATGCATGACCAGCTGCGGCAGAGCCACATTGTCCACATGCCCAACAAGCAGACTCCCTAAACAAGTGCTCCAGTCTGAGCTCATCAATGGTAAGCAATCAGACGAAATACTGAAAGGACACTCTGAAAGCCTCCCTAAACAAATGCAATATCCCCACCAACATGTGGGAATCGTTTGCCTTAGAATGCACAAACTAGAGAAGAAGCATCTGTGAATGCGCCAGCCACTTCAAGTGTCACCAAGTGGAGTCCATAGAAGAGAAGTCATTGCAGTTGATATGGTTTTTGTTCTTAAACTTTTTCTTCTTAATCAATCAAATAGACCAGACATTTTCTAGTTGAGAGCACCAGTTAAGTCACTTTCAAGCCAGTGGTTTTCTGCCTTCATTATTAAGATTGGGATCTGTCATCCTTTCATCTCTGTTCCTCATACATATGGTGCAAGACATACGAAGGGAAAGGTAGATGCTGTTCCTCTATCTCAAGCCATATGGGATATTTGTCCATGGCCTTGGAGTTTTTAAAAATAAAAATTTATTCTGTCTAAAATTAAAATGGTTTGCATTGTGTACTTTTTTTAGCTGGATACATTTGTGAAAGTTGTCTTAATTAGTTTTTAATTTTTTTCACAACATCTTTCAAGCTGCTACCGTTTATGAAAAGATTTATAGTACTGTGAAATATACCAAACCCATCTCTGAACCGCCGACATTTTGTGTTTGAACAATTAGTGCAATTTTACAGAATATGGAGGAGCAACAATTAAATATCTACAGATGAACTAAGCTAACTGTATTAGAAACGTCTGCTGGTCTGGTGTTGCAGTATGGAACATTTATTCAGTACTGGCATTTATACTATGTTGGTGATACTGCTCTAAGTTTGACAACTCCTGTTAATAATATTTCCAGCAATTCTATTCAAATGCTGTTCTTTTCCTTGTTCTTACTTCCTTCTTACACAGCACAGAATTTTCCAAGTAAATAACATTTAATCAGTTCTGAGACCAATGACCTAGCGGGCAAGAGATTTTTAAAGGCATCACCCTGGCCATCTGGCCTTCAATCTGTTGATTTGCTGCTCCACCCTTGGCAAAAATCACCTCACTCCTATTTGGCGCAACCCTGCTGCAACTACAATTTCAAGAAGGTGTAGCTCTGGGTGTTCGGCATTTTCATATACTGTCCAGTATACAATGGTACAGTAACAGATGTTGCCTGTGAAAATTAGGGATGTTTCTAGAGCGAGTGTTTTGAACTATATAACATAAGATTGAATATGAGTAGCATGTTATAAATCTTATTGGTCGCGGTCATGGTCAAAATTGTTTTACGATGATAAATTGAGCATATGTGATTGCATCACATTTAAGTAAATCGCGAGGTGCTACTTTTGTTATAACAAGTTTCTGTCAATGCACTGGGACAAATGAGTTGAACTGAAATTTGTTGCAAGCCTACTTGACAGGATAAACATGTACTAAAACTGTTCTCTTCATGATGCTGTTGCATTTTTAACAGTATTGTGATGCAGATAATTCAGTAAACAACTGAGTGGGCTGAGTGGAAAGAACTAACACAATGGGATCAATTTTCACACTAAAGCATAGAACCACTTTCAGTTATACGGCTGATATTGACCCAGTTGTCACTTCAAGGAGAGGATGCAATAGAGTCTGGCCCATTGGCCTGTGGACAGATGCAGGCAAGCAAGAGAGTGCTGAGGCAGGCTAGTTAGAAAGCCTGTCTCAATGGTTTAGGATTTTGTCCTGGTATTTTTAGAAGTTGTTAGGCCCTCTAACGCTCACATCTCATATCCCCTTACCCTTTGAAATCCCCAAGTCACCTTCATAGCCATTTTCCCAGTACCCACTATGTGCAGACCTCAAGGAGCCATGTGAAAATGAGAAAATAAACTTTAAATGTTCTAATACAACTCGCATTCATACATGATTGACAGTGGGAAAGAACTCCCAGTCATGAAATCATTCAAAATGTTAAATCTCAAGTGATTGATATATTACAAAAGCATATACACTTCTACAGTCGTCATGTCAAAGGCAGCTAATCTCTTAAAAGCCATTTTAGACTGTCAGTCTAGTTCTGAGCTCAGAACCCCTTGCTAAGATGATGCCTTTTAAGCTTTAGAAACCCAGTCATGCATTCATAATAACATCATTACAGCTCTAGGAAATGTCAATAAGTAACTCTAGGTATTTTTTAATCAACCTGTTTAGGCATGTAATGACACACCTCCAGAGCATGTGATACTTACTTACGGACCTCTTGGTCCAGAGTAAGGACAATACCACTGTGCAATCAGAGCCCTTGCACAAAAAAGAACTCTGCTGAAATTTTGATATGGATGATCTTTTTTTTTCTAACCTACATCATTGGCATGTCAACTTACACAGTCCAGCAGAGTACTTTTTTAAACACTAACAATTTAGTAATTCTCTAACAACTTAAGCCATTCTGTAAAGAGCAGAGGATTAGAGTAACTTAAGACCATGGCACTTTAAACAGAACTTATCTCCTTCAAGAGCATTGAAGTCTTAACAAATTTATAACCCCCACAAGGGTATGATCCTTGGAATGCGATAAATGTTATATAATACATTATTACCATTGTTGAGATTTGCATTTAAAGCAGAGGCAGGTGGATTCTGGTCAGTTCTGTGAAGTTAATTGTTTTAAAAACACATGAAAGTCATCAAAGTTTGGAAAGTGATCAAAGTGCATCAGTTCCAACAAGGCATGTGATTGCAACTGAATACCCTGAGAACCCCAGGAAGTATTAATGGATGAAATCTTCAGATGCTGAGTTTATGACTGGCAGAGCAAATAGACCAGAAAGCTATTAGATTTAATTTTGATTTTAGGACAGATGGTTCAAGCTTTTAGTTCAGAATAATAGCTGTTCAGTTTCGCTTTGCAGGAAAATCAAAGCAGTTCAGGAGAACTAGTCACCTCAGCAGAAGTTATTTCTGAAGAAGTCTGAAGAACTTCCAATCCAACTTTGAATAGAAATCTTGTGTTGTTAGAACTGAAAATGTTTAGGCCATCAGACTCGGAATGGAATTGTAAAAACAACGCACTCAACAGTTCATGGAAAAAAGAACTGGAAAACATCAGTTCAGTAAAGATTTTTAAAAAGCTGAGATAAGAGTGGTGCTTCTCTGGAATTTATTTCTGTAATGGATAGGGTTGAGAAACAGGTTGAAACTTTGATGTTTGTCTTAAGACCTTTCTAACTGTCATCCAGAATAAATATATGTAGCTTTACTTTTTAAAATAACCTGTATTCTATTGTTAAAGAGTATCTGCAGCCTTGTGTGGATATGATTAAATGACGAACCAACATGTTAACCACCTGCAAAAGTTAAATGTTGTCTACCAAGCCAAGTTTCATTCTCATTTTCTCATTCACCTGATCTGAGACGTCATTACACATCACTGGATTGGTAGAATTTGAACCCAGGCCTGCTGGCTTAGAAGTAGGGATACTGTCACTGCACCATTAGAGCAATTTCCATTCTGGGTTCTGACCTGTCCAGCATTACCATCAACTAGGATCATATCACAGTTAAAATAGAGTCTGAATGAACTCAGCATTAAGTTCAGGTGGTCTTGCTGAATTTGTTTTTCTCACCGGTCCCCTTCACGCTGCTGTCAAAAATTGCATCTGTTAGAAATGAGGATGTGAGACTTCTACATCTGAGTCCTGCCCACTATTTTTAAAGATCAATAGAGCCTTCAGGACTGTGCTAAAAATACAGCCCATTGTCTATGTAGATCTGAATACTCTTGATGGACTGCCAGCTACTGCAAGAAATAAATCATTTGATTACATGGAATCTTCACTGGGCATAAGTACATTGGACTGGAAAGTTGCCCTCTGTTGTAACTTTAATATCTATTCTAAACAATTCAAGTTGTATCGTTCCAGTATTTGATTTAAACAGACAATATTTCAACATATTATGTTAGAAGTTTGGTGTACCATACCAGTGTTCATCTTGTAGAAGTTTTGGGAATGTTTCTAATTTAAAAAGCAGAATTGTTACAGCTTTTGATTCTCAGATCAGATTCCTTTCTGTATCGTTATCATCAATAAACCTGCATCTGGTGTCAGAAAAATCCAAAGGGATTTGTTTGAAATCTGTAGCTGACAAAAGCGCAGGACTGATTGGTATATGGAGCATTAATATGTTCTGCACTCTGCCTGTTCAACTAGGAGTTGGCACAGCTGGAGCTGAGTGTAATAATTAATAGGGTTCTATAAGGAGAAGCAGAATCAAGATTTGTTGACCTTTTAAGGATGAGTTTTATAGTCCTCGTGCTACAAAATTCCTGTGCGGAGATTCATTCAAAGTGCTTGTACGTGGCGAGTGCATGGCATGGAGCAGATTGGAAAATATCCAATAAGTTACATAATAAGTTAATTTTAAAGAACTCATTTTTTTTTGAGTCAATATGGCTTGTAAGGCATCCTCCATGCTTCTTGGGAGAGAACCCAGAGCCAATGAATCCAGCCAGAAAAAAAAATTTGGAATCAACACCACTATTGACATGTGACATCTTGTCATTTTTCTTTCAAGTTTGATGTGACAAATTATTCTATAAAATTTAAGTATTGAACTAAACAATGGGCAAAGTCAGCATTATGTTGCTCCTTTGAAGTATACTAACTTGTACCGTGGGATTTTTTTCAGCTCTATTGATTGAAAAACTGATTAAAATTTTGGTACATAATTTTCAATTCCATATGCCTGCCATGGCATTAATCCTGGTGCTGTCTATGTCAGGCTTCAATTCGGCTCTTAATGAGTTGGATAATTTCTACCTCAGAAAGAATATGTGGCGTATTGCCAACTGTTGCAGCATAAAGCTCTCTGCTATGAAGGGTGTATTCTCAAACCCACTGTAATAAAGCCACCCTAAAAATAAGTTCAGTTTGTTTCAGTTTCATGAATCACTACCAGTGTCTTAATGGAAGTCATTTTCTGTTATTACATTATGGAGCATGAAACACACATGTCTATACGACAGTTGATTCTCTCCTCTCTAATGAAGGTCATTTGTCCACCTCACCTCCAAGAGAAGCATCTAAGATCAAAAGATCAAAAGAAATAGGGTTTTTCTGCCCATTGAGCCTGCTGCAGTGTTCAGTATGATCATGGCTGATGGAATCGTGGCCTTTTCTGTCAACCTTCCAATAGCACTTGATTCCTCTGTCAAGCAAAAATCTCTCTAATTCAGCCTCTATGGCCATCTTTTCAAAAAGAATTACAAAGACTAAGAGCCCTATGAGGGATGAAATTCCTCTTGAGAACCCCGTATTTTCAACTACTAGTTCTAGATTCCCCCACCTCTTTCTTCTCAACTTCAATGAGCACGTGCCCAACACATTCAGAGTTTCTTCATAAGAAAATTCTTTCATTCTAAGAATTCAACCTAGTGAAATTTCTCTGAACTGCCACCAATGGAAAGATATCTTTACTTAAGAAAGAAAAACAAAACAATACAGTACTTTAGGTTTCGCAACACCAATGCCATGTATAGTTGTAGAAAGAATTCTGTAATTTTATATTCCATCCCTAGCAGTAAAAGCAAACAATCCATTTGCCTTCCTAATTACTTGCTCTATGTGGAAGCTAATTTTTTTTGATTCATCTACAATGACACCCAGATCCCTCTGTACCACAGCAACCTGTCCATTTCAATAATGTTATGCTTTTCTAGTCTTTTCTCACATTTTCTCTCACTTTTTTCCATCTGTGAATCGTTTGTCGACAGACTTCACCTAGCCTTTGTATCTTCCTCACAACTTGCTTTCCTATCTATTTTTGTACAGCCAGCAAATTTGTCTACAATGCAATTGGTTCTTTCATTCAAATCATTGACATAGATTGAAAATAGTTTATGTCCCAGTACTAATCTCTGTGACACACCAATTGCTATGGTTTGCCAACCTGAAAATAATCATTTATTCGACTAGATAGCCAGTCCTCTTCATAATAATAAGTCACTCCCAACACCGTGAGCTCATGTCTTGTACAATAACCATTTATGTGTCAGACTTGTCAGTGTTCAATCCCATTAGTTCTCCTCGTTTTTTTTCTCTAGTGACAGTCTCAATTTCTTCCATCTCTTATCTCTTGAGTTTCAGCTATTCATGGGATGCTTTTAGTTCCTTTCTTCTGTGAAATGGCATAAATACTTATTCAAAGTCTCTACTTCCATCTTTCCCATTATTCATTCCCCAGTCTCACCCTCTAATAGAGCAATGCTCCCTTTAGCTTCTATTTTCCCTATATAATATGTATATTTATAGAGGCATTTACTGCCTCTTTTTGTAATTCTTGCTGGTTTTAGCTCATATTCTGGCCTCTCTCTATTCTTTTAGTCATATATTTTTCCCACGGTAGTTCTTTTTCAGTTGTGATATTCCTCACGATTCAGAACTGGCTGACACTGTCTAGGTTCGCACAGAATGAGTAGCCACTTGAATGAAATGATGAAAAAACAGACATGTGGACCTATTCTCCAAAGGGACAATGTGGGCAAAATTTAATAAGCCTGAAAGGGACATTGGCATTTCATTGTGTGGTTAAGCTGATTGGAGCGCTGGAATGCAGGCAGCATACCAACTTTGTGCTGACTGCTAATTTGCATGATTATTACATGCAGCTAGCATTAAACATGTTGCCAAAGGCAAAGAGCTGCCTGCCACAGCAGGGTGCCTAAATTTGTGGGAGGCCAGCCCGACATAAAACTAGCCTGCATTACTTCAAGGCAGCCTGCATTTCTTAAAGGAAAGGTGCTTTATAGATATTGCAGTCCTAGGAATTTTTTGTGGAACAAGAATCTAAGCAGGAAGAGGAGAGAATTATAGTGAAACAAGGAGAGGGCACTCCCAGGTTCTCTGTTGCACAGATGTCTTGGTGAAGAGGAGGAAATTTGTCATCCATTCATGATCTTCCAGACAAATTTTGCGAAGTCAACGTAATTAAATAGCTGTGGTGATCAATGCTAGTTGTCCAGCTCTGAGAGCATGGAAACAGGGTTATAAAAAGTTCAGAGACCCCATTCAAGTGTCCTAAGTCAGTGAATGTATCCTCCGATGCCATATCCAACTTGCATGCACAGACTGCTCAAAGTGTCACACTTTCATCATTTACATACTGATGCTACATGAGGCATGGTTCATGCTTAATATTGGTAACCTCATCTCACACTCACCCACAAGTGTGACATCCACATCTTACAACTTCTATACACCGTCAGCCATTCACCTGTGAAAGCCACATCATACAAACATATTGAGCCACTCTCACTGATACATTGCATTCTTTTTTGCAGAGCAAGGTGGCGCGTAAGAGAATGAGATGATACTTAACACGTGTTAGAGGAGCCACTTCTGAGGTCATGGCCAACATATTGGGACCCATAGAAGAAATTTACATCTTCATATTTTTTCTTTTGTACTCAATGTTCACAATGTTCACTCATTTATGGGCTGAATATGATGTAAACATGAATTGCTTGCTTCCTTACTGCTCCTCACTGTAACCCTATCTTGAATTTTGCTTTTCAGCTATCCACAACCTGTGACCTGGTCTGAAGTGGTGGAATAGGTGCAAAAAAAATAGTGTCAGTGATGAAGAAGAAACACTTTCTCAAGCTTTTATAATTGCAACAGCAGAGCTACAAATTGAAGTAACTCCAAAGAGGCCAGTGTCCTGTCACCAAGTCACCCTTTATTTATGCAAGAATAGTCCTTGACTTTAGTACTGCCTCATTCAGAGTCAGGTACCATGTTGTCAATATTTCTGACACTCACCCTTTCTACATGTCAGCCAGGGCTCCCTGATAGGAACAGATTAACAGTCCCAATCATGAAACTCATATTCTGTGAGATCCAGCTGGATCACCTCGTTACAATCACTATATCCCTCCCCCTCTGAGTCCGCAGATATAGGCTGATGCTTTCTCTTGGAGAGCCTTCTAGGGCATTTTATCACCGGGTCAGGTTCTTTTGAATCGACGTCCAATATGGGTGCTGTGTAAAACATTGGAGCTTACCTCTTGTGCCAGGAGTGCCTCTTCTTGCAGTGGCAAAGGCATCAAGGCAGTCTCATCCATCATGTCCATCTCTGATTTGGAGGATGAACAATGTTTGATGGAGAGGGTGATTCCATGGCTTCTGGCATCATTTCTGAATTTTCCGAGGGGTAAGGCATGCTTTGCTCCTGCACGATTTGCAAATTCGAGCTTTTGTATGGTCTACAAGCTTATTCAGGACCATTGCATCTACCCGAACATTATACATCACTGGTCCTGACTTTGCGTCGGCCATGCTGCTTACCCATGTGGAGCCATTTCTGTGATTCTTCTACTGAAATTCACACCCAGCATCAGATTGTCTGTCTGGCTGGGCAAAGTCTTTTGCCTGACATTGGCATTCCTGATGCCATTCCACCCTCCTCCTTAGGTCAAGGAAGATCAGACTTAACTGGTGTGGAGTCTTCTACCCATTAACAACTCTGCCGGTGCTATCCCTGTAGCTGCGTGTGGGGTGGTCGATAATCAAATAAGGACCGTGGCAAATTAAAATCTACCAAGGCTGTGGGCTGTTTTTTCAAGCCTGCCTTTAAAATTTGGACTGGCTATTACTGCCAGGCCATTGGATGATGGGTTGTGTGAAGTTGACCTTGTATATCAAGTTGCATTCTACTTTAAGAAACGGCCAAATTCCCTGCTGGTAAACGATGGCCTGTTATCTGTGACCAACACTTCTGGGACCGTGTGTGTTGAAAAAGATGCATGCATTTTTCTTATATCATCCCAGTATTTGATGAAGGGACCCTATGCACATCCACTCACATTGAGTGGGCACCTATATTGACTAAGAACATTGAACCCGTGAAAGGACCTGCATAATCAGTGTATAATTGAGTCCAAGGTTTACCCGACCATTCCCACGATTGTTGGGGAGCTGCAGGCGGTAATTTTTGTCTTTGTTGACACTCGGGTCTCTGCCCCTCCAAAACAGCTATGTCTGCATCCAAGTCTGGCCACCAAATATAATGTCTCACCAACATCTGGCCCTGGTGGAGGACAAACAGTATTTGACTGTGACCTTTGCTTGGCACAATCACTCTTGGTCCCCATTATAATATGCTGTCCTCTACCTTGACTGGTCTGTCCGAATCCAAGAAGGTTTCAGTTCTTGTTGTGACAGCCCTTTGGTTTCCCTCATTAATACCAGTTTTTTTCAGTTTGGAAAAAGCTGGATCTTTCTGTGTCTACAGTCTGATATTGTCAGCTGTGACCAGGAGCGTGTCCAGAACATTTAATATCGCTACAGATCCTTCCAAGTGGGGTACCATTGGTGGTGCATCTGTTAAAGGGAGGCAGCTCAACGCATCTGCATTCGCTGCTTGGCCTCTCGGATGGTTTTCTAACTTATAATTATAAGCAATTAGCATTAGACCCCACTTCAGAATGTGACACTTAGCTATGGGTGGTACTGCCTTGTCTTCACTAAGCAAATCAAGTAGGCATTTGAGATCCGTGATTGTCACAAATTTCCATTCATAAAGGTATTGATGGAACATCCTCACTTCAAGTACGATCTCCAATCCTTTGTTTTCTATCTGAGTGTATGTACGCCTGCATTAGCCAAAGTCCTGGATGCATTCGCAAATGGGTGTTCCTCTCTATTGGGCCACTTATGAGCTAATACCACCCTGATGCCATATGGGAAGCATTGCATGTCAATACCAGATCTTTCTTGGGATCACAGTGAGCAAACACTTTAAAGAATGTTATCTGTTTCTTTGCTTCATTGAAGGCTAGGGCTTGTTTATACCAGCATTTCTAAAGCTGATCCTCTTTTAGGAGTTGATGCAGAGGTGCTAAGATGGATGTCAGGTTATGTAAGAACCTTCTGAAATGACTTTTGGACAGACATGGAAGCTGGGGCACCTTTGATTGTCCTCTCCTTATCTTCGAATAGGTATAACCTGGTCTTGTCAACTCTGTAGTCCAAGTAGGTAATTTGGGGTGCCTGGAACACACATTTTTTTCCTTCTTAGGTATACACCTGCCTTACAGAAATACTGCAGGACTATATGCAAGTTTTCTAAGTCTTCTTTATTAGTTTTCCTTGTTTTTAGGACATAATCTAGGTAAATGGCGACCTGAGGTGGACCTTGCAAACAGGCTGATGATACCTCAAATGGCTATCTTGTATATTGTTACAAGCCCTTGTGGATATAATTTGTAGCGTATTTCTGGAAATCTGGTCTAAACACAATTGCAAGAAAGCGTGGCTCACATCTGGCTTCATGAAGGACAGCCCTACCCCCCAGCAACCAGCTTTGCATATAAATTGGATATTTGTCAAGCTGCAAAAAATGGTTTGCCATTTGCTTAAAATCCCCAGAAAGGTGAACCAAACCATTGGGCTTCAAAATCGGTATGGCTGGTTCTGCCTATTCCACAAGTTGGACTGATTTGATGATTCTTTCACTTTCCAGCCTTCTGATTTCTGTCTGTACTTTTGCCATAAAATGGTACGGTAGTGGCACTGGGTGGGCCTTGCAAAATTGTGGAACTTTCATGGTCAACATCCAAGGACCTTGGATCCTCTGAAAGTTCCTAAACATTCAGAGAAGACTTCTGGGTACTTAAATAGGATTTCACTCAGCCCGAGCAGCATCATAGGAGCAGGAAATCTTGATGTTTCGGGCCTAGACCCTTCATCAGAAATGGGGGAGGGGAAGTGGGTTCTGAAATAAATAGGGAGAGGGGGTTCATCCAGCTCTACACCTTGTTATCTCGGATTCTCCAGCACCTGCAGTTCCTATTATCTCTTTCACTCAGGCAGCCATTGTCTAATTGAAAAATGTGGAGCCAAAATAGGTGAATCTCTCACAATCAGTTTCGCTCTATTAAGTTGGGGCCCGAGCCTTTTACTACAATCACTGGTAACTGAACCAGCTGCTTTTCATATGAGACTGGAACCAAAGTTGCACCCTTAATCTGTAAAGGTTCTCTGGCATAGATTCTCAGCCCAGCCAAGCAAAGCTAAAGGCTGGAGTCTAGAGTGAATTTTGATAAAATTAGTTCTGAGATCACTGATCTAATACTGCTTACGGAAAGAAACTGTTGTACGGGCTACATGTGACTCCAGACCTACAGCAATGTGGTTAACTATTAACAGCCCTCTGGGCAATCAGGTATAGGCAATAAATGCTGGCCTAGCCAGCGATGCTGTCATCCCATGAATGAGGAAGAAAAGTGCCAACCTCCATTAGAACGGGATTACGGTTTATTCAGACATTTATCTTGATTAGCTCTGATTTTGATGTTAAGCAATTTAACTGTTCCAAACCAGATGTAAGTGGACTTTCTAGGGTATGAACTCTCTTGGATACCTTCCTGGATATTGGTCTATGAGTTATCTTACTCAATTGAGGTCTTCTGTGATTTTTTTGCTGTCTTGAGTCCTCATACCAGCAACAACTACAATGGCTTGCCAGCCAGGATCCTAAAGAAAATTTTAACTATTTGGCTGGCTTTGTTTTGGGTTTTGCTGTGGGCCGACCTGGAGACACTTTGATCAAGATATGTCCTGAGTGAGGTGAGCAAGGGTGTCCATTGCAACTCATATGCTTTATGTGAAGCATTTCCCAATAATGAAGCCAGTTGTAGCACTTGTTTGAAGCCCAGTTGGGCTTCAGCTAGTATGAGTTTCTGCATAGTTACGTCATTAATCCCCTTTATCAGACGGTCTCTAAGAATTTCATTAAAGGTTAAACCATTGTCACAGGCTTCTGCCAGTCATCTTAACTTAGCCAAAACACCCAGTACAGATCGGAGATAGTAACAACTGCCAATGCTGGAGTCTGAGATAACACAGTGTGGAGCTGGAGGAACACAGCAGGCCAGGCAGCATGAGAGGAGCAGGAAAGCTGATGTTTCGGGTCGGGACCCTTCTTCAGAAATAGGGGATGGGTAGGGGGCTGTGAAATAAATAGAGGACAAATGGGGCTGGGGAAGGTAGGTGGGGTGGTGTTGGTGAGTGCAGGTAGGCAATGGTGGGGGTTGGTCAGTGAGGTGGGAGGAGCAGATAGGTGGGAGAGCAGATGGACAGGTCAAAAAGGCGGGGATGAGAGGGAGGGTTGGTCATAGGATGAGGTCGGGGATGGGGAGATTTTGAAGCTAGTAAAGTCCATATTGAGATCATTGGGTTGTACGCTCCCTAAGCAGACTATGAGGTGCTGCTCCTTCAGTCTCTGGGTGGTGTCATTGTGACACTGGAGGAGGCCCAGGATGGACGTGTCATCCAGGGAGTGGGAGTGTGGGGGGGATTTGAGGAGGGGGAGTAGTTGAAGTGGTTCGTGACTGGCAGGTGTCATCGTTTATTGCGAACCGAGCGCAGATGCTCTACAAAGCAGTCTCCGAGCCTCTGCTTGGTCTCACTGATGTAGAGGAGGCCACATCAGGAGCAGCAGATGCAATGTGGTCTATTGCAGATTGCCCTGGTTCTCCAATAGCTGAGTAAAAGTGTTAGAGTCTCAGATTTCGAGGAGGCTCGGGATCATAATATTCCTTAACTATGTCTGTAAATACTTGAAAGATTTTAGTATCTGGTGCCTAGAAAGTTAGGCTTTTACTGACAGAAGAAACTGAACCTCCACAAGCTATCAGGAGAATTACTCATTGTTTTTCATCTTCCACAATGTTGTTTGCCTAGAAAAGGTAGTGCATTCTTTCCATATACCAGGTCCAATCCTCAACAGCAGGGTCAATCAAGTCAAGCTTCCCAAACAAAGCATGATGTAAGAAATGCTTACCTGAATTCAAAGACAACTGTTGTGAGCGAGCTTTGTTAGGAACATGCTTTACTCACATCACCACTGAAATAACTCCACAGAGGCTGCTATCCCATCACTAAGTAACCATTTATTTACACATGAATAGTCCTTTAAACTGCCCCATTCAGAGCCAGGTACCAATGTGTCAGTATCTCTGATGCTCACTCTTTAAATATGTCAGCCAGGGCTCCTTAATTAGACCACCTTAATAGACCCAGTCAAAAAATTTCTATTCTGTGAAATGCAGCTGGCTGACCTTGTAATACTCACTACACAAATAATAAGCAGAGTTGAATTCAAATTTACATCTGATGAGATCCTGGTCACAAATGAACCACAACTGGGGAAGGGTGTAAAGGAAGTGCAGTTGTCAGCTTGTCTGATGGCACAATTGCACCAGTTCGTACTTCTGCACACAATGAAATATTTTGAAGTATTTGCAGACTTGGTAGCAAACCCGTGTGCAGTGTCAAGGAGTATGGAGGAGTCCAACACTAAACTTATACAGGATTTTTCATGAATTTCAATCTCATTCTTTCCAGCATGGAAGTGGTAACGAATCCTGTTAGCACATTTGTGGCTCCAACTATGATGCTGTATGATCAACATCTCAAATCCTCATGTGGAAGTCACTCCTGTTTGGATGCACTACTGGAAGCTCAGCCTTTTAAGGTAGTGATACCAAGAATCCAGGGACAATGTGTCTCTTTAAGGATGAAGGGAAAAGCTGGCAGGTTTAGGGATCCCTGGCTGATGAGAGATATTGAGGTTCTGTTCAGGAATAAGAAGAAGACATATATTGGATTTAAGTTGTTGGGCTTAAATGAATCCCTAGATGACTATAAAAAGTGAAAGAGCACATTTAAGGGGAAATCAGAAGAGCAAAAAGAGGAGATGAGATGGATATGGCAGATAAGGTTGAAGATAATCCTTAGAGGTCCTATAGCTACATTAAGAGTAAATGGTTGGCTAGGGAGAGAGTAGATCCCCTTAAAGATCAGCGTGGCCATCTATGTGTGGAGCCATAGGAGATGGGGAAGATGTTTACAGACTATTTCTCCTCAGTGTTTACTGAGAAGTGAATCATGGATGTTAAGTAAATAGGGAAGCAAGTGGGGATGTTTCAGACCGCGTATACATTACCAGAGAGGAGGTGTTTGCAGCCTTAAAGTGCATTAAGGTGGATAAATCCCCTGGGCCTGATCAAGTCCATCCTTAGATGTTGTGGGAGCTGGGAAGAAATTACAGAGGCTCTTGCAGAGCTTTTTGCCTCCTCTGAAGGCTGGCGGGTGGCTAATGTCGTTCCATTGTTTAAGAAAGGTAGCAAAGACAAGCCAGGGAAGTTATTGGAGTGGATACTGACGGATAGGATCAACAAACATTTGGATAGTCAAGGTCTGATTGGGGATAGTCAACATGGATTTGTGCGAGGGAAATCATATCTTCACAAGTCTTTTAGAGTTTTCCGAAGAGGTAACCAAGAGGATTGATGAGGGTCGGGCAGTGGATATAGTCTATATGGATTTTTGTAAGGCCTTTGACAAGGTCCCACACGGCATGTTAGTCATGAATATTAGCTTGCATGGAATCCAGGGAGAGCTAACTAATTGGATTCAAAATTGGTTCGATGGTAAGAAGCAGAGGGTGATGGTTGAAGGTTGGTTTCTTGGACAGGAGGCCTCTGATTAGTGGTGTGCCACAGCGGTCAGTGCTGGGACCTTTGTTATTAGTTATTTACGTAAATGATCTGGATGTGAATGTACAAGGCAAGGTTAGTAAGTTTGCAGATGATACAAAATTAGGAGGTATCATTGATGGCGAGGAAGATTAGCAGAAATTACAGACAGACCTTGATCAGATGAGTAAGTGGGCTGAAGACTGGCAAATGCAATTCAATACAGATAAGTGTGAGGTGTCGCACTTTGGAAAGTCAAAGTTAGGACTTATACAGTAAATGGTAAGATCCTGAAGAGTGTTGTGGAACAAAGGGACCAAGGCGTACAAGCGCATAGTTCATTGAAAGTAATGTCACAGGTAGACAGGGTGGTGAAGAAGGTATTTAGCATGCTGGCCTTCATCGGTCAAGGGACTGCGTATAGGAGTTGGGACATTATGTTACAGTTGTATAAATCGTTGGTGAGGCCACACTTGGAGTATTGTGTACAGTTTTGGTCACCCTGTTGTAAGAAAGATGTAGTTAAACTGGAAAGTGTAGAAAGAAGATTTACGAGGATGTTGCCAGTAATAGTAGGCCTGAGTTATAGGGAGAGTTATCGGATTTTATTCCTTGGAATTTAGGAGAATAAGGGGTGACCTTACTGAGGTGTATAAAATCTGAGGGGAATAAATAGGATGAATCATATAGTCTTTTTCGCAGGAATGGGGAATTGAAAACTAAAAGGCATAGGTTTGAGTTGAGAAGGGATAGTTTTAAGAAGGACCTGAGGGCAACTTCTTCACGCTGAAAGTGGTGGATACATGGAATGGGCTGCTGGAGAAAGTGGTTGAGGCAGGTGCAATGTCAATATTAAAAAATATTTGGATAGGTACATTGACGGGAAGGATTTAGAGGGATATGGACCAAATGTTGGTGATTGGAATGAGCTGATTGTGCACCATGGACAGCATGGACCAGTTTGGGCCGAAGGGCCTGTTTTCACATTTTATTACACTATGACTCTAGAAGGCCAACTTTCTGTCACACAAGCTCAACTTGCACTTGCTGCCATAATAGCCCCATATAATGTGTCCAAATATGCTTATGTTATTCACCAGATTTCTAGGATTACTGGGATAGTGCCCTGGGGGAGTGACAGTGGCTCTGTGAGCAGAAGCCTGCTGTCTCTTAAGGTGGCAACAATTGTCCACACACCTTTGCCCTTCTTCTACTGCCATTTCTGTTGCCTATCAGCAAGCCAAACTGCTGACACCCAACCCTGTCTTAGAGGAATGCTTGCTTCTGCATCCATGTTGGGAGTTGGGTGGTCTGTGCCCAGTCCTCAGTCAAGACAAAGTCTTTTAGCAACAGGACCTCCTGTGGACTTCTGCAACTTCAAAGAGCCCTGGAAACCCATCAGAAATTCAGAACTGGCAGTAGAAGTTAAGAATTAAGCAGTTGATGATATTTTTAAACAGCATGGCTGGTGGTTCCTTTCTGATGTTACATATTTGAGACAGCATTGGCTGGAGCATTGATCTGTTGGACGGCAACACTGTTACCAAGCTAGTTGGTATTACGATCTGCTCAGTTTGCACAGTTGCAGCAGACACTCATGCTAACGTCCTCACCAAATTGCATATTGATTGCAGAAGTCACATGACACCAGATTATAGTCCAACAGGTCTATTTGAAATCAGTGGCATTTAGGACACTGTCCCTCCATCAGATAAAGTGAAGAGAGCACTTATGCACAGAATTTATCATCAGAGAGATGACAAGATCACACAAATGGTGTGAGTGGAGTGTCGACAGGAAAAATAATAGCTCTCTGCAGGTGATCAAGAGTGTCAGACGGTGTGAATAAAATGTTGACAGCTGAGTAACAAGTGAATGGATGACCTATAATCTGATTAATTGAGGCAGAGACATAATTACAAAAAATTAAAAGTAATGTTGAGCTGGAGACAAACCGAATGACTGGAATAACATGCTACATATAAGAGTCGCATGCCGAGGGTCTAACCAAAGTGACAAGTAATCCCAAAATGTACTGGACTGTAAGAAAGATTTTACAGAACAGTACGATGGGGTCACATGTAGCGTGACATGAACCCAAGATCACAGTTGAAGCCTTCTTCATGGGTACTTACTGTCCTTGTTGTCCTGTTTTGACACCATCACCTTGATAACTTGTTATGATCTCTCTACCTTAATTAGTTTGTACAGTTTGGGAGCACTTGTTACTTTGGTTAGACCCTCAGTATGTGACCGTTATACCTGGAATGTTATTCCAGTCATTTGGTTTTTCTCCATTTCCACCTTATTTTAATTTTTTGTAATTATGTCTCTGCCTCAGTTAATCGGATTATAGGGCATCCCTTCACTTGCTATTCAGCTATTGATATTTTACTCACACAGTCTGACACTCTTTATCACCTGCAGAGACCTGTTATTCAGCCTGTCGACACACCACTCACACCATTTGTATGATCTTTTGATCTCTCTGATTATAAAGTCTTGTGCCTGTGCGCTCTCTTCACTTCACCTGATGAAGAGGCAGCATTCTGAAAGCTTGTGTTTCAAATAAACCTGTTGGAAGGGTTTAGGCCCGAAACGTCAAGTTTTCCTGCTCCTATGATGCTGCTTGACCTGCTGTGTTCATCCAGCCCCATGCTTGTTATCTCGGATTCTCCAGCATCTGCAGTACCTTTTATCTCTGTTGGACTATAACCTGGTGTCGTGTGACTTTTGACCTTCTCTAGCCCAGTCCAATACTGGCACCTCCACATGATGACAGAAGTGTGCGTGCATACTGTGGAGGTTATCTTGAATCAAAATGGATCTGTTAATTGCAAAAATATGGGCTACTGTTTCATGAGTAGTTTATAAAATTTCAAAGGTGTTAGTTGTTTTCATGTGCAATGACTATTTCAAATCGTGAGGTCAGGAAAAATATCAGTTTTCTAAGGGAGAACTAAACTGGCAGCCAGGTATTTTCTTCTAGTCCTATGTTGCTTGGTAGCAAAGGCTCTACCGCTGCATTTCTGCATATGCACATAAAATGTTTAACATGATACAGTGTTCCAAGGAGCTTCACAGAAGCAGTCATCCCAGTATCATGGATTAAGCATGCTATCACTTAAGCATGCTATTTGACCTATTGAGAAAATGCCATTTGTCTGCAAGGGCAATCCAGCTAGTCCTGTATCACCCTGTAGCCAGGTATGCCCCCAACCCCGTAAGTGCTTATCTAATTCAATATTTTTGAAAGCTGAAATTGAACCTACCTGCACTTCCCTTTCAGTGTATTTTGGGGCAAAACAATGTGCTATATAAAATATAGTTTTCCTCTTATTGCCTTTGGGTTTTTCCAGTTGTCTTAAAACTGTGTATTTAGTTCTTTGTTAATGAGAACAGGTTCTATCTACTGGCCCTAGACTACTCATGATTACTTGAACATCTTTATTTAAATGACCTCTGCCACAACTCCCCATTCATCTTCCATTCACAAAAATGAAGTCCCTCATTTCTGAGATAAAAGGTACTGCAGATGCTGGAGAATCCGAGATAACAAGCATGGGGCTGGATGAACACAGCAGGTCAAGCAGCATCAGAGGAGCAGGAAAACTTGACATTTCGGGCCTAAACCCTTCATCAGAAATGA
>JAHRHZ010000086.1:548078-581963 GCA_024137785.1 Ginglymostoma cirratum | reverse complement strand
CAAGCAGCATCAGAGGAGCAGGAAAACTTGACATTTCGGGCCTAAACCCTTCATCAGAAATGATTTCTGATGAAGGGTTTAGGCCCGAAACGTTAAGTTTTCCTGCTTCTATGATGCTGCTTGACCTGCTGTGTTCATCCAGCCCCATGCTTGTTATCCCTCATTTCTGAAATAATTTTAGCAAAACATTCTGTGGTTGTAGCTAATTTGTACACACCAAATATTAATAGTAATGTGTTGGTGACCAAGCAGTCTCTCCTTTTGATCATGATTGAACGATAAATGTTGGTAAAGACAATGGAGATCGCTCCCTCATTCACCTTTGAAATAATGTCATGGGATCTTCTGTTCACCAGAAAGGGCAGACTGGGCTTCAGTTTAACATCTCATTTGAAACATGGCATTTGGCAGATCACAAGACATAATAACCGAAGTAGCTATTTGTCCACTGAGTGCCCAGGCTCCATCATTCAATGAGATAATAGCTTATTTTATGATCCTTAACTCCATTTTCCTGCCCTATGCCCATAGCCATGGATTAATGATTAGCAATCAGTCTCTCTCTGACTTTTTAAAACACTTAATGACCTAGCTTCGACAGCCATCTGTGGTAAAGAATTCTACAGATTCCCACTGTCAGAGAGAAAAGAAATTCTCCTCATTTCTGTCTAAAATGGATGACTCCTTACTATGAGATTGTGTGCTCTGATCCTTGACTCTCCCACAAGGGGAAATAACCTCTTTGCACCTACACTGTTAAACCCTAGAATATTGTTTTAGAAAGTGTCCTCTCGTTTTCTAAACTCCAGTAAGTATAAGCCCAGCCCAACTCAACCTCCATACCTAGAATGAACCTAGTAAGCTATCTCTGAGTTGCCTCCTTATTTTCTAAACAAAGGCTTTGGAAATCTGAAGTACAAAGGGACTCGAGAATTGTAGTTCGGGATTCTCTTAAGGTTAACATGTAGATTCATTTAGCAGTTAGGAAGACAAATGCAATGTTATATTCATTTCAAGAGGGCTAGAGTAGAAGAACAAAAATGTACTGCTGACGCTGTATAAGGCTGTAGCCAGACCACATTTGGAATATTGAGAGTAGTTTTGGGCCCTGTATCTAAGGAAGCATGTGCTGGCATTGGAGGGTTTCCGGAGGGGGTTTGCAATAATGAAGGGCTTCTTACTATGAGACGAAGGGATGAAGGGCTTGTCATAGGAGGAGCAGTCGAGGACTCTGAGTCTGTACTCAATGGAGTTTAGAAGGATGAGGGGGGTCTGATTGAAACATACATAATACTGAGAGGCCTGGATAGAGTGGATGTGGAGAAGATGTTTCCGCTAGTAGGAGAGATTAAGACCTGAGGGCACAGTCTCGGAGTGAAGGGAAGCCCTTTTAGAACTGAGATGAGGAGCAATTTCTTTGGTCAGAGAATGTTTAATTTTTGAAACTCATTGCTACAGAGGGTAGTGGAGGCCAAGTCATTGAGTATATTTAAGACAAAGATAGATAGGTTTTTGATTGGTAAGAGGATCAAGGGTATATTACACCTGCATAAACCTTTAGTTAGGCCACATTTGGAATATTGCTTGCAGTTCTGGTTCCACACTACCAGAAGGAAGGATCTGGATGCTTTGGAAAGGGTGCATAGAATGTTTACTAGGATGTTGCCTGGTCTGGAGGGTTTTGATTATGAGGAGAGGTTGGATAAACTCAGATTGGTTTCACTGGAAAGACAGAGGCTGAGGGGTAGCCTGATAGAGGTTTACAAAATTATGAAAGGGATAGAAAGGGTGGAAAGTCAGAAGCTTTTTTCTCAGGGTGGAAAGGTCAACTACAAGAGGGCACAGGTTCAAGGTGAGAGGGGGAAAGTTTAGGGCAGAAGTGCAGGGAAAAAGTTTTACACAGAATGTGGTGGGTGCCTGGAACACACTGCTACTGTAGATGGTGGAAGCAGGCATGTTAGCAACGTTTAAGGCATATCTTGACAGACACATGAACGGGAGGCAAACAGAGGGTCTAAGTAAGTAGTGGGTTAAATAGGGATTAGGAATCTGCACAGTCTTGATGGACAGAAGGCCTGTTCCTATTCCTATATTGTTCTTTGTTCTGGGGAGAAGGCAAGAGAATGGGATTGAGAAAAATATCAGCCATAATCAAATGGAGGAGCAGACTTGATGGGCCAAATGGCCTACTTTTGCTCCTATATCTTACGTTCTTATGATCCTGTGGCACTCCATTAGTTGCAGGTTGCCGTCCTGAAATTGCCCACTTTTTCCAAACTCTCTGACTTTAATTTGTTAGTCAACCTCTATCCATGGTCATATATTGCCTCCAACACCATGGACTCCTAATACATTATCTTACGTGTAGTATGTTATCGAATGCCTTTTGGAAACCCAAAATGTTACAAGCATTGGTTCCTCTTTATTTATCCTGTTTCTTGCCTCCTCATATCAACCCTGCTTGTTATCTCCTCAAAGAACTAAAATAAATTAGTCAAGCACTCAGTCCCCAATGCAGCACTCCCTCTTTACTGCACCAGAGTATCAGCCTAAATTGTTGTGCTGAAGTTCTGGAAAGGAATTTGAACTCTCAACCTTCTGACTCGAGAAGCGAGAGTGCTGCCACCCAAGCCTGTTATAACCAGGAGGTATTGTAGGTCAGTGAACAGAGGTGTGAATGGGATTTGGTGTGGATTAAATAATACCAAGGTTCTGAACCAGTGGGACATGACTCAAATGGAGTAGTTAATACTGGAAAGACAAGCCAGTGCTGAATAGGAATATAAAAGAATTTGAAGTCCAGTACCAATATCTGGTTTAACATCAGTTATTTTTTCCTAGCTGCAGCATAATGGAATATTTAAATAACATCCTTGGATTCAGGCAATAGAACATAGAACACAGTACAGCACAGTACAGGCCCTTTGGCCCACGATGTTGTGCCGACCTATTATCCGACTCCAATCAATCTACCCTGCATACCCTACATTTTACTATCCTCCATGTGCCTATCCAAGAGTCACTTAAAAATCTCTAAAGAATCTAACTCCACTACCACTGCCAGCAGCGCATTCAACACGCCCACCACTCTCTGTGTGAAGAGTGAATTATAGAATCCCTACAGTATGGAAACAGATCCTTCGACCCAACAAGTCCACACTGACCCTTGGAGCATCCCACCCAGACCCATCCTCCTATAACTGACTACTGAATACTATGGGTAATTTAGCTTGGCCAATCAACCAGAAAACGCAGCTCATCCGTACCCAGCTTAAGCACAATAGCCAACCAACACAACCGGCTGACAGCACAAGTGGCAGCGGTGGGATTCAAACCCACGCCTCCTAGGAGACTGGACCTTGAATTCAGTGCCTTAGTGCTCGGCCACACTACCACACAATGTTGGCTAATTACAGGCAATGTTGGCTATTTATTGCCCATACGTATTCATCCTGAGAAAGTGGCATTGTGATTCTTGTAAAGGCGTTGCTCCCATTACTCTGTTAGATAGGAAATTCCATAACATGGTCTGGAAGCAATGAAGGAACATGACATATGTCCAAATGAGGATGAGGTATGAGTTGGAGGGGAGACTTGGAAGAGCTGGTGCTCCCATAGTATTTCACCTGTCTTTTTTGGTGGTAGAAGTTGTTGGTTGAGGTTTTTTATTTCTTCATGAGATATGGATGTTTTTGGCTAGTCAGCATTTATTGTTCATTTCTGTTCCTGTGCTGTATTACTCTATGTTCTGTGTTCTATTTGCCCTTGAAGATGGTCGTGAGCTGCCTTCTTAAACCGCTGGAATCCTTAAGCTGTAACAGCACTCACAGATCATGATGGAGGAGAACTGAAGATGGTTATGTTCCCATGTATTGCTCATCTGTCTAGGTAGTAGAGGTCACAAGTTTGGAAGGTGCTGTTGTAAGAGCCTTGGTGACTTGCTGCAGTGTATCTTGTAGAATGTACACACTACTGCCACTTTGCGTCAGTGATGAGAAGAGAAAACGTGGCAGGTGGTGGATGTTGTGCCAGTCAAATCAGGCTTACTTGTGCTGGAATGATGTCAAGCTTGTTCCAGGCAAATCCACAACTCCTGACTTGTGTATTGTGGATGGTGAACAGGCATTAGATGACTGGAGACGAGTATCTCACAGAATTCCTATTCTCTGACCTGCATTTGTACCTGCAGTAATAATGTGGCTGGTTCAGTTTGGTGTTTTTGTTAACTTATGAGGATGTTGATTGATAGTGGGAAATTTAGCAATGGTAATGCTATTGAAATTTCTCTTGTTGGAGATGGTCATTGCCTGGCACTTGTTTGGCATGAATGCTACCTTGCCACTTATCAGCAAGCCTTGGTTTGTCCAGATCTTGTTGGATATGGACATGGTGTATTTCAGCATCTGAGAAGTTGGGCGTAGAATACAACCTTGAGGAATTCCTGCAGTGGTCTCCTGGAGCTGAGGTGTCTGCCCTCCAATAACCACAATAATGTCTGTATTAATTATCACTCTAAACTCCAATTTCATTGACTCCAACTTTGTTTGGACTCCTTAGTGACATGGACAAATAATGCGTTCTTGTCACTCCAGTCTTACTTCCGGAGTTCAGCTCTTCGTTTGAACTAAGACTATATCAAGATCAGCAGCTGAATATTCTGATACAACCCGTGCCGAGCAAAACAAACTGTTCTGCCTGGTTGATATTGAAATTCTTGAGTGTTGTTGAATGCCCATCGATCTATGTACCATCCTTGCTGAATCATGTAGGTGACAGAGAGGTTTAAAATGTGAACCATTCAATACTTATTCTTTGACCTGCTTTTGTAACCAGGTGATGCCATGGGTATCCAGTTAGACTTCTGGTCAGGGTGCTTTGCAAATAAATGTTAAAGGCAAGCATCTTGAGTCATTGAAAATTCTGGATAATTATATTCTAACTTAACTTATTACCCCATCTTTCTACATCAGGATAAATGGAATGTGTTTGGTTATGAATGTACTTTTGACCTCACCAACTTTTAAAATACTGCATTAGATTTTTTACAAAACTTGTAGGTGAACTTCTAATGCTGATTTCCTTTTCATAATGGGTTTAAGAATCACCCCTGTGTCCTATTACTATACTTGGTAATCCTTAAGTGGTTGCTTAGTAACTTTAAAACTTTCACTTCTGTCAAAAAATGATACTTAAATAATTTCCTTCATTAGTCTCTTGGATTTAGGAAATTGAGTTATTACAAGCTGTAAATGTAGCTGACTGTGCATATGTGTGGCCTGCCTCTTTTGTACAGTAATTTGCAATATATTTATTACTCTGTTTGATAAGTGAACCCTCTAGTCACTGTTTCTGCTGTATATTTCTAAAATATCAACCCATAACTGTTCATTTGACCAATGGGACTATCAAGTGTGGTATTGAGTCAAAAAATAAGGAGACCTTAGGCTCAATCCATGATGTCATGAATCAGTTGATCTCAGCTGGTCCATTTGTTTGGTATGCTACAGATGTCCTTTGTGCCTGTCTATTCAAAAGGAGAAGATTCTGCGAGGTGTCAGATTCCTCTTGATCACTTCCGAGTGACTTAACAGTCTGTTGACATTTTGCCATTCAGCCTTGAATAAGAATATTGGCTCCATTCTGAACATAAACAGGATGGAGAGTAAAAGGACAATGAAAGTACCTTTTGGCATCAGTAAATTTATGGTAAAAGGTCTTGATCCATATAAATATGCACAATTGGCATAAATTGTGACTTCTGATCCAGCTCTTTTATCCTCAGAAAACATCCCTTTGCACATACAATTTTATTTTTTTTCCATTTTTCTTCATTGGAAGGTGTTTAATCAGTCATTTCTAGTTGTACTAATGTTAGGTGTCATATGTGCAGTTGTGCTCTGATGATTGTCCTAGTCATGATTGTTCTCTCTGGTGTTTAATCTTGGACATTGCATTGTGTTGCATGAAATTTAATTCATCTTTTTATATCCTGACTAGCAAAGAGGTCTAAGGTTCTAGAGGCCATTGTTTTCTTTTTTCTCCCTCCATTTGTAGTTATTTTAATTATCCTGTTTGAATATGCTTATGACATGCTGTCACAGCACCACAAGCCCCTCTAGAAAATTAAGGGTTTGCTGCAGTTTGGGCATTATTATATGTCCCACTTGGAAGTAGATTATTGGTTTTAAATTGTCCTTTCTGAATGCTGAGTGAAAACTGTACTTTGTTAAAGAAAGAGCTTACGAGACTATTCACAAAGTTTATTTAAAGTAAGCTCACTACGATCCATAAGGCATAACTTTATTGTGGAAGGCCTGGGTGGGCTAATCCTTCTGATTCTTTTCAAAGAAAACTTGAAGTTATACATTATCTTTTCACTACCAGAATGTCTATGAGGATCATCGCAGAATTTTATGTTTAGTATACTATATTTGCTGCTCCTAGAGTGGTCTTGTCTATGTTGAGAAGAACAAATGCAGGCTGGGTGGTCCTGTGGACCACCTTTGTTTAGTTTGAAAACATGACCCTGAGCTTCCAGTTGTTGTCATTTTAATTATCCACTTTGGGCCACTGGGATCTTTCTTTCTAGTGAAACTTAATGCAAGCTTGAGGAACAGCAGCCATCTTTCAACCAGGCATTTTACAACTTTCTGAATTACACGTTGAGTTCAACAATTTTAGATGATATTATCCACTTCCATTTTGTTTTGTTTTTCTTTGCTGGTTTGTTTAATTTTACAATCTGGTTTGCTATGACACGATAGTTACATTGCTGCAATAATAAAACAAAAGTAAATTTAACACCTTACCTTGAAAAAATGTCGAGATAACTTGATGGGGGAGGAGATTTTCAGGTTGCTCAGTTGTTAATGCAGGGGCTGAAGGTCATCGTCGTCATCATCACCACCTTCACATGCAGTTGTGGTTGCAGGGTTAGGGAAAAAATAGTTATTTGCAAAAGACAACGAAAATCACAGAATACTGTACCTCTCACAGAAGGCGCTTCACGACAAAGCCTGCGAAATGATCCTGTGATGCCAGCGCAGAGACTCCTTCGAAGTTAACATTGCACATATTCAGGACAAAGCCCATGAAATGACAATTTGATGTCGATATGTACTCCTCCGCACACCAATAGAATTGCATTATAGCCAACACAAGTTTGCGTTTTAGAAATGGCATTCCCCTATTTGTCAGTTGCATTATAGCCAATTCACATTGCCGGAACACGAATTATAGCAGAACCAACTGTACTCTCTTTCTGTCATTTCTTTGATTCTTTTGGGTGGCCTTCAGGACCTACCACTTCTGTAGAAAAATGTCTTATTTCTTTGTGTTCCATTACCATTCCTTTTGACCTTGCACCAAAAAAGCTGTTGTCATTTAAGCTCTTCTGCCTTCCACCTTATCCCAGACTTTTCATTCTGTTCTTTCAATTTTTCCCTCACCCCTTGTCATTTCCTTAAATCGTATTGCATTTTCAACATTTCTCATTTCTTATGAAAACTCACAGACTATAAATGTTAACTGTTTCATCTCTCCACAGATGTTGTAAATTTCTGAGGCGGCTGGGGTGGGAAGAGAGAAATTGAGGCAGCTACACAGACATTACCATTTGAAGTCTTTGGGATTAAGAAATTCATGCTTTTTCTTCAAGGTAAAAGCAGACAAAGGGGGTTTAGAAACAGATGTGATGAAAAGGAGCTTTTAACTGTCCTCACCCTCAAGGATAATGTTGCAATAGTGACAGTTTTGGCTGAGCACAGCATAATTATACAGGACGTGGTTGAACAAGATCTGCAAATAATAATCAGGCTGGATATATGCCAGGTGCACAGAATTTTATGGGGAATGAAGATTAGAATAACATCAAGGCAGAGCAGCAGTAATTAGAAGATAATTAGTGATATGGTTAGAATAAGGGTGTTTAGGATAGGGACCATGGTCCATAATAGCAGAAATGTTTTTTATGGGTGGAAGATTAGAGATGAGGGTGTTTGAGCATTTGAGACTGACCTTCGTGCCATTCTTGGTCAGTTGTGGCCTTTTTGACAAGGGCAGTTACTCTCACCTTGCCTCTGGAAATCAGCTCTTTTATCCATGTTTGAATCAAGGCTGTTGTGAAGTCAGAAGCTGAATAGCCTAGGTGGAACCAAATTGAGCAAGAAAGAACAACTTATTGCTAAGCATATGAAATCCAAATGAAACACGGGTAGTGGGAGAAGAAAACTTTTTCACACAGAGAACAGTTAAAATGTGGAATGGACTGCCTGGAAATGTGATGGAAGCAGGTTCAATTAAGGCATTCAAGAGGTCTTTGGATGATTATTTGGATATGAATAGTCTGCAGAGATGTGGGGAAAAAACAAGAGATTGACACTAGGTAATGGAACCTGTGCAGGTACAATGGGCTTAAAGGCCTCCTTCTGTGCTGTAACATCTCTGTAAAGTGATGTTTGATAGCACTTGGGATGGCACCTCCTAACACTTCACTGATGATCAAGGCCAGACTGATGGAGCAGTAATCAGCCAGGTTTGGTTTGACCTGTTTTTTGAGTAGCACTTTTTTGGGCAGTTTTCCACATTGGGGAAAATGTCACTGTTGTAACTGTACAATGTACAACTGTACAATACAAAGGAGTACAATGGCTAAGGGGTGTGACTAATTCAGCACCCCTAGCCTTTGCAGTATCCATAGCCTTCAGCCATTTGATATCATGTGGAATGATTTGAATTGACTACTGTTTGGCAACTGTGAAGCTGGGTACCTCTGAAAGAGGTCAAAATGAATCATCACTCAGCAATTCTGGCTGAAAATTATTGAAAATGCTTCAGTTTTATCTTTGGCACTGATGTGTTACAATCCTCCGTTATTGAAGACTGGGATATTTGTGGAGTCACCTCATCCAGTCTATTGTTTAATTAGCCACCACCATTCAGTGCGGTAGGACTGCAGAGCTCGGACCTGATTGTGGAATTGCACGCAGGTAATCCTGTTTTTATAGTTTCATCAGGTTGACAGCTCGTTTTTAAGTATGCCTGGTGCCATTTTTGCCATACCCTCTGCCACTCTTCATTGATCTAGGTTTGACCTCTTGGCTTGATGGTAGTCATAGAATGGAAGATAACCCAGCGTATGAGGTTATAGATTTTTTGGAGCACAATAATGCTGCTGCTGATGGTCCACTGTACCTCATGGATGCCCAGTCTTGAGGTGATAGATCTTTTCAGAACCTATCGCATTTAGTACAATGATAGTGCCACACAACACTGTGTAGGTATTCTCAGTGTGCAGACTGGACTTTTGTCTAAACAAGAACTGTGTGGTGGTCACTCTTACCGATACTATCATGGACAGATGCATCTGCAGTAATTAGATTGGTGAGAATGAGGTCAAGTTCCAACAAGTCCACACTGACCCTCAGAGCATCCCGCCCAGATCTATTCCCCTATAACCCACCTAATCTACACATCCCTTAACACTATGGGAAATTTAGCATGGCCAATCTAAAGAGCCTGTTTCTTCACTGGAGGGATTCTATGATCTATATTTTTCCTTCTAGTTGGTTCCCTAACGACCTGCAGTAGTTCCAGTCTAGCAGCTCTATCTGTTAGGACTTGACCAGTTTATTCAGTAGTATTCCTACTGAGCCGTTTTTGGTGGAGGACTTTGAAGTCCCCCACCCAGAGTACAATCGGCACCCTTGCCACCTTAATGCTTTCTCCAATTATGTTCAACATGGAGGAGGAGTGATTCATCATTTGAGAGGGTGGGGGTGGGGTGCAGTGCAGTATGAGATATTCAGCAGCAGGTTTCCTTGCCCATAGTTGACCTCATACCATGAAATTTCTGTGTTGAGAATTCCCATGGAATCTCCCTCCCAACTATTTACCACTATACCACCACCTCAGGGATGGAGTGACAGTGGTGCCTGGAATTTTGCCTTCAAGATATGATTCCGTGAATGTGTTCATGTCAGGCTGTTGCTTGACGAGTCCGAATTCTGGCACTATCCCACCAGATGTTAGTAAGGAGGACTTTGTGGGGTCAACGGGGCTTGGCAATTGCCATACCTGGTGCCTTATTTTTTGCCAGGTGGTACATCTAGTTTCATCCCTTTTTTTAAAAACTTTCTGGGAGTTGATTCAGCAGGGAGACTTGCTTAACCAATTCACCAGTCCTTGCTCTGTACCATAAAATCCATCTTCTCTATTTGTCCTACGCCTGTTACTACTTATTTTCCTTCCTTCCAACTTACCTGGTTTTAGTGGATTAGAGACAAAGAAGCATGGAAAACAGACACAGGAGTAGGCCATGCAACCCATTTAAGTCTGCTTTGCTGTTCAATTTGATGAGAACTGATTATCCAACTCAGTACCCTGTTCTTGGTTTCTCCCCATACCTTACCTAAGGCGCAAGAACGATATCTAACTCCGTGAAAGCATTCAATATTTTGGCTTCAACTGCTTTCTATGAGTAGAGAATTCCATAGGCTCACCACCCTCTGGGTGAAGAAATTTCTCCTTATCTCAGTCCTAAATAGTTTACCCCGTTTCCTTTGACTGTGACCCCTAGTTCTAGACTCCCTGGTCATCAGGAATGACCTTCCTTCTTTTACCATGTCTAGTCCAGTTAGAATTTCATAGGTTTCTATGAGATCCTCTCTCATTCTTCTAAACTCCCGTGAATATCTCTCTTCATATGCCAGACCTGTGATCCTAGGAAGCGGTCTCATAAACCTAAATTTGAATCCTTTTCAGAAAATTTTCTGAAGAAGGGTCTAGGCCCGAAACGTCAGCCTTCCTGCTCCTCTGATGCTGCTTGGCCTGTTGTGTTCATCCAGTTCTACACCTTGTTATCTTCTTTACTAGGTCCTGTTTTCTCAGCTCTCAAATGGCCAACGTTCCAGGGGAGAATAAAGAAAATGCTTCAAAGACATTCTGAAGCTCTCCTTGAAGCGAGGCACCATTCATATTAACAACAAGAAGGAGCTTGCTACAAATTGTTTAAAGTGGCAACAATTTGTCTATCAAGCTGCAACATGCTTTGAGTCCAAACACCTTAATAATGAGCCAGGGCAGCAGCAGAGAAAACAAAAGCAAATCCTACACTCTGGATCCCATGAGTCTTGTGACTCCATGTGCCCAAAGATCTGTGGGTCAACAATCATCCTGAGGGTTACCAGTGACTAGAAATTGAACTAGACTAGCCATATAATATTGTGGCTAGAAGAGCAGGCCACACGTCAGGAGTCCTACAGGAATCACAAACTTGATTGCGGTTGTTGAGGAAGTTACAAACAGATTGATGATGGCAGAGCAGTAAATATTGTTTATTTGGATTTTAGTAAAGCCTTTCACAAGGCTAATTTGTAAAGTAAGGTCACATGGCATTCAGGGTGAGCTTGCTAAGACAGAAAGTAACGGTGGAGGCAACACAGTACGGAACTGGAGGAACACAGCAGGCCAGGCAGCATCAGAGGAGCAGGAAAGATGACATTTCAGGTTGGGACCCTTCTTCAGAAATGGGGATGGGGAAGGGAGCTGGGAAATATATAGAGAGAGGTGGGGCTGGGGAAGGTAAGTGGGATGGTGATAGGTGAGCGCAGGTACGGAGTGGTGTGGATTGGTCAGTGGGATGGGATGGGCGCATAGGTGGGAGAGAAGACGGACAGGTTGTGTCAGGTCAAGGAGGTGGGGGTGAGGCGGAGGGTTGGACATAGGATGAGGCCGGGGAGATTTTGAAACTGGTGAATTCCATGTTTAGGCCATTGGGCAAGGCTCCTGAGGCAGAATATGAGGTGCTGCTCCTCCAGTTTGTGAGTGGTGTCATTGTGACATTGGGAGGAGGCCCAGGATGGACATGTCACTCAGGGAGTGGGAAGGGGAGTTAAAATGGTTGGTAACCGGAAGGTGTTGTCCTTAGTTGCGTACAGAACGCAGATGCTCTACAAAACAGTCTCTGAGTCTACGCTTGGTCTTACCGCTGTAGGGGAGGGCACATTGGGAGGAGCGGATACAGTAGACCGAGTTGATGGATGTGCAGGTGAACCCCCATCTGATATGGAAGGTTTGTTTTATGCCTTGAATGGAGGTGAAGGGGGAGGTGTAGGGGCAGGTGTAGCACTTCCTACGGTTGCAAGGAAAGGTGCCGGGGATGGTGGGGTTAATGGGGTGTGTGGAGCAGATGAGGGAGTCGTAGAGAGAGCGGTCCCTCTGAAAGGCAGATGGGGTAGGGAGGGAAATGTCTCTTTGGTTGTGGGTTCGGATTGTAGATGGTGGAAGTGGCGGAAAATGATACATTGGATGCAGAGGTTGGTGGGGTGATATATGAAGACAAGGGGTCATCTGTCTTTGTTGGGGAGAGAGGATGTGAGGTCAGAAGTGCGGAAAATGCAAGAGATGCGGTTGAGGGAATTTTCGATCACCGGAGGGGAAAGTTGCGGTCCTTGAAATAGGACGACATCTAGGAGGTGCAGGACTGGAACGCCCCATCTTGGGACCAGATGCGGCGGAGGAACTGGGAGTAGGGAATCACATTCTTGGAGGAGGGTGGGTGAGAGGAGGTGTAGTCCAGGTAGCTGTGGGAGTCGGTGGGCTTGAAAGAGATGTCAGTTTTGAGACGGTCACCAGAGATGGAGGCATCAACATCTGCAGTTCTTGCTATCTCTGAATAATGGGAGGGGGGTTGCTTTTTGGTCTGAAGGCCTATGACTAGCGGTGTTCCACAGGGATCGGTTCTGGGTCCTCTTTTGTTTTTCATTTATATAAATGATTTGGATGAGAATATAGAACGCATGGTTAGTAAGTTTGCGGATAACACCAAAATTGGTGGCACTGTCGACAGTGAAGAAAGTTTTCTAAGATCACAAAGGGATCTTGATCAAATGGATCAATGGGCTGAAAAATGGCAGATGGAGTTCAATATGGATAATTGCGTGGTTTTGCATTTTGGTACAACGATCAAGGGCAGGGCTTATACAGTTAATGATAGGGCCTTGCGTAGGGTTGTAGAACAGAGGGACCAGGGGTGAAAGTACATAATTCTTTAAAGTTTGCAACAATATAGACAGGATGGTTAAAAAGGCTTTTGGCATGCTTGCCTTCATTGCTCAGTTCTTTGAGTATAGAAGTTGGGACGTTGTGTTGAGTTTGTACAGGACATTCGTGAGGCCTCTTCTGGAATACTGTGCCCAGTTCTGGTTGCCCAGTTACAGGAAGGATATTATCAAGCCGGAGAGGGTTCAGAAGGGATTTACCAGGATGTTGCTGGGAATGGAAGGTTTGAGTTATAAAGAAATGCTGGATAGCCTGAGACGTTCTTCAATGGAGCGTAGGAAGTTAAGAGGTGACCTGATAGAAGTTTATCAAATAATGAAGAGGTATAGATAGAATTGATAGTAGTTGTCTTTTCCCTAAGACAGGGAATTTCAAGACTACGGAACACATTTTTAAGGTGAGGGAAACGAGATTTAAAAAAGATATAAGAGGCAATTTTTTTTACAGAGGGTAGTCCGCGTGTGGAATGAACTTCTTGGTGGAGTGGTGGATGCAGGTACAAATACAACATTTAAAAAACATTGGATGGATACATGAGATAACAAGGTGTAGAGCTGGATGAACACAGCAGGCCAAGCAGCATCAGAGGAGCAGGAAAGCTGACCTTCAGAAGGGTCCAGACCCGAAACGTCAGCTTCCCTGCTCCTCTGATGCTGCTTGACCTGCTAATGTTCATCCAGCTCTACACCTTGTTGTCTCAGATTCTCCAGCATCGGCAGTTCCTACTATCTCTGGAAGGATACATGAATAGGAAAGGTTTAGAGGGATATGGACCAGGAGCAGGCAGGTGGGACTAGTTTCATTTGGGATTATGTTCGGCATGGACTGGTTGCACCAAAGGGTCTATTTCCATGCTGTATGACTATGATTCTGTGGGGTCCAGAGTCAATGTTGAGGACTGGTTGGACCTAAGTGTCTATTTCCGTGCTGTATGCTCCTATAACTCAATGACTGTATTAACTCTGGAATGAGTGTGCCTGTAATCAAAGCTCCACTCCTCCATGAGTTGCACTAAAAGTGTAACTGTGTTTTTGAATCACCAAAATGGTCAATTTATTTCTGTGTTGTGCTGCTATTCAGAGTAAAAGAACTGTCCACCAGGTTCCCTCGAACTCCAAATAACTAATTCTATATAAGCAAGATTTATTCTTTAAGCAAGTGGCAAAAATAGTTAACAGCTAAGCTACTATTCAGAATTATTATATAATTTTAATTTCAAGTGCACATTCATACAATGACTAGATAAAACAACACATCAGAGATATTTTGGATGTGAAAAATAGACAAGAAAGCAACAACACCCTGGTGGGTTAACATGTACAAATTCAAAAGATAAAATGGGTTGACTTCTCATAGTTTCTTCGATTTCCTGTCAACGGTATCAAAAAGCTGACACTTGCGTAGGGATGGAAGATCTTCAGACCAGCATCCAGATTTAGATGGGAAACTTTCAGGAACCTTGACATTTGAAACTATCAGGTTTCACAAATACTTCATTTTGAGATCTTTCAGCTGTTTTTTCTTTGTCTCTTAATGACAGAGAGTGTTGTGCTTTTCCCTGCAAGCTTTTTCAACTGCCACATGCAAATCTGTGAAAACACTTAGCAACTTTAGTCGCCAGGCAATTGTTTGGCACTGACCAGCACAGATCCGAGGATTTTTCCAAGTATCTTTGCCTAGCAATTAAGTATTGTAAAATCTACCATATCTCTTCAAAAGATCTATATTGGACACTTTCTCCAGAATATGGTTTTACAATAAAAAGCAGATAATCCAGAGTTCTTTTTGATCTGTTGACTTCTTGTACCAAGAAATCGTACTCTTAGCCTCTTCAACCCAAAAATGTCTGAACAGATCCACGTAATGGGGAGGTGGTAGTGTAGAGATAATGTACTGGACTAGTAATCCAGAACCCCAGGCTACTGTTGTGGAGTCATGGGTTTGAGTCCCACCATGGCAGATGATGAAATCTGAATTCAGTAAAATCTGAAACTAAAAGCTAGCCTAGTGAGTAATCATTGTTGATTGTCATAAAAATCCATCTGATTCGCTAATGTCCTTTATGGAAGGAAATCTTACCCTGGTCTGGCCTTTACCGGGTACTTAGCTGTCCTCTGGGCAAGTAGAGATGGTCAATAAATGCTGGCCCAGACAGTAATACCACATTCAATTAGTAAAGTAAGCATATATGTATTCCTAACAATGATACATTTGCAAAAACCTTCTATCTGAAGGGTGTACAATTATAGCGCTCAAGTACAGAGAGCTATTGTTGAGTGTTGTGGTTAAGATATGCTCTAGATGATTAGTTAATAAAAAGAAACAGTTAATTGTATGATTTATTAATTTATAAATTCTAAAAGTTGTAGCAGGTTTTCAAAATCTCGGATATAGAGTGCAGATTTTTGTTCGCTCTGCATCCTTCTTGTTTACTTCTCCTCAACCTTGAAGCTTGGCTGAATTTTTTTATTGTTAGCTTCAAAGTTAATGCACATGGACTGAAAATAGATTTATGATTTTTGGCAAATTAAGTCCTTATGAAGCCAGATCTTTTAATCAAAAGCACCATGCTCTTTAACAACTAGTAGCTATGCAAAGTACACTTTCAAAATCGTTCATTATGTTCAGTAGAACTTAACAAATTCATTAGCAGGAATTTTTTACTTTAGGAGATGAATGCGTGTGATATCACTATGCGCCTGTGACAGTCAAATACGACAGGTGGGGAGGGAGCATGATCCACTTTTAGTATTTGGCCATATTACCATTTTCCTAGTGAGTTGCATGCATAAGTTGGCTGTCTTCTGCGGGCACTGTGTCCAGTCCTCTGCAAGCACTAAACTGATGATCCTCTGCAGATATATTGAATGCGTAAGCTGGCAGATAATTCTGGCTGGAATGAAAGTGGGTTCATGGAAAGGGTAAGCACTGGGCCAGAAGATTTTTGTGGCAACCAGGCACCAGGAACCTTCACACTTTTCCCCCCTGAAAATCTTAAATAAAATCCATTAAACCTGCCTTTTTGGGAGAGGCTATCAAAGAGATTCCTTTGACGATCACTAGTCAAGACTCTCAACGATTTGCGCAATTTAAAATACTATTATGACTCTTTTTTTCAACATTTATAGTCTTGTATACCTCTCCTATGAAACTGAAGAGACCAAATTTCTCCAGTGTTTTCTATCAACTAAAACCTGTAAAACTGAGGTCAGCCTCAAGGCTCTTCTAGCATTCATTGCTTGGACGTATTCCTCATGTCTCAGTGACCAGAAATACAAATTGATCAGAGCACTGTAAAGTTAATCATCACTTCCTTTGATTTCTTTCCTATTGTTTTGTCTGTACCCGTATTTCATTGATTGTTCATGAGGGCATCAAGTCTGCGAAGACTCTTGTGCATTATTCAACTTCACTCAGCTATTTTAACACCCTTCATGATCTGCAAACATCACCTATTATTCCTTCAAGTTTGCTGCACTTTACATTTTACTGAATAAAAAGCTGCTTGCATATTTCATTCAGCTTATGGTACAAACTCTGAGCTACCCCTTCACATTCTGTTGCCTTTTGGAAAAATAATTAGAATTAATCATTTAGAATTAATCATTCAGGTTCACAATAGAAATGCAAGAAAAATGATGGAACTAGACAAATATTTAATTTGAAACCTTGGGTACTGATTTGTTCCTCAAGTTTGAAATAACAATGTATCTTATGCTGTTAATGTCTATAAATTAAGTGTGTAAGGAGTATATCTAAAGAATGTACTTTTTAGCTTGATATAATGCATCTATTTTGAGAGAATTTCTGAAATGCAGTAGAGGCTTGCGACTTGGAGGTTGAATAAACATGGGTTAAAATTCCTCTGCATACATAGTTTAGCACAAAAATAGATGTAAGTACAAATTAGAAAACATTTTCGTGACTTCAAAGGCTCAAATTCTAATATGTAATTGTGGCTATAAGGCTGCAAAATATTTAAAACACAGTTTAAGAAGTTACATATAACAGAATTGGCAATATTCATTTTGTATGTACTGCAGAGGGTTTCTTCACATGACCACCTGCCTCTTGGAGGCATTTTAGTGCCTCTCACATTCCTGACATTGGTTATCTGAGCCTTCTCATTACAGTTGGATAGCAGTTAGACTATTTTGGCTAGATTTTTGAGTTGGTCTCCAAGAAAAAGTAAATCTGTGTTTGAAATGCTTTTGAGGATTGTGAGTTTGGGAGGTGGTGGGGATGGTGCTAGGTGGGAGTTACACAGTTTTCAAGCCCCTCAAAGGAAATTGCATCACGAAGGTGCTGCATTTGTTTTTATGTAATTGGGGTCCAATAAGAGCATGACTGATGGTGTAATCTGTTTGCTAAGCAAAGGAAAAGAGAGATGTTTTCAGCACTTTAATATTATTTGAGTCCAGTGATCTTTTGTAGGAAACTTATGCAAAAACAACAGGAAAGTCGAGAAGAACCTCAGGAAATCCAAGAAGATTGTGCTCCTACTGGGCAAAATGCAATCATAATGACTGATGGGTATAATTTGTTTAAACTTTGCTGCCATTGGCAACTTTAATCGTTAATTGGTGCTTTTTAGGATGAATGCTTCTTATTGGAAGAGAAAATTACATGTTGAAACCACTCAGTATCAGCTATGGTACAGATTGTATCAGCTCTGGTATGGCTATGTGCCATGCTATGACATTATTTCAACTGTAATATCATATCTGATCTACGCAGTAGAGCTGAGCTGATACTGCATTGATGCACTGCAGTGTATGAACTGATTCTGGTAATCGCAGTTAACATTATTTTGAAGGCAAATTGTAATAAGCAAAGTTGTTGATATTAGCAACCTCAAAAATAATTCTGATGGTAAATTGAGAGTTTTATTTGTATGAAAACTGTACTCATTAGTAAACTGCAAAAATGACAAGATGTAATGTAATGACTAATTATTTGTCTTAACCAGAGTTATAGCCACAGAGCAGAGAAAGGCCAATGTAAAGTGTAAAAGAAAAGAGAATGGTTCAGCCAGTCACTGGATAAATATGTTGGTCGAAGAGTAGTTGGGCACTTTTTCTTTTAAAGATATTTTTAGTTTGTTTCAGAATATTTTAGTGAGAACGAGAATTTATGCCAATTTTAAAATAACATTGTGGTATACACAAGTCCCATTTAAATACTACTTCAGCTATGCAACAGATGGGAGCTAAAGCAGCATGTTTTACACCAGCAGGGCAAATCGAGTCAACAGAACTATGCTTAAATTTGAAATTTAGTAACTTATATTATTCATTGGCAGTATTTGTCGAGCCAAAAGGAAAGTAAATTGTTTATAGTTTTTGTTTGCTGATTTAACAGGAATGAAATATTTCTGATACATTGCATTGACTCCTCTCTTACCACTGCATGTGTCCATTTTTTGTACAAAATTTTCTTTTTTAGTCATAGAGGCATAGAGATTTACAGCATGGAGAAAGGCCGTTTGGCCTATTGTGTCCATACCAGTCAAAAGCAACCAACTAATTTTCCAGCACTTGGCCCACAGCCTGGTATGCTTTGTTATTGCGAGTGCACATCTAAATATTTCTTTAATGTTACGAGTGTTTCTGCCTTCACCATCCTCACAAGCAGTGAATACCAGATTCCCACCACCCTCTGTGTGAAAACATTTTTTCCTCCCATCTCCTCTAAACCTTCCTACACCTTACCCTAAATCTATGCCTTCCCCGGTCATTGATCCCTTCATCAAGAGGCAACAGTTCTTCCTGTCTACCCTGTCTACGCCCCTCATAATTTTATACATGTCCGTCATATCGCCTCTCAGTCTCCTTTGTCTAAGAAAAACGTCTGTCCAATCTCTCATCATAATTCAAACACTCCACCTCAGGCCCATCTTCTCTGCATCCTTCCCATTGCTATCACAACCTTCCCATAATGTGGATTCCAGAACTGCAAAGTGCACCAGCAGTAGCCTAACCAATGTTTTATACAGTTCTAGTATAACCTATCTGCTCATTAACTGTATGCCCCAGATAATTAAGATAAATATGCCTTCCCAAATCCCATAAGCCACCTTAACCATTTTATTTACCTGTGCTGATATGTTAAGGAACAGGTATTTATGCACATCAAGGACCCTGTGATCCTCAGTGCTTCCTGGTCCTAGTGTTCATCATGTATTCCCTCGCCTTGTTTGTCCTGCCAAGTGCATCATCTCACATTTATCCAGATTGAATTCCATTTGCTACTAATCAGCCTGTCTACATCTTCCTGTAATTAGACCAAAAGACAATAAGAAATAGGAATAGGAGTAGGCAGTTCAGCCCCTTGTGCCTGCTCCACCACTAAGTAGGATCACGGCTGATTCGTCACTCCTCACATCTATTTTCCTGCCCTTTCCCACAACCCTTGATTTCCCTACTGTTCAAGAACCTATCTACCTCGTCTTAAATATACATGAGGACTCTGCTCCCACAGCTTTCTGTGGCAAGGAGTTCTAAAGACTCTCAGCCCTCTGAGAGAAGACAGTTCTTCTCATCTGAGTTTTAAATTGGCATCCCTTAGTTCTGAGACTGTTGCCTCTAGTCCTAGACTCTCCCGTGATGAGAAACATCCCCTCAGCATTTACCCTGTCAAGCCCCTAAAAAATCCTATATGTTTCAATGCGACCACCTTTCATTCTTCTAAATGACAATGAGTAGAGTACTGCCCTATTTAACCTTTGATCATAAGATAGTGCTTCCATGCCAGGGATCATCCTAGTGAACTTGCTCCGAACTGCCTCTAATGAAATAATATCTTTTCTTAAGGAGACCAAAACTGTTCCAAGTACTCCAGACGTAGTCCCACCATTGCCTTGTACAGTTGCAGTAAGACTTCCCTACTCTCATACTCCAACCCCATAGAAATAAGGGCCAACATTCCATTAGCCTTCCTGATTACCTGCTGCACCTGCATGCTAGCTTTCTGTGTTTCATACACAAGTATCCTCGAGTCCCTTTGTGTTGCAGCTTTCTGTTCTTTTGTTCCTACTTCCAAAATGAACAACTTCACATTTTCCCACATTATGCTTCATCTGCCAACTTTTTTGCCCACGTACTTAATCTATCAATTTCTCTTAAGAGAAATACAAACAGATTACAACCTGCCTTTCCATCGATTTTTGCATCATCTGCAAATTTTGCTACAGTTAATTTGCTCTCTTCCTCCAACTCATTTGTATTTATTGTTGGGATCCCAGCATTTTCCCTGTGGAACCCTGCAGGTCACAGGTCACCACCCTGAAAAAATTTCCCTTAGCTCCACTCGTTGTTTCCTGTCCATTAATTAACTCTCTATCTATGTCAATATACTATCTCCAACACTGTGGACTGTCATCTCATGGCTTAATTTTTTGTGACGTATCTTTTTGAATGTCTTCTGGAAGTCCAAATATAACACACCGACTGATTCCCCTCAATCCAGTCTGTTTGAGACTACCTTGAAAAACTCTAATAAATTAGTCAGACATGATTTGCCTTCCATAAAGTCATGCTGACTCTGCTTGATTACATTATGATTTTTCAATTGTTCTGTTATTACTTACTTAAGAATTGATTCCAATAGTTTTCCAAAAATTGATGTTAGGCTAATCAGCCTTTAGTTAACTGCTTTTTGCATCCCTTTTTGAAAAGGGATAGTACATCGACGGTTCACTAGTTCTCTGGTACTTCTCCAGGATGCAGTGACTTTTGGAAAATTACAACCAATGCATCCACTATCTCTGTAGTATCTCTTTTAGGATCCCAGGATGCAAGCCATCAGGACCCATCTGTCTTTAGCCCCATTAGCTTGTCTAATACTACTACTCTAGTGATGGTAATGGTACTCCGTTCCTCTTTAGCATTAATGAGATGTTCATATTCCACCATAACAACTGAGCAGAATATCTTTTTAACTCCACTACCATTTCCTTTGTTTCCCATAATCGTCTCCCCAGATTCAGTTTCTGAGGGGCATATGTTCACTTTGAATTCTCTCTTCTTTCTCATGTATTTAAAGATCTATGAGAAATCGAAGATGATCCTTCTTACTATTTACCACCCACCAGTTTTTGTATCATCTGCGAACTTACTGATCAGCCTTTCTACATTCTAGTCTAACTTGTTTATATAAACCACTAATAGCAAGGGCCTCAACGCTGACCTCTTTGGGACCCGACAGGACACAGGCTTCCAGTTGGAAAAACACACCTCAACTATCACCCTTTGCTTCCTGCTAGTGAGCCAATTATAGATCTAATTTGCCAAATTTCCATGGATCCCGTGGGTACTTACCTTTGCTATGTGTATGCCATGCTTTCATCAAAAGCCTTGTTGAAATCCACTTAAACTACATCTGAAATATTACCCTCAGCTGCACATCTGGTCAACTCTCGAAAAATTTAATCAAGTTGGTCAGACATGACCTCCTCTTAACAAAACCATGCTGTCTGTCTTTAATCCCTACCTCAATAAATGCAGACTAATTCTGTTTTGAATTGTTTCCAATAGTTTTCCTTCCACCTAGGTTACATGAACTGACCTGTAGTTTCCTGATTTATCCTTTGAATATTCTTGAATAATGGTACCACATTAACTGGAGACAGTAAAGACTGCAAATGCTGGAAGCTAGAGTCAATAAATGTGGAGCTGGAAAAGCACAGCAAGTCAGACAGCATCCGAGAAGCTGGGAAGTCAATGTTTCGGGCTGAAACCCTTCGTCAGGACTGGGGATCAGGAGGGGAACCCAGAAATAAATGGGGGGAGTGGGGCTAGTGGGAGGGTAGTTAGGATGGAGATAGGTGGATGCAGGTAGGGGATTATTGTGGTTGGTCAGTGGGAAGGGTGGAGCAGATAGGTGAGTCGGAAGATGGATAGTTGGAGGTGGAGAGGTTTTGAAGCTGGTGAAGTCAATATTCAGGCCATTAGGCTGTTAGCTCCCAAGTTGAAATATGAGGTGTTGTTCCTCCAGTTTACATTTGGCCTGACTCTGACAGTGGAGGAAGCCAAGGATGGACGTGTCACCAGAGGAGGGAGAAGGGGAGTTAAAGTGGATGGCAACTGGAAGGTTGGATTGTTTGGAGTGTGCAGAGCGCAGGTGTTCCGTGAACCGGTCCCCAAGTCTGCCTTTGGTCTCCCCAATACAGAAGAGACCACATTGGGAGCAATGGATACAGTGGGTGAGGTTAGATGAAGTGCAGGTGAATCTCTGCTGGATTTGGAAGGATTGTTTGGGGCCTCAGATGGAGATGAGAGGGGAGGTGTAGGGGCAGGTGTAGCACCTACTGCAGTTGCAGGGTTAGGGTACCAGTTGTGTCTTGGAGTCATAAAGAAATACAGCATGGAAACAGGCCCTTTGGCCCAAACTGGTACATGGTGCACAATCAGCTAGTTCCAATCACCCACATTTGGCCCATATCCCTCTAAATCCTTCCCGTCCATGTACCTATCCAAATATTTTTTAAATGTTGCCATTGTACCTGCCTCAACCGCTTTCTCCAGGAGCCCATTCCATTCACTTTCTGCGTAAAGAAGTTGGCCCTCAGCTTCTTCTTAAAGCTATCCCCTCTCACCGTAAATCTATGCCCTCTAGTTTTCAATTCCCAATCCCTGCGAAAAAGACTATATGCATTCATCCTATCTGTGCCACTCATGATTTTATTCACCTCAATAAGGTCACCCCTCATTTTCCTACATTCCAAAGAATAAAATCGTATCCTGGCCAACCTCTCCCTATAACTCAGGCCTACTATTACTGGCAACATCCTCGTAAATCTTCTTTCTACACTTTCCAGTTTAACTATATACTTCCTATAACAGGGTGACCAAAACTGTACACAATACTCCAAGTGTGGCCTCACCAACGATTTATACAACTGTAACATAATGTCCCAACTCCTATACGCAGTCCCTTGACCGATGAAGGCCAGCATGCTAAATACCTTCTTCACCACCCTGTCTACTTGTGACATTACTTTCAATGAACTATGCGCTTGTACTCCTTGGTCCCTTTGTTCCACAACACCCCTCAGGATCTTACCATTTACTGTATAAGTCCTAACTTGGTTTGACTTTCCAAAGTGCGACACCTCACACTTATCTGTATTGAATTGCATTTGCCAGTCTTCAGCCCACTTACTCATCTGATCAAGGTCTGTCTGTAATTTCTGCTAATCTTCCTCGCTATCAATGATACTCCTAATTTTGTATCATCTGCAAACTTACTAACCTTGCCTTGTACATTCACATCCAGATCATTTACGTAAATAACTAATAACAAAGGTCCCAGCACTGACCGCTGTGGCACACCACTAATCAGAGGCCTCCTGTCCAAGAAACCAACCTTCAACCATCACCCTCTGCTTCCTACCATCGAACCAATTTTGAATCCAATTAGTTAGCTCTCCCTGGATTCCATGCAAGCTAATATTCATGACTAACATGCCATGTGGGACCTTGTCAAAGGCCTTACTAAAATCCATATAGACAATATCCACTGCCCGACCCTCATCAATCCTCTTGGTTACTTCTTCAAAAAACTCTAAAGTATTTGTCAGACATGATTTCCCTCGCACAAATCCATGCTGACTATCCCTAATCAGACCGTGACTATCAAAATGTTTGTTGATCCTGTCCCTCAGTATCCTATCCAGTAACTTGCCTGCCACTGATGACAGGCTCACTGGCCTGTAGTTCCCTGGCTTGACTTTGCTACCTTTTTTAAACAATGGAACAACATTAGCCATCCTCCAGTCTTGCGGAACTTCACCTGTGGCTAAAGATGGAGGAAAAATCTCTGCAAGGGCCTCTGCAATTTCTTCCCTAGCCTCCCACAACATCCAAGGATGGACTTAATCAGGCCCAGGGGATTTTTCCACCTTAATGCACTTTAAGGCTGCAAATACCTCCTCTCTGGCAATGTGTATACAGTCCAAAACACCCCCACTTGCTTCCCTTATTTACTTAGCATCCATGATTCTCTCCTCAGTAAACACTGAGGAGAAATAGTCATTAAAAATCTTCCCATCTCCTGTGACTCCACACATGACGGCCATGCTGATGTTTAAGTGGAACTTATTCTCTCCTTAGCCACCCTTTTACCTTAATATAGCCATAGAACCTCCTGGGATTATCTTCAGCCTTATCTGCCTGATCCATCTCATACACCTGATTTCCCTCTTAAGCGTGCTCTTTCACTTTTTATCGTCATCTAGGGATTCACTTGAGCCCGATAGCTTAAACCCAATGTATGCCTTCTTCTTTTTCCTGACCAGAGCCTCAATATCCCTCATCAGCCAGGGATCCCTAAACCTGCCAGCTTTTCCCTTCACCCTAACAAGGACATAGTGTCCCTGGACACTTGATATCACACATTTAAAAACCTCCCATTTGCCAGTCATTCATTTTCCTTTAAACAGGCTCACCCAGTCGACCTCTGCTAGATCCTGCCGAATGGCCCCAAAATTTGCCCTGCTGCAGTTCAGCATCTTAACATGTGGACCTCTCCTATGGTTTTCCAAAACTATGTGAAAACTAAAAGAGTTATGGTCACTTGACCCAAAGTGTTCTCTGACTGTCACTTCAGTCACTTGCCTGACCTTGTTTCCTAAGAGGCAGTCCAGTGTTGCACCCTTCCGAATAGTGCCTGTGGTGTGGTGGAGGGGTTGGTGAGGAATGTGGAGCTGACAAGGGAGCCGAGGAGTGAACAGTCCCTGCGGAAAGCGGACAGGGGTGAGGAGGGAAATATCTTTTCGGTGCTGGGGACTGATTGTAGATGGCAGAAATGTCAAAAGATGATGCCCTGTATTCAGAGGTTGATGGGGTTGTATGTGAGTACTAAGGGGACTCTATTTTTGTTGCGGGGAGAGCATTTGATGGCAGAAATGCGGGAAATGGGGGAGATGCAGTTGAAGGCATCTTTAGTAAACTACGATCGCTAAAGTAGGAGGATATCTGAGAAGTCCTAGAGTAGAATGCCTCATCCTGGGAGCAGGTGCGGTGGAGGCAGAGAAATTATGAGTGTGGGATAGCATTTTTGGAGGAGGTTGGGTGAGAGGAGGTGTAGTCGAGGTAATTGTGGGAGTCAGTGGGTTTGACATGGATGTCAGTGGTGAGTTGGTTACTGGAGATAGAGAGGTCGAGGAAGGGGAGGTGGTGTCAGAAATGGCCCAGGTGAATTTGAGGGGAGGGTGGAAGGTGTTGGTGAAGTTGATGATCTGTTCGAGCTCGTCGCGGATGCAAGAGGCAGCACCGATATAGTCATCAATGTAGCGGAGAAAGAAGTGAGGGATGGTGCTGGCGTAGTTGTTGAAGAGGGACTGTCCCACAAATCCTACAAAGAGGCAGGCATAGCTTGGGCCCATGCAGGTGCCCATGGCCACCCCTTTGGTTTGTAGGAAGTGGGAGGAATGAAAGGAAAAATTGTTGAGGGTGAGGACCAGTTCCGCCAAGCAAATGACAGTATTGGTGGAGGGGTAGTGGTTGGGCCTACGGGAGAGGAAGAAGTGGAGGGCTTTTAGGCCATCCATGTTGAGGATACAGGTGTGCAGGGACTGAATGTCCATGGGTGAAGATAAGGTGCTGGGGGCCGGGGAATTGAAAGTTTTGGAAAAGGTGGAGGGCCAGGGTTGTGTCCCAAATGTATGTGGGAAGCTCCTGGACCAAAGGGGAAAAAACAGACTCGAGGTAGGAGGAGATGAGCTTGGTGGGGCAGGAGCAGATGGAGACAATGGGTCAACTGGGGTGGTGCAGGTTTGTGGTTCCAGGAACATCCGTTGTATCCATTGCTCCCGATGTGGTCTCCTCTATATTGGAGAGACCAAGCACCGACTTGGGGACCAATTTATGCGCTCTACACACAACAACCAACCCGACCTTCCAGTTGCCATCCACTTTGACTCCCCTTCCTCCTCCCCTAGTGACATGTCTAAAGTTTGCCTCCTTCACTGTTAGAGTGAGGCCAAACATAAACTGGAGGAACAACACCTGATATTTCACCTTGGGAGCTACAGCCTAAATATTGATTTCACCAGCTTCAAAATCTCTCCACCCCCACCCTATCCATCTTCTGACTCACCTATCTGCTTCACCCTTCCCACTGACCAACTTCAAATAATCCCTATCTGTATCTATCCCACTTACCCTCTCCCTCTACTTCTGGACTCCCCTCCCCTTCCCCAGTCCTGACAAAAGGTTTCAGCCTGAAACATTGACTTCCCTGCTCCTCGGATGCTGTCTGACCTGCTGTGCTTTTCCAATACCACATTAACTGTTCTCCAGTCCTCTGGCACCTCTCGTATTGGTCAGAAAGGAATTGAAATGTTTGCACATGCCCTTGCAATTTCCTCCTGTGCCTCACTCAACAACCTGGGATACATTTCATTTGGTACCAGAGGTTTGTCTAAGCCTGCCAGATCTTCTCTCTGTTTATGGTACTTTCTTTAATTGTTGTACACACCTTCTGCCTGACTTCGATGCCCCATATCATCCTTCTCAATAGTGAGCACTGACACAATGTGTTCATTTAGAACACTGCCTAGATTCTCTGGTTCTACCACAAATCACCACTGTGATAGTTAATGGGCCCTACTGTTTCCCTTGTTACCCTTTTGCCACTGTACTGTGTCTTTAAGAGAGATGTGTTCTGTGCTGTGTCTCTTGCAGGGGATGTTGCCACAGTGGCGCCTGAATGTCTCCTTCAGAAGGCAGTTGGTAAACAGCTTTTGGGTTCTCTCTGGACTTCTTAAAGAAAGGCAAATCATGAGTGGGCGGGGTTTGGGCTCACACAGACGCAAGAATGTTTTTGGTTTTGCTTTCAGTTAGAAGAAGGCTTTCTGTCTGCTGCTGAACTAAAAGCCTGAGTTCCAACCTGCTGTACTAAAGTCTTAGACAGTGAGTCTTGCTGCAAGTGAAGGAGACCTGTGTCAGGCTCCTACTTATTGACTACAGCTCCACCTTCAACACCAGCTCAAACAAACTCATTTGCAAACTACAAGACCTAGGTCTCAGCTCACCCCTCTGTAATTGAATCCTTGACTTTCTGGCCTGTAGACCACGAGAATAGGCGACAACATCTCCTCCACAATAATCCTCAATGCCGATGCTCCACAAGGCTGCATGCCCAGTCCCCTACTATATTAGTTTTGTACTCACGACTAAGTAGTCAAATTTCACCCCAACTCCATTTACAAATTTGCTGATGACGCCACCATTGTAGGTTGGATCTCAGACAATGAATAGGCAGAATACAGGAAAGAGATTGAGTGCTTAGTGGCATGGTGTAAAGATAACAATCCTTCCAACAACGTCAGCAAAATGAAGGAGCTGGTCACTAACTTTGGGAAACGGAGTGGAGGGCATGCCCCTGTCTACATAAATAGTGTTGCAGTGGAGATGGTCAAGAACATCAAATTTCTGGGAGTGATAATCAGCAACAATCTGTCATGGTCTAGCCACGTCGACAGGACAGTCATAAACCACAACAACATGTCTATATTCTCAGGAGGCTAAGAAAATTCGGCATGTCCACAAGACTCTTTCCAATTTTTAGATGCACCATAGAAAACATCCTGGATGCATCACAGCATGATCTAAAACTGCAAGAAATTACAGAGAGTCATGAACATAGCCCAGTCCATCACGCAAAACAGCCTTCCATCTATTGACTCCATCTATACTTCTCACTGCCTCAGGAATGCAATCAATATAATCCCACCCCAGTTATACTCTTTTCCATTGAGGTAGAAGATAAAAAAGTTTGAATACACATTCAAACAGATTCAAGAACAGTTTCTTTCCCACTTGAACGGACCACTCGACTGTTAATATTGATTTCTCTCTCTGCACCTTCTCTGTAGCTGTAACACTGTTATGCACTCTGTTTTGCTACTCTGATGCACTTTGTATGTTATGATCTGCCTGCATAGCATGCAAAACATCACTTTTCATGGTATCTTGGTACATGTGACAATAATAAACCAAATCAAATCAAGTCTTGGATGAGAGGCTTCCTCTTAAAAATCAAAAGGGCAGATTATTTCTTTCATTAGACTGGAGAGAGATAGCATGCAAGAACCAGAACTGTTTTGCTGAATTGCATTTTTGCCAAAGGGTGTGTTTATGGGATGCTGCCTATTTTGGAACGGTTGATGATTAATGGTTAAATCATATATTGTTAAGTATTTCAGTAAAGTTAAGGTTATGCTAATTCTTCTTTTTTCCCTCGTGTTTTACTTGTGTTGTAAGAATAAGTGTGTTTTGCATAAAGCCTAGTGGTGGACCAGTTGAATTACGTCTGAAACACAGTGCCTTACACTTGCCTTTAAATAAGCATAAAAGTTAAGGTCAAGGCTGTCTCCTTACTATATTGAGAGCATCTGGTCTGGCCCATAACAACCTTTATTTTAGTTGCCAGTATCCTTTCATGTCCCCTTTTAGCTCTGTGAACCTCCTTTTTAAGTTCCGTCTTGCACATTCTATACTCCTCTAGGGCCTCTGCTGTTTTGAGCTCTTGCTATCTGCCATAAACTTTCTTTTTCCCATAATCCAATACTATATATCTCTCACTATCCAGTATTCACAGGAGTTTTCTTTCATCCTTTTTCTTTATTAGGATATACTCTCCATATTTCTGTTTCCCACTGTTTTGGGAGAGATTTACATGTAAGTATTTGCACCCAGCTCACTCTGGCCAAATTACACCCTGTCATATTAAAATCAGCCTTCCACAAGTTTAGAACTTTGATTTCAGGCCCATTCTTGTCCTTTTCCGTAATAGTCTTGAATCCAACAGAGTTATAATGGCTGTTTGCAAAATGCTCCCCCACTGATACTTCAATCACTTGCCCCAGCTTTGTTGCCTAAAATTAAGTTTAGGGCTGCCCCCTCTCTCATGTCAGCACATAGCTAAGGGATGAACTGATTGATAAACATTGCAAATTTAGATTTCTGCTGTTTGTGTTATTTGAACAATGTTTTATCAAAATATAATTTCTGCCAATATAAATATTAGTGGTCTCCGAATAAAGATACTATCATTTAGTTGATCTACTCTTTTTTGGCTTTGCACGGGCTTGTGCCAACATCACAGTGTATGAAAACTAGATGGGGTCTGCGGCTGGGGTATGTTGTCCAATATATCACCAAAAACAGAAACAGGAATTGGCCACATAGGACAGATGAGTGAAGCTGAGGTGATCATGGAACGGAAAAAGTGAAGAGATATACTCAAGGTATTCAAAATCATGAAGAGGTCTGATAGAGTATATAAAAAAACTGTGTCAAGTAGGAAAAGGGTCAGTAACCTGAGAAGCAGATTTAAAATAAGTGGCAGAACAGCTGAAAGCAAAATTAGATTTTGTTTTACACGGTAAGATATGATCTGGAATGCACTCACTGATGGTAATAACTTTCAAAAGTATCAATAGACAAAGGGGAAAAGTTTTTGAAGGTGAATGGGGAATGGCACTAATTGATAACTCTTGAAAAAAACCAGCTCTGATAGAGTGGGTTGAATAGCCTCCTTCAGTGCTGTATATGATTAAGCTTCTGGAGCTTGTCTTGTCATTTAACTTTAATATGGCTGTCTAGAAACTAGGAGGAGTAGACCGTTCAGCTCTTTGAACCTGCACCTCCATTCAATAAGATTATTGCTGATCCTTAATCTCATATTCCTGCCTTCTCCCATATCCCATGATGATTTTAAAATCTAGAAATAAATCTGTATCTTTATTGAATACATTCAGTGACTTGGCCTCCACAGCTTTCTGTGGTTGAGAATTCCAGACGCTTACTACCCTTTGAATTAAAAATGATTTTCCTCATTTCAGTCCTAAATGGTCTACCCCATATCCTGAGACTATGCCCCAGTTCTAGACTTCCCAAGCAGGGGAGAGTTCCTCCCTGCATCTAATCTCTCTAGCCCTGTTAGAATTTTATATATGTTTCATAGTAAAAGCAGTAGGCCATTCAGCCCCCTGAACCTGTTCCACCATTCAGTGAGATCATGGCTAATTTGTGGCCTACGTCCATAAAGTCTGGCCCATATCCCTTAATATCTTTGCTTAACAAAAAAAAATCTATCTCAGATTTTAAAATAACAACTGATCCAGCATCCTCTGCCATTTGTGGAAGAGAGTTCCAAACACCTACCCACCTTTTGTGTGTAGAAGTGCTTCCGAACATATCTTCTGAACGGTCTTGTGCTAATTCTCAGGCTGTGTCCCCTAGTTTTAAAATCCCCAACCAGTGGAAGTAGTTTATCTTTATCTACCCTGTCTTTTCCCATTAATATTTTGAAGACTTCAATCAGATCACCTTTTAGCCTTCTAAATTCCAGAGGAAACAGGCCTAATTTGCATTATGTCTCCTCGTAACATATCCCCTGAAATCCACTATCATTCTTATAAACCTACCTTCAACGCCATATATCCCTTCTAAGGTGTGGTGACCAGATCTGCTCACTGTATTCCAAATGGGTTTACAACCAGATCCCTTCTAATTTTTTTTCAAATTCTGGGGAATACAGGCTTGCCATTCCCAGGATCAGCCTTGTGAATATGTGCTGCACACCCTGTATGGCAAATATATGTTTTCTTAGGTTGGGAGACCCAAACTGCTTATAATATTTCAGGTATGTTCTCACCAAGGCCCTGTATAACTACAGTAAGACATCCCTACTTCTGAACTGCTATCCTCTTGCAATGAAGGCCAGTATACCATTTGCCTTCCTCATTGGTTGCAACACTTGTCTGTCTACTTCTATTGACTAGTGTACAAGAACCCCCAGATTCCTTTGTATAGCCACACTTGGCAATGAACCACAATTTACAAAATGCTCTACCTTTCTGTTTTTCACACTAAAGTGTATAACTTCACATTTAGCCACTTTGTACTGCATCTGCCCACTCGCTCAACTTGTCTAAATTATCTTGAAGCCTCCTTATCTCCTCTTCACTTAATTTCACCCAGTTTGCACCTTTGGCAAACTGGGAAATGTTGCATTTGGTTTCCTCATCCAGGTCATTTATGTATATATCAGGAATAGCTGGGGCCCAACCATTGATTGTTGTGGTACCCCACTAGTCACTGTCTACCTATTTATTCCCACTGTCTATTTCCTGTCTGTCAACTAATTCTTAATCCATGCCAATGTATTACCCCTTCTCTCAAATGCTTTAACTTTGTAGTCTAATTTATTGTGAGGGATCTTATCAAAAGCCTTATGAAAATCAAAATACACCACATCCACTTGTTGTCCCTTATCTATTCTACTAGTTACATCCTCAAAAAACCCCATGAGAATTTCTGAGCGTGATTTACCTTTCATAAACCCCTGTTGGTTTTGTCCAATCCAGTTATAGTTTTCTAAATGTTCTGTTTTCTCATCTCTTACAATATACATTAGGTTTTTCCCTACTGCTGATATTAGGCTAACTGATCGGTAATTATCTATTTTTTCATTCCCATTTTAAGTAGTATCTTAATTCCATGTACCTGCCTTGTTTCCATTGCCTTTAGTAACATTATGTACCAAAAATCTTATCAATATTTTTTAATTAACCATGTCATTTTTAATTGACGTAGCCTCATTTTGTGTGAAGAAGTACATTCAGGCATTGTGCCTGAACTGCCTACAGAACTTTGTGCGCACTCATTTTGGATCGTCCCACTTGAAGAAATGGTTTCTCTCCATTTTTTGTTCACCTTAAATATCTCAAAGATATCACCTCTTAATCTTCCATATTGAATGAAATATTATAATTGCCTGTATTGTCTATTCTCACAACTTATTCCTTTAAACCCCTGTACATTCTTTTGAAAATCTGCAAGGCATCCCCTCGACAGCCAGTACATACTTCCGAAGATGCAGTGGCAGAACTGAATGCCCTTTAGATAATGACTAAACAGTGTTTGGTACATCTGAAACATGACTTCCAATCCTTTGTATTACAGCCCTTTGAGATAAACATTAACATTTCATTAGCCTTTTTAATTGTTTCATGAGACAGCCTTTGGACTTGAATACTCCCAGCTTTCCCAACATTTTCCAGCTTTTCACCATTTGGGGAATATATTTATCTTTCTTTCAGATCCAAAGTGGATGGACTCACATGTTGAACCCTAATTGTCACAGTTTTACACATTCATTTCATCATCAATGACCCATTACAACTTCTTGCTTTCATCTACACTATTCTGTATGCCTCCTTGTGAAGTATTAGCAGCAAATTTAAATACATGCACTTAATGGTAAGGTCCTGGGCAGTATTGCTGAACAAAGAGACTTTGGAATGCAGAGTCCCAGGTCGACAGGATAGTGAAGAAGGTGTCTGGTATGCTTGCCTTTATTGGTCAGTGCATTGAGTATAGGAGTCGGTACAGTATGGAGCTGGAGGAACACAGCAGGTCAGTGAGCAACAGAGGAGCAGGAAAGTCGACGTTTCGGGTTCACACCCTTCATCAAGACATTATTGAGTATAGGAGTTGGGAGGTCATGTTGCAGCTGTATAGGACATTGGTTAGGCCATTTTTGGAATACTACATGCAGTTCTGGTCTCCCTGCTATAGGAAAGATGTGTGAAACTTGAAAGGGTTCAGGAAAGAGTTACAAGGATGTTGCCAGGGTTGGAGGGATTGAGTTATAGGGAGAGGCTGAGTAAGCTGGGGCTTTTCTTCCTGGAGCGTAAGAGGCTGAGGGGTGACGTTATAGAAGTTTATAAAATCATGAGGGGTATGGATAGGGTGAATACCCAAGGTCTTTTCCCTGAGATGGGGGAATCCAAAACTAGAGGGCACAGGTTTAAGGTGACAAGGGAAAGATTTAAAAAGAACTTAAGGCACATTTTTTTCACGCAGAGGGTGGTGTGTGTAGCTTCCAGGGGAAGTGGTGGCGGCTCAATTACAACATTTAAAAGACATCAGGATAGGTATATGAATGGGAAGGGTTTAGAGGGATATGGGCCACATGCTGGCAATTGGGACTAGATTAGTTCAGGATATCTGGTCGGCATGGCCTAGTTGGACCGAAGGGTCTCTTTCCGTGCTGTACACTGTATGACTCTACATGTTTCTCTGTATTCCTTCTTCAAAGTCGTTTATAAATGCAAGAAAACTGAAGCACCGATGCAGACCCCTGACAGCCTGTATTAATTGCGTCCAACAGATTTGAGTAATTCACTGTTATCTACTCTCTTGCCTATGTACTGAGCAAATGCTGAATCTTTGGCAGATTTCTTCGTAAAGTTCATGTAATTAATTTCACAAAAACTTACTTACCATTTTCCTGTTGAAAAATTCTGGCTACTGTTGTCTCCTAGATCTTATTTAAACACTTTTGAGATCAAAGAGAAATTTTGCAGATGTTTTCCCCTGAACTGACCAAAGGTTTGATTTCATTTTCCCTTTCTCTGGGTTTGCAAAGCAGGTTACTTCTACACATTCAGAGATAAAAGGTACTGCAGATGCTGGAGAATCTGAGATAACAAGCATGGGGCTGGATGAACACAGCAGGTCAAGCAGCATCATAGGAGCAGGAAAGCTTGACGTTTCGGGCCTAAACCCTTCATCAGAAATGGGGGAGGGGAAGAGGGTTCTGAAATAAATAGGGAGAGAGGGGGAGGCGGATAGAGGATGGATAGAGGAGAGGATAGGTGGAGAGGAGGCAGACAAGTCGAAGAGGCGGGGATGGAGCCAGTAAAGGTGAGTGTAGGTAGGGGGGTAGGGAGGAGATAGGTCAGTCCAGGGAGGACGGACAGGTCAAGGGGGCAGGATGATGTTAGTAGATAGGAGATGGGGGTGTGGCTTG
>JAHRHZ010000086.1:506102-538078 GCA_024137785.1 Ginglymostoma cirratum | reverse complement strand
CCATTTCTGATGAAGGGTCTAGGCCCGAAATATCAAGCTTTCCTGCTCCTATGATGCTGCTTGGCCTGCTGTGTTCATCCAGCTCCACACCTTGTTATCTCTGATTTTGGATTTTGTTTGTTTCATACCTCCAGTTTACATCCATGATTGTTTTACTCTTTGATCATAAACGGTCCCTCATTGACAGAGTCAAGGAATAAATTATAAAGAAAATAAAAGAATCATATATACCAGCTTGATAACTGTTTCAACGATAAATCTCTGGCCTTCATGAAATTCTTGGACGATGGGCGGTATTACAGATGCATAGGATTGTACATCATGCTTGAAGTCTGAAGTCACCAGTCAATTCAATCTTCTGCAGACCTCTAGATACCTCTAATTATTTCTTACTTGATTTTCTCTAAACTTTCCACTAGCCATTAACTAGAGAATAACCAGAGAGAACAAAACCAAAAAAAAACAAACCCAGCCTGGAAACTTCCGAAACAAAACTGCCGCCTGCCCAAAATCCAGTCAGAACCAGTTCACTGTTTGTTTTCTGTATTTTTCAGCATTCTCTGTGGTTGGTTGGCCAGCATTTGTGCTCCTTTGATTGACCAACTCACCTTCCAACCAGCTGCCAGTCCCTGAGCATGGCAGCATTCCAGTGCTTAAATTTTAGTATGTCCTTAGTTAACTGCATTATCTTTCTAGATCAGTCCCGAGCAGTAAATGTCTTTTGTTCTTTTTTTTTAAAACAAGCTACTGCTTAAAGTTCAGTTGTCAACTGCAACTTACAGTTCTAAACCAAAAGTAGAAAAAAAAGAAAAATAGTATTTACTTTCCATCCTGACCTTCTGCTGTCTGATGCTGAATGTTCTGTACTGAGCAAAGGTCTCAGCTTTATCCCTCCGTGTTCCCACCTTAATGAATTTCAAGCACTACATGAAGTTGAACCCTTCATTCCTCGCCTTTGCCACTGTGCCCATTTCTTTGGATATGAATCCTTTCCCTGTCCCACAGACACTGTTGCCCACTTCCAACACTCTCCCTTCACCTGGACCCCTCCCTCTGGCCTTTTACCTGCCCTTGACCTGTTCATTGAGAATTGTTGACGTGACATTGATTGCCTCAGTTTCTCTAACACCCTCACCCATTCCAACCTATCTCCCATGAACTGACTACACTCAGTGCTCTGCTGACAAGGGTAGTGCAGTTCTTGTCTGGCAGACCAACCTCTACATTGCAGAGGCTGGGGGCCAGCTCTCAGATACCTCCTCCTGTCTCCCCATGACCCCACCATGGAATATCAGGCCACTGTGTCCACAATGGTGACTAACCTCATGTCATCTGGTGATTCCCACCACCACCCCTTGTGCCGAACTGCATCCAAGCCCATAGTCTCCCAACCCCACACAGCTCATCTCTACCTCTTTCTCAAAATCCACAAATGGGGCTGCCCAGGCTGACCCATTGTTTCTGCCTGCTCCTGCCCCACAGAACTCATCTCTTCCTATCTCAACTCGGTTTTTTACTCCCCTTGTCCAGTCTGTTCTCACTTACATCCGCAAATCCTCTGATGTTTTATGTCCAGCTCCAGCTGCCTCTCTCTACCAAGGATGTGCAATCCCTTTACGCATCCATCCCCCATCAGGGTGGTGTCAGGGCTCTCTGCTTCTTCCTGGAACAAAGGCCTGAACCGTCCCCATCCACCACCACCTTCCTCCACCTGGCTGAGCTCATCCTCACCCTGAACAATTTCTTTTCTAACACTTCTCACTTTCTTCAGGTGAGAGGGGTGACCATGGGTATCTGTATGGGCCCCAGTTATGTCTGTCTCTTTGTCAAGTGTATGGAACATTCCTTGTTCCAGTCCGATTTCAGCCCCCAGCCACAGCCTTTTCTCCCATGTATTGATATCATCAGTGCTGCTTCCCTCTCTCATCCAGAATTGGAAAAGTTTATCTGTTTCGCTTTCAATTTCTACTCCACTCTCACCTTCACCTGGGCCGTCTCTGACTCCTCTCTTCCCTTCCTCAACATCTGTGTTTCCATTTCTGGGGATAGGCTGGCCACTAATATCGACTGCAAACACACCCACAGTTACTTTGAATATACATCTTCACACTCTGCTCCCTGTAAAGACTCTTTTCCATTCTCCCAGTTCCTCTATCTCCATTGCATCTGTTCTGATGATGCCAACTTTGACAAAGGGGCCTGTGAAATGTCCGCCTTCTTCCTGAACCGAGGATTCCCCAGAACTGTAGTTGACAGAGCCCTCCGCCAGGTCTGACCCATCTTCTGAATTTCAGACCTCACCTTCTTTCTTCCGTCCCACAGCAGCGATAAGATCCCTCTTATCCTCACCTACCATTCCACCAGAATCCACATCCAGAGGATCATTAGCTGCTGTTTCTGCCACCTCCAGCGGAATGCCACCACCAGACACATATTCCACACCCCTGTCAGCCTTCCGCAATAACCATTCCCTCCAGGACACTCTGGTCCACTCTTCCTTCACTCCCAACATGCCCCACCAGTCCCATAGCACCTTACTCTGCAACTGCAGAAGATGTAACACCTGCCCATTTACTTTCTCCCTCCTCAGTATCCTAGGCCCCACTACACACCTTCCAGGTGAAGCAGTGCTTAACCTGCGCTTTGCTCAATCTAGTCTACTGCATTCGCTGCTCACAATGTGGTCTGCTCTTCATTGGGGAAACAAAGTATAGACTCAGTGACCGCTTTGCAGAGCACCTATGTTCTTTCCGCTAAAAGATAATCCTGAGCTTCCAGTTGCCTGCCACTTCAACACACCACCTTGTTTCCTGGCTGACATCTCTGTCTTAGGCTTGCTGCAGCGCTCCAACGAAGCTCAGCGCATGCTGGAAGAATAGCACTTCATTGTCCTCTAAGGTACTCTATAGCCTATTGAGTTCAACAATTTTAGGGCTTAAGGCGCCTTCTCCCAAAGTCCTTACCCCAAACCCCACACATCAGGCCTTGTCATCAAACAAAAACCGAAAGAACTGTGGATGCTGTAAATTAAGAACAAAAACAGAAATTGCTGGAAAAGTTCAGCAGGTCTGGCAGCATCTTTGAAGAAAAAAGATCAGAGTTAACGTTTTGGGTCTGGTCACTGGACCCAAAATGTTAACTCTGATTTTTTTCTTCACAGATGCTGCCAGACCTGCTGAGCTTTTCCAGGCCTTATTATCACATGGTGTATTATTACACATAACCTATTGTTAGCCACCAAATGTCCCCACAAGTAGCTATTCATTCTTCTAGGCTGATCGTTGTCTACCTCCTTTGTCTACCTAAGTGCTCCTGTCTCTCTTTGGGCTCTATTGCCACCTGTCATTTACTACCACCACCCCCCCAACTCTATCTTCTGCATAAAAACCAACTTTTTCCTAGCTACCGTCAGTTCTGAGGAAGGGTCACTAGACCTGAAATATTAATTCTGATTTCTCTCCACAGATTCTGCTAGACCTGCTGAGCTATTCCAGCAATTTCTGTTTTTGTAAAAGAAAATTAGTGATTGTCGCAACACTTTTTCTCATTGTAGGAGAAAACAGCCCATGATATAGATGAATGAGCCAAGACAGGCAGTGGGCTACTCAGTATTTTGTCTCCTTCCTTTGAAAGGAGAGGATCTTTGAGCTTCGGGAAAAGCATAGCAGTGCTTATATGGGAATGTTAGTACGTCCATGGCCCGGTAAACAAATAAGATAAGGTGGTAAACAGGGTGTATAGCATGCTTGCCTTTATTGGTCAGGGCATTGAGTACAAGAGTCAGGAAATGATGTTGCAGCTTTATTTGAATTTGGTTGGGCTACACTTAGAGTATTAAGTTCAATTCTGGTCGTCATATACAGAAATGATGCGGAGGCTTTGTAGAGGGTGCAGAAGAGGTTTACTAGGATGCTGCCTGGATTAGAGGGTATGAGCAATAAGGAGAGGCTAAAAAAACTAGGGTTGTTGAGAGGCATAGATAGAGTTAATAGTCAAAATCTTTTTCCCAGAGTTTAAATGTCTAATACTAGAGGGCATGTGTATAAGGTAAGAGAGGGAAAGTTCAAAGGAGATGTCAGGGTAAGTTATTTTACACAGACAGTGATCAGTGGCTGGAACCCGCTGCCAGGAGTAGCGAGGAGGCAGATACAATAGCAAAGTTTAAGCAGCTTTTAGATAAGCACATGAATAAACAAAAAATGGAGGGTTATGGACCGTGGACAGACAGAAGGGATTAGTTTAACTTGGCCTCATGTTTGGCACAGCATTCTGGGCCAAAGGACCGGTTCCTATGCTGTACTGTTCTATGTCATATTTATTGTCATGCCTGTCCTGGATTTCTAGTAGATGGTTGTAAGTGTGGTAGCAAGCAATACTCCCTACAATTTTTTTTATTATATAGCCATCTGAGGTCCATGTGTGGTACTGACTCCTGAAACTGATGTCAACTCATTATCATGCTGATCAGCGTACATGGAACCTCAGAAGAAATGAATAGCTGTGTAGCTTCGAGGGAACAAGAATGAGAACTTCTCATCCCATACCAAACCCCACTTACCTAATAAAAGCTGCGTTGCATACAAAATAAAAGTTTGGACATTTTATAATCTGGTACATGAAGTGAACAGCTCCTGGACTTTGTGCAGACTATAGGACCTCAGAATCTGATTATGAATTGTGTTCCTTGTCCATTTCTTTTGGATGCTGTCTGTTTCATTCTGCCCATTCATTCTTTACAAATGATGCCAAATTTGGGGAGAAGGTTTTGATGCGTGATGAATAAAGAATAGACTGCAACAAATTATAGAAAAGCGCATTGATAAATTTTATGTACAGGCAAATATTTGGTGAATGAAGTTCAAACCAGATAGGAGTGTGATAGGAATGTTAGGGATGTCACTTATTACTTAGAAAATGCAAGTCTTGTTGGGGTAAAGGTAGGTCAGAATCTGAGTACAATTACATCAATCACTATATTTTGCACAAGGCCAAAAGGAAAAAAGCAAGCTCGGGTTTTATTTTTAAATCTATCCCTCTTAAAAGTAGAGAAGCTGTGCTGAAACTGAATTGAACCCTAGTTTGGCACTCTTTTTACAGTACTGCGTACCGTTAAGGCTGCTGTATTGTTAAAATTAGATTAAAAATGTGTGAATACACATATACTTTTCAGAACTGATTGACAGTCTGCATTTCTCTTTTGAAAAAAGCGGTTGGGAGGTAATCTAATAAAGGTCTTCAAATTATGAGAGGTTTGACAGAGTGGATGCGAAGCGAATGTTTCTACTTGAAGATTATTACTAAAGGCGATCAATATTAGTAATCACCAAGAAATCCAGTGAGGAATTCTTCACTCAAATATTGGTGAGAATGTGGAATTCTCTATCACAAGGACTGGTCAAAGTGAATGGATACTTTTAAGTGGGAGGGAGGGTTAGACAAGTACATGAGGAATAAGGAATAAAGGGTTTTTGTGGTGGGTTTGGATGAGAAAAGAAAGGTGGAAACATGAGTGGAAACTGAACACTCGAATGGATAATTGAACCAAATAACCAGTTTTTCTCTGTTATATCATCCTATGCAATATACTCTATTCATTTAAAAAAAAGCTCACATGAGAAAGGGCACAAGAAATGCACAAGTACTTTGAATCATGCATGAGTACTATCTACATAAAGTAATTAATCTACATGCGTAGACATTCCTGATCACTTGGAAGTAGGTGCTATCATTATTTTTAAAGGGGAGGGAGAGGACATCATGGGTATCTAGTAGTCTCACTAATTAGAGTGTAGAAACCTTGCAGGAAGGCATCTCACATTTATACATCTTCATGGTCACCTGAGGAGGGAAAAATTAAAGCAGAAAGCATGAACGGACAAGTCAGCATCAAGGTCAAGTCTTGACCCTATTCCTCACCTCACAATTCAAATCATTACAAATATTTTCATTGTTGTTAATCCTGGTTTCTACAAGATGAGTCAATCCAATTATCCAGATTTCTTTTAATCTGTGATGAGTACATGTGCCTACTGTTGATCATTTTTGTTACACACGCCTGATCATGAATAGCTTGAAGAGATTGTAGGAAAAGTATCCGTTGAGTATAGGAAAACTTGGAACAACCTGTTTAACTAAAATTCACCTTATTCTACTTGAAACGTAGTATGTAGTGAAGATGAAGGATAATTTTTCTTCTTCCTACCACTCTAAGGAAATCACATCTTCCTTCCATTGAAGGTTTGAGAATATAACATTATTTTTACCACTTGATACAACATTTTATATGGTGAATACTGGATTAGATTACGTAAGTACATTCTGGAGTCTTCTGACAATTTTCCAGAATCTTTGTTCCTTGTGTCCACTTTTCCTTTATTGTATGCATATGATCGATATCTATTTAGTTACATTGTGGCATCAAGTATTTCCAATTATTATTATAGTTTGGACCATCACAACAGTACTCCTTACATTGAATGGACAACTGTAGTAGCACCTGTGCACATTCATGTCCATACTTTGATGTGTTGGTTAACAATTCACCCAATGTCTCTGTGCTGAACACAGTGTGTTATTGGGCCAGCCTTGTTTCTCTCATAGAAACATCGAAAATATCAGCAGGAGGAGGCCATTTAGGTCTTCGAGCCTGCTTTGCCATTCATCACGATCATGGCTGATCATCCAGCTCAATAACTAATCCTACTTTCTCCTCATAGCATTTGGGCCAAATGGGATCAAAGGTATTATCTAGCCGCCTCTTGAATACATTTAGTGCTTTGGCATCAACTACTTCCTGTGGTATGAATTCCACAGGTTCACCACTCTTTGGGTGAAGGAATGTCTTGTCTCCTCTTTTCCATCCTAAATCATCCACCCTGAATCCTCAGTCTGTGACCACTGGTTGTAGACGTGCCCACCATTGGGAGCATCCTCCCTGGATCATTCTGTCTAGTCCTGTTAGAATTTTATAAGTATCTATGAGATCCTCCCCTCATTTGTCTGAACTCCATAGAAAACAATCCGAACCTAGTCAATCTCTCCTCGTACTTCAGCCCCGCCATCCCCGGAATCAGCCTGGTCAACCTTCGCTGCACTCCCTCAAGAGCAAAAGCATCTTTCCTCAGAAAAGGAGACTAAAACTGCGCACAATATTCCAGGTATGGCCTCACCGAGGCCCTGTGTAACTGCAACAGCACATCCCTGCTCCTGTCCTCAAAACCTCTTGCAACGGAGGCCAACAATGAAGGGTGGCACAGTGGCTCAGTGGTTAGCACTGCTGCCTCACAGCACCAGGGACCCGGGTTCAATTCCACCCCGTGTGGAGTTTGCACATTCTCCCTGTGTCTGTGTGGGTTTGCTCCAGTTTCCTCCCACAGTCCAAAGATGTGCAGGCTAGGTAGATTGGCCATGCTAAATTGCCCATAGTGTTCAGGGATGTGTAGATTGTGTGGGTTATAGGGGGATGGGTCTGGGTGGGATGCTCCGTGGATCGGTGTGGACTTGTTGGGCCGAAGGGCCTGTTTCCACACTGTAGGGATTCTAAGAAACATGAAAATACCATTTGCCTTCTTTAGCGCCTGCTGTGCTTACATGCTTACCTCAGTGTCTGGTGCACAAGGAAACCCAGGTCCTGCTGCACAGTCCTCTCTCCTAATTTACAGCCATTCAGGTAGTAATCTACTTTCTTGCCTTTGCTTCCAAAGTGAATTATACTACATCTGCCATTGATTTGCTCACTCACCCATCCTTTCCAGATCATGCTGAAGGATCTCTGCATCCTCGTCACGTTCACCCTCCTACCCAGCTTGGTATCATCTGCAAGCTTTGAGATGTTACATTTTGTTTCCTCATCCAAATCAGTAATATATATTGTGAATAGCTGGGGTCCCACCACCAATCCCTGTGGCACCCCACTAGTTACCGCCTGCCAATTTGGAAAGGACCCATTAATTCCTACTCTTTGTTTCCTCTCTGCCAACCAGTTTTCTATCCATCTCAATATACTTTGCCTAATCCCATCCGCTTTAATCTTGCACAATAATGTCTTTTACGGGACTTTGTCAAATGCTTTCTGAAGGTCCAAATATACAATATTGACTGGCTCCCCTTCTCAACTCTACTAGTTACATCTTCATAGAATTCCAACAGATTTGTTAAGCATGATTTCACCTTCATAAATCCATGCTGACTGTCTGATCTTGCCACTGCTCTCTAAATGCTCTGCTATAAAAGTCCTTGACAATGGATTTGAGAATTTTCCCCACCACCAATGTTAGGCTACTAATCTATTGTTCCCTGTTTTCTGTCTACTTCCCTTTTTGAATATTGGAGTGAGATCAGTTACCCACCAATCTGCAGGGACTGTTCCAGAGTCTATAGGATCCTGAAAGATGACCACCAATACATCCACTGTTTCTAGAGCCACTTCCTTCAGTACTCTGGGATGTAGATTACCAGGCCTTGGGGATTTATCCGCCTTCGCTCCCATCAATTTTCCCAGCACCGTTTCTTTACTAATATTGATCTCTCTAAATTCTTCCCTCTGGCTTAATCATCCTCTACTTTTTTGAGAATTCCAAATCTGTATTCTGTAAATCTTCATATAATATGCATGTATTTTGATGTGTCAACTGAACCCTTTGTTTCAGCTGATTAAAAATGAACGATTCTGGCTGTTCTAATTTTATAATCTATGCACTCATCCACTCCATCAAGGGCTGTTTACTCCAGTTTGATCACAGCTCCATATCTCGAATTCTGTTGCTATGACCTAATTAATGTAGCTGCACCAATATTTTATCTTGTAATTTGTTCTCAGGAAGTGGCCTACACTAACAGGGTGAATATTTATTTCCCATTCCTACAATTTTATGCAATTTTATCTTGCATTTTTTGGGATATTGGACCAAGCTTCTGGAATGCTCGTCTAGTGATGTAACAGTAATGCTATACTAATCTGCCAATACTTTGTGTCAAACCTTTGTGCAAGAAACAATCCACCTAGCTGCTTGCCACTCTTCACTGGTCCACAATTAATGCCTGTTGGCTGCTGTATCCACCTACAGTGTCACATCTTCAACAATCCAGTATTGACTTACAAAGCACATTTGGTCTGCTATTTGTTATTCCAGATTGACTATTCCTTGATCCCTACCATAAACCTAGAGGGCTTCAACTTTTTCATGCACGTTCTAATAGGCAATGCTTTGCTGGCACTGCAACAAGAATCAAAATTGGTTCTGACTCATTGACTAAAGTGAGGTTCACTATACGTACATTTTGGAACTCTACATTGTTTCATTTCTATTCATGCAGTTTTTGTGTTCGAGTTAGTAAGCTCTTGTCTTTTTTTCCTTTATTGCCAATTTCCTTTGCACAAAATGGTTTTGATTTGATTTAAGCTTTCCTGCTCCTATGATACTGCTTGGCCTGCTGTGTTCATCCAGCCCCACACCTTGTTATCTTGATTTGATTTACTGTTGTCATGTGTACTGAGATACAGTGAAAAGTGTTGTTTTGCATGCTATAAAGGCAGATTGTACCATACAAAATGTAGCAGGGTAGGAGAACAGAATGCAGAATACAGTATTACAGCCGCAGAGAAGGTGTAGAGCGACACATCAACGTTAACGTTTGAGAGGTCCGTTCAACAGCCTGATAACAGCGAGGAAGGAGCTATTCTTGAATCTGTTCACATGTGTATACAAACTTTCATATCTTCTGCCTGATGGAAGAGGGTGGAAGAGAGTATAAACGGCTCAGGACAACTCTTTGATTATGTTAGTTTCATGCATCTAGGTTTATAGAAACATTCTATAAGAGTTTGAAGGGATTACTTTCATTTACAATAATTTTTCAATTCCTTTCATTTTTATGTTTGGGAATATCTGAGATACTTAGTAATAAATGAGATATTTAGCCTTTCTGTAATGGAAGGGATGATGTTAATCAACCCTACTTAGTGAGTGTAATGGCATATTTTGCTACACAGGGTATTATCTAAAATTACCAGGAATATTTTGGGTCAAGGTAACTGCTTAATCACTAGCTTAATTTGGTGTTGTTAGTCCTTAGGCAGCAATGATTTATGCCTGAGATTGGATGATGCATAAATGAGAATTTAAAATAATTAGGCAAAACGTAGTTAACATAACATAACCTTTCTGTTATAATTGTTGAAAGGGTATTAACTGCTGAAGACTCATCCTTTATTACAAATCAATGAATAGCTCTTCAGTCAGAACTGCTTTTCCAGTTACCATATCTTCATTGTATGTTGTTGTCATTGTGAAGTAGCAGTTCCATTTTCGTTATTCATTGGTGTTTGCTCAACTATGAGAACTTTTCAGAGATAGTAGGAACTGCAGATGCTGGAGAATCTGAGATAACAAGGTGTAGAGCTGGATGAACACAACAGGCCAAGCAGCATCAGAGGAGCAGGAAGGCTGACATTTCGGGCCTAGACCCTTCTTCAGAAATGGGGGAGGGGAAGGGGGGTTCTGAAATAAATAGGGAGAGAGGGGGAGGCGAATAGAAGATGGACAGAGGAGAGGATAGGTGGAGAGGAGGCAGACAAGTCAAAGAGGCGTGGATGGAGCCAGTAAAGGTGAGTGTAAGTGGGGAGGTAGGGAGGAGATAGGTCAGTCCAGGGAGGACGGAGAGGTCAAGGGGGCGGGATGAGGTTTGTAGGTAGGAGATGGGGGTGGAGCTTGAGGTGGGAGGAGGGGATAGGTGAGAGGAAGGACGGGTTAGGGAGGCGGGGATGAGCTGGGCTGGTTTTGGGATGCAGTAGTGGGAGGGGAGATTTTGAAGCTTGTGAAATCCACATTGATACCATTGGGCTGCAGGGTTCCCAAGCAGAATATGAGTTGCTGTTCCCCTCCTCCCACCTCAAGCCCCACCCCCATCTCCTGCCTACTGACCTCATCCCGCCCCCTTGACCTGTCCATCCTCCCTGGACTGACCTATTTCCTCCCTACCTCCCCACCTATGCTCACCTTTACTGGCTCCATCCCCGCCTCTTTGACAGGTCTGTCTCCTCTCCACCTATCTTCTCCTCTATCCATCTTCCATCCGCCTCCCCCTCTCTCCCTATTTATTTCAGAACCCCCTTCCCCTCCCCCATTTCTGAAGAAGGGTCTAGGCCCGAAACGTCAGCCTTCCTGCTCCTCTGATGCTGCTTGGCCTGCTGTGTTCATCCAGCTCTACACCTTGTCATATGAGAACTTTTCACTGGGCAAGATGAACTCTTTGTCAGTGATCCATTCGGAAGTAATCCATCTGTAAATATGATTGTTGATGAAATTATTTCAAAAAATATTAACATCAAATTCTTTGACAATTAGAGGTTTGTCTGTAAGGCTCTGAGGTTGATCAGTTGTAATTTTATAGTCTGTTCTGTTCAAAAGTGCTGAGATCTCAATACATGATAAATGTGATTTAGATTTCAAACATTTTTCCAATGAAGTTGAGAGATTCCCTCCAAGAGGGCAGGTGGGGAAGAAATCCCATTGCTAATTTGATTTAAGTTGCAAAATAATTGTGATTCCAATAAAACTGATGAATTAGTTGACAGTGGGCATTAAGAAAATCTTATCAATTAGAATCAGGTTGTGTTTTCAGATCAGATTATGAGACATAAGTAAGTCTAAGAAATATTCAAGTTTAGATAGGAAAAAAAAATCTACTCTATTATGTTCCAGTAATGTTTTGATCTCTGTTTTATTTTGTGTTTCTTCTTTTCAATGTCAGCTAGCAAGTGGAGAACATTAAAGAAAGGAAACAAAGGCAGTTATTTGCTGCAGAATGGTACTGTTTAGTCCTAAAACTGGAGAGCACAACACTTGGAGTTTTCTAAACAAAGCACAGTTAAACTCTTCAGTGACCAAATACTGCCTTGCATTACCCATCTAACTTTACTGCTTAGAAGCTTAAGATTTGGTCCACTATCATTTATCCAGAGTAACTCTATACTGCTGCTTTCCCCCACCCCATAACTGTTTCTATTTGTTAAAGAATTCCAGCCTCCTCCTTTGGACTGGTTTTACCCAGAATTCCATTCCAGATGTTGGTAATTATGTGCCTGAAAATCTCATGAAAATCCCTCCTTAACCTGTTATCTACCAATTGAACCTCTGTCCTTTATAGTGTACCCACTGTTTAAAGTTATATTCTGGATTAATATTTTCCAAACTTTGATATCTTCCAAAACTTTATAAGATCACATTTCGGTCATCTTCCCAGGCAGAGAAATGTAAGTTATTCTTTTTCTTCCTCATAACTGCAATCCTTGCTACTGTACCAGGAATCATCTTGCGGCTTCTGAGTGGCTTTTCACTCTAAAATAATGCTGTTTTTTTATAAGTAACCAGAACTGAACAGAACGCAGACTGTGCTGTCTGGTCAAAGGATTGCCAGTTTAATCATGGCTTTCTTTGGCTTGCATTTTACTTGGCTATGAGTTGGACATTTGATAAACTTTCTAATTGCTACTTTGCATTATTTGGAAATGCTGAATACTGCATTTACAAGATTCATAGCTTGCTTCAGCTTTATTTGTAGTGATTTCTGCACCATTCGTGGGTAAAATATTGAGTACTGTGCATTTAGAAACATAGAATCATACAATTCAGTCGAGGCCCATTGGCCCATCGGCCCATCGAATCATACTGCCAAAATTACACCATTACCGACAGTAATCCCACTTTCTTGCACAAGGCCTTAATTTTGAATGTTATGACAACTTGCATTTAATTTCATCTGCTGTTCCTCAGCCCCCTTGCTCTGTTAATGTTGTGTGAAACTTTATCCGATTTTTGAGGTACACTATTCTTTAGGCAGAAATAAAGCTAAAGTCTTTTTTAAAGCAATTGTTTATTTACACAGTACTAACTATATACCTTCCAACTCAGCACCAGGTCTAAAGTGTTGTTTCTTTTCTACTTTTATTGAGACTCTCAAGCACAGGCTAACTCACTGTCTTTTTTCACTGAACTTGATGAATGCTTCAGGAATTTTTCTGGCTGTGTCTGCTTGAACTGCTGACAGATCTGATGGCCTGCAGACTTCCCAAAATTAAACAGCCCGTTTTGCTCTGACCTTGTTCTTTCTCTAAGTTGTAAAACTTCTTCAACTGCTTCAGCAATTATTTTACAAGTTAGCTTATCCAGGCATTTAACATCAGTGATGTAATTTATTAGAATGCCTAATTTGACCCCATTCTAATATAAAATAAATTTCTGACCCTTTAAAAATAATTATTATAGAAGAAACATTTACCTTTAATTTGGAACCCAAGTTCCTAAACAATAATAATATTGTAAACCTTGCTGAATGTCCGCAGCTTTGAGCTTAATTCATCAAACTTTTGTACAACTCCCAGACAATATCCAAGAAACAGTCACAGTCTACAGTTGTAAGAAAATGACTACATCCAGCAAAGAGAGAATCTAACCATCAACCTTTGATACTGAGCAGTATTTCTATTGCTGAATCCCCCACTATCAACATCCATGGGGGTTATTGTTGACCAGAAATTGAACTGGACTAGCCACATAAATGCTGTAACTGTAGGAGCAGGTTGGAGGCTGGAAATTCTGCAGAAATTCTCACATCCTCATTCCCCAAAGCTTATCCATCATCTACAAAGTGCAACTCAGGAGCGTAATAAAATACTTCCACCTTGCCTGAACGAGTGTAACTCCAACAACACTGAAGATCTTGAAGCTTCACTGATGCTTGATGCCATCCAGGGCAAAGCAATTCATTTGGTCAGCTTATTCACAGCATTTACTGCCTCCACCTCTGGTAGTAGCATCTACAAGGTGCACTGCAGGATTCCACCAAAGCTCCTGAGTCAGCTTCTTCCAAACTGACAAACACTATCATCTAGAATGACAAGAACAACAGATATGTGGGAACGCTATCACCTGTAGGTTCCCCTCTGAGCCACTTGCCGTCCTAACATGAAAATATATTGCTTTTGCAATCATCCTGCCAAATATTCGAACTCCCTCCAATCCTGCATTTTAGGTCTATCTGCACAAAATGGAGGGCAGCAGTTCAAGAAGGCAGCCGTCACCTTTCCAAGGGCAATTATGGATGGGCCAGTGAAGCCCAAATACCTGCGTGAATTTTTAAAAATATAATCAAATGTCAGTTGGAGGTTTTGGTATACAATATTAAATATTGCCACAGTCAACTTGGGCTGTCACTTTCTCAAATCAAAAAAAATTGTAAGGCAAGAGTTTTTCTGACTAAATACTATTTGTTTACTATGTGGTTGTTGTACAGAGAGACCTCTGAGTTCCCTCCTGGTAATTGATTATTGTGTACTTAATGGGTCTTTCATTACATGTAGTGGATTTCTGAACATTTATACCATTGGTCTGATTTCAGTTCTATCAATAATTTCTATTGTACATTGCTCCCGTCCTATGGCCCATTCAAGTCCAATGTTCCAGGAAAATCATGAAGGATCAACAAGAGTTTGTAGTGAAGATTTACTCAGATTGTTTAATTTCAAATTTATCAACTTTGATATTCATCATAGGATCCTACAGTGTGGAAGCAGGCCATTCAGCCTATCAAGTCCACATTGACTCTCCAAAGAACATTCCACCCAGGCCCTATCTCTGTGTCCCTGCATTTCCCATGGCTAATACAACTAGCCTGCACGTCACTGAACACCATGGGAAATTTAGCATGGCCAATCAACTAACCTGCACATTTTTGGACTGCTAGAGGAAACCCACGCAGACACAGGGAGAATGTGTGGAGTTTGCACAGTCACCTAAGGGCGGAATTGAACCTGGGTCCCTGGTGCTGTGAGGCAGCAGTGCTAACCACTGGGCCACTACGTAAATTTAATCTCAGAATATCTGTTCATGAAGTTTAGCTTTCTCCAATAAATAAACAAATTAGGTTTTCTTTTCAATAAATCACTAATTTTACAAATGTCACCATTGAAGCATCCCTCGCTCAACAAAAGCTTTCTTTCAGTCTTAAAATGATTACCATTCCACAGTGTAAAATAGGGATTTTCCAGCTGTTGTAGTTACTGAAATGCAAGTGCATTACTGAATTACTTTGCTTTTCATACTCAAGTGATTGTTTTGGCCTATATTGATGGAAAAGGTTAAAGACTTGTCATGAAACACAGGAATTAAACAGTAAAAAAAATTAATTCATGCTAGTTGCAATTGCCCATCTGGTACTAAATTTTATTGACCTCTAAAATGTACTTCTAATCATAGCCAGCCAGTCATTACCATTGAAAGTTAAGTCACAACTAGAATTTCGGTGTTGTATATAACAACACTTCTATTTGAAACAAATTGTTTGAGTCGAATTATAAAAGTTAATTTAATGGAAATTGGGTGTTAAGATTATAATTATCTGCTTTTCTTGTTTCATTGTGGAATCACTAATTTGATATTTTATTAGTTTTATGGAGGCAATGTGGTTTGAAACCCACACATAGTAGTCTCATTTATTCTTAGTGATAATGGCTGTCTTGTTTCAGAGGGCACATGTTAGAGATATTCTCGTGAACTATCAGGATCTTCCTTCCTCCACTTTCTCTAGGAAGCCCTGCTCCAAATTTCTTCTTGTGACAATCTGATCCTAAAGGCAGTGATTTCCGTGGGAATTTCTTCAATTAAAACCAAATTTTAGATGAGTTCAGGACCTATAAAAGTGTAGCTACATTCACTGGGAAAAGTTATTTTGAAACAACAATTCAGAATCTATCTGCAGTTCAAGTCTATGGACTTCCAATCCTCTAAATTCAAAGTTTCATGCGTCCTATCATGATTTCCTGGCATTAATGTTTGACTACTAAAATAATAAACATATGTGGAGCTGATATCTGCTGGATACTTTTTATAATTGATATATTGTCATATTTACACTTTAGGAGTATATTACTAATGAGAAGGGCCTCCTAGCAGGCTGTGCTGCTTGGCCCTTTTCCGTCTCTGACTTAATGGTTCGTTAGGATGCGCTGAACTCCGTGTCAGAAGGTTCTGGTGTCAGGATTTAGTTCTTAACTTGATCTCAGACACACTATAGCAGTACAGGATATTAAACCAAAGCTCAGTTTGTCTGAAATCAACTGATATTGTTTGATCAATCAGCAGCCAATTTATCCTCCTCCATGATGAGTTTAGAGGAGGGCCAAGTATTTAATTGGGTGGGATGGCAATGGATGTGTCCATTGCTCAAAATTGACTGGGTCTTGGGGAAAATTTGCCCTTGCAAATCATCCAGGAAAATTGACTCATGGGGGTGACCAAAAGTAGAAGAGTTGTCCTCGTAAATAGAACGGAAGGAAATAGTTGGGAGCTGCTCCTCCAGTCACAAGCTGGTTCTGTTTTGCAAAGATCCGTACGAATCTATCAACAGCAACAGCGGGAAAGAACCAACCTATAATTGGAGAAGTGAAGTGAGTGACAGCTGTCAGCAAGGCAAGAGGCAGTGGAAACAGGAAGTGAGGTTGCTGGGCAGAGGATCAAGACTGGGGAAGCAAGGCTATTGTGGCTAGGCATGGGATTGAGGACCTGTGGAGGTCGGGTGGCTGCAAAGTGGGAAGAGAGGAGCAGAGGGGTCAGAGATGGGAGGAAGGAATGAAAAGCTGCAAAGGAAAGGGGGGGGTGAAGATCCAGTGAAGAGGGAAGAGGGGCATGAAAGGAGGGCACAGGAGCTGGAAACGGAGGGGGGTATGTGGGAAGAGAGTCTGAAAGGTGAGAAAACGGTTCTGAACTTTTCAACAAAGGAATACACATCTTACTGGAGACAAGGAAACGGAAGTAATCGATTACTTGAAATTAATGTCTCTAATTGGAAGCTGTTGAAGTTCGGGAGCTTTTGCATGGGGGGGATGTGGGGAAACTTAGTGCTGTTGTAATGAAAGCTGTCAATTGTATAATTTAATTTTGATCACTTATTTTAATAAAAGTTTGCAAATATGTTATCACAGTGCAAAGTATATTGCGTAGAAAGCGTTACTTGGAGTCCAGAGGCTGTATTATAACTAAACATGTAAAGGTTTAGTTGTGACCTTTCCAGTCCATGGAAAGCATGTTTAAGTGATGACTTTTCACATGCAGAATTGTGTCAATTTTGTTTTAAGTATATGTTGTGAACAAACAATTGTCTTGTCTTAAAAACTGTGATTCTAGGGAATGAAAGCTTAGCTTGTAGGTGTTTTAATCAACATATTAAGACTGCAAGACATACGAACAGAAGTAGGCCAATCAGCTCATTGAGTTTGTTTTGCCATTCAATGAGATCATGGCTGATCTGTTACTGCTCACTTGCACTTTTCTGCCTTTTTCCCATAACTGTTGATTCCCTTACTGATTAAAAACGTCCCTAACGTATCTGTCTCCACCACCACCCATGGCAGTGCATTCTACACTCCTACTACTCTCTGTTTTAGTCTTGAAAATACTTAACAATTCAGCCTCAACAGCCCCTTGAGGTCACTAATTCTGCAGGTTCGCTACCCTCCGAGAAGAAATACTTTGTCGTCTTTGTCTTAAATGGGCAGTCCTTTATATTGAGTTTATGCCCTTTGGTCCTAAACTGCTTCCCCTTGTGAGACAATGTTTCAATATCTACCATGTTAAGTTGCTTGAGAATCTTGCATGTTTCAATAAGGCTCAATAATGTTTCAATATTCTTCTAAATTCTAATAGGTACAGGCCCAAGGATCTCACTTTCTTCCCGAACAATACAGCACAGGAACAGGCCCTTCCGCCCAGGATGCTGTGCCAAACATGATGCCATGTTAAATTAATCTCTTCTGCCCGCCTTTGGTCCATATCCCTTCATTCCTTGCATATTCATGTGCTTGTCTAAAAGTCTCTTAAACGTCCCTAACGTATCTGTCTCCACCACCACCCGTGGCAGTGCATTCTACACTCCTACTACTCTCTGTGTAACAAACTTACCCCTCACATCTCCTTTGAACATGCCCCCTCTCACCTTAAATGCATGTCCCCTACTTTTAGACATTTCAACTCTGGGAAAAATATTCTGATTGTCAACCCTATCTATGCCTCTCATATCTATAGACTTCTATCAGGTCTCCCCTCAGTCTCTGTCACTCCAGAGAAAACAACCCTAGTTTGTCCAGCCTATCCTTATAGCTCATCCCCTCTAGGCCCGAAACGTCAAGTTTGCCTGCTCCTATGATGCTGCTTGGCCTGCTGTGTTCATCCAGCCCCACGCCTTGTTATCTAGCATCCTGGTAAACCTCTTCTGCATCCTCTCCAGAGCCTCCACATCCTTCCTGTAATGTGGTGACCAGAATTGAACACAACACTCAAGTGTAGCCTAACCAAACTCTTATAAAGCTGCGACATGACATCCTGACTCTTGTACTTAATTCCCTGACCAATGAAGGCAAGCATGCCATATGTTTTCTTTACTGCCCTATCTACTTGCGTGGCCACTTTCAGGGAGCTATGGACTTGAACTCCAAGATCCTTCTGTGCATTAGTACTGTTCAGGGTCCTGCCATTAATTGTATACTTTTCCTTAACACTGTCCGCAGAGAGAAAGCAGAGGTCACGTTTCGGGCCGATTGACCCTTCTTCAGAACATTTTCCCCAGCAATTTCTGATTTCCAGCACCCACAGTTCTTTCAGTTTGGTCAGAAAATGGTGTTGGAGGAATTGATGACATTAAAAGCCAATAAGCTGCAAGATCCTGGCAGTCTACAGGCCAGAATTCTTTGGGAAGTGGCCCTAGAAATTTCAAATGTATTGGTGGTTGTCTGTAGACTCTGGGATAGGATTGTGAGGTAGATAATGCCACCACATTATTTAGCAAGGAGGAGTGAGAGAGAAAACAGGAAATTACAGACCATTCAGTCTGATGTTGGGTCTGGGAGAAAATGCTACAGTCCATTTCATATCACTGGGCGAAACAGTGACGAGATTGGATAGGGCTAGCAAGGATTTACGAATGGGAACTCATGCTTGGCCAAATCCCCAAGAGCAAACCCATCGAGTAGTGGAGTCCTACAGTCTGGAAACAGACCCTTCAGCCCGTGCTGACCATCATCCCAAACTAAACTAGTCCCACACCTACCTGCTCCTGGCCCATATCCCGCAGGCCTTTCCTGTTCATGTACTTATTGAGATGTCTTTTAAATCTTGTGGCTGTGCCTGCATCCACCACTTCCCTTGGACGTTCGTTCCATGCATGTACCACCCTCTGTGTAAAAAGAAGATTTGCCCCTCATGTCTTGTTCTCCTCCCATTTTAATAAAAGTGCCCCCTGGTCTTGAAATCCCCCGCCCTGGGGAAAGGACACCTCTTTTCACCCTGTCTATGTCCCTCATTATTTTGTGGGTCTCTGTGGGGTCACTCCTCGGCCTCCCATGCTCCAGTGGGGGAAGTCCCAGCCTGTCCAGCCTTTCTTTACAGCTCGGGCCTTCCACATCCGGCAACATCATGGTAAATCTCTGCTGAGCCCTCTCGAGATTATAAACCTCTGTGGGGTCAGCCCTCGGCCTCCTCTGCTCCAGTGAATAAAGGCTCAGCCTCTCCTTATGACTCAAGCCCTCCATTCCCAGAAACATCCTGGTAAATCTCTCCCGAACCCTCTCCAATTTAATAATACCCATTTTATAACTGGTGACCAGAACTGGACACAGCTCCAGAAGAAGCCTCACCAGCATCCTGTACAACTTCAACATGACATCCCCAACTCCTATACTCAAAGAGTCTGAGCAGTGAAGGCAAGCATGCCAAATGCCTTCGTACCCACCCTGTCTACCTGTGATGCAAACTTCAAAGAATTATGTCCCTGGACCCCTAGGTCTCACTGTTCTGCAAAGGGGGAGCCAGTGTATGGCATTTATCTGGATGTTATGCAGTGTCTCAATAAGGGCTCACACTGGAGATGAATTAAAAATTAAAGTTCATGTCATAGAAGTCATACAGCACTGACAACAGACCCTTCGGTCCAACTCATCCGTGCTGACCAGGTGTCCTGGATTGATCTTGTCCCGTTTGCTGGCGTTTGATCCTTGTCCCTCTGGACCCTTCCTGTCTGTGTACCCATCCAGATGCTTTTTGAGTGCTGTGGTTATGCTGGCCTCTGCCGCTTCCTCTGGTGGCTCGTTCCATGCACGCGCCACCCTCTGCGTGGGGTGGGGGTGAGTTGCCCCTCAGGTCCCTTTCCCCCTCTCGTCTTGGACCTGTACCTCTCTGTTTTTGGACTCCCCCTGCCCTGGGGAGGGGACCTTGACTGTTCGCCCTGTCCATGCCCCTTATGATTTTGTAGGCCTTTGTGGGGTTGCCCCTCGGCCTCCGACGCTTTGGGGTGAGGGTGGCCCCAGCCTATTCAGCCCCAGGCCCTCCAACCCCAGCAACATCCTTGTTGATCTTTTCTGAACCATTTTAAGTTTAACACAACCTTCCTACAGCAGGAAGACCAGAACTGAACGCAGTACTCCAAAAGTGCCCTCACTAATACAGCCACAGTATGACCTCCCAACTCCTATACTTAATGCACTGACCAATAAAGGCAAACGTACCAAATACCTTCTCTATCCTGTCTGCCTGCAACTCCTCTTTAAAGGAACAATAAACCAGCACTAGCGATAACAATTGCAGGTTTCCCCAACCTCTCCTTTAATATTACTGGGATGTTGCCAGGGTTGGAGGGTTTGGGCTGTGGGGAGAGGCTGGGTGGACTGGGGCTGATTTCTCTGGGCCTTCGGGGGCTGGAGGGGTGACCTTGTAGAGGTTTGTCGAACCATGGGGGGCATGGATGGGGTGGATGGTTGGGGTCTTTTTCCCTGGGGTGGTGGGTTCCAGAACTGGAGGGGCGTGGGTTTGGGGGAGATCTGGGGGGCAGCTTTTTCGCACGGGGTGTGATGCATGTGTGGGGCAGGCTGCCGGGGATGTTGGTGGGGGCTGGTGCAATTGCAGCATTTGGGGGGCATCTGGTTGGGGATGTGGGTCTGGGGCAGGATTTGGGGGTGTATGGGCCAGGTGCTGGTGGGTGGGGCTGGATTGATTTGGAATGTCTAGGTGAGTATGGACGGGTTGGAGTGAAAGATCTGTTTCCGTGCCCTACAACTCTGTGACACTCCAGGGTCTCTCTGTTCGACAGCACTCCCCGGGAGTGGTATTAGACATACTGACATGGACAGAGATCTGGTTGGCAGACAGGAAACAAAGTTAGGGACATGTAAGGTCTTTCTGTGAATGGCAGGGAGGGACTAGTGGGGTACTGTAAAGAACAGTGCTGGGACCCAATGTAGTCCCAGAATGTCAATGCGGGAACTAAATGTTTGCAAATGACACTGAGCTAGGATGCAGAGATGTTTCAGTGAGCTTCAGACAAGTTGAGTAAGCGGGGGAAATGCGTGTATTTCTCAGTATGAGTTTTACCTACGGTGGGAGCAAAAACACGTAGGCATTTTACGATCTGAACAGCGATGGGTTGGGAAACAAGCTGGGTGTCCTCACAGAACCCCTACCTTGTGGAAGCAGGCCATTTGGCCCATTGAGTTCCACTCCGACCTTCCAAAAAGCATCCCACCCAGAGACCTTCGCCCCCTACCCAATCCCTATAACCCTGCATTTCCCACAGCCAACCCACCCTAACCTGCACATCCCTGGCCACCACGGGACAATTTGGAGATAACAAGGTGTAGAGCTGGATGAACACAGCAGGCCAAGCAGCATCAGAGGAGCAGGAAAGCTGACAATTTGGGCCTGGACAATTTAGCATGGCCAATCCACTGTAACCTGCGCATCTCTGGATACTATGGGGCAGTTTAGTTCGGCCAGTCCACCCTAACTGCACATCAGTGGGCCGACTAGAGGGGAGGCCATGTTGGATTTGGTGCTTGGCAACAAACCAGGCCAGGTGTCAGATCTCTTGGTGAGAGAGCATTTCGGTGATAGTGATCACAACTCCCTGACCTTTACTATAGTCATGGAGAGGGATAGGAGCAGAAGGTATTTAATTGGTGGAGGGGGAATTACAATGCCAGGCAAGAACTACGGAGCACCAGTTGGGATCAGATGTTCTCAGGGAAATGCACGACAGCAGTGTGGAGGTTGTTTTGGGAGCAGTTGCTACAAGTACTGGATAGGTTTGTCCCACTAAGGCAAGGAAAGGATGGTAAGGTGAAGGACCTTTGGATGACAAGACATGTGGAATGCCTAGTCAAGAGGAAGAAGGAAGCTTACTTAAGGTTGAGGAAGCAAGGATCGGACAGGACTCTCGGGGTCTACAAGGTAGCCAGGAAGGAACTGAAGAATGGACTTAGGAGAACTAGAAGGGGGAATGAGAAAACCTTGGCGGGTAGGATCAAGGAAAACCCCAAGGCGTTCAATGCTTATGTGAGGAACAAGAGGATGGCCAGAGTGAGGGTAGGGCCAATCAGGGATAGTAGAAGGAACTTATGCGTGGAGTCAGAGGAGATCCTTAATGAATACTTTGCTTCAGTATTCACCAGTGAGAGGCACCTTGACGTTTGTGACGACATCATGAAACAGGCAGATATGCTCAAACGGGCTAATGTTAGGAAGGAGGATTTGCTAGAAATTTGAAAAACATGTCGATAGATAAGTCCCCTGGGCCAGACGGGATATACCCAAGGTTACTACAGGACGCGAGGGAAGAGATTGCTGCCCCTTTGGCAATGATCTTTGCATCCTCACTGTCCACTGGAGTGGTACCAGAAGATTGAAGGGTGGCAAATGTCATTCCCATGTTCAAGAAAGGGAATAGGGATAATCCTGGAAATTACAGAGCAGTCAGTCTTACTTCTTTGGTGGGCAAATTATTGGAGAGGATTTGAGAGATAGTATTTATGATTATTTGGAAAAGCACAGTTTGATTAGAAATAGTCAGCATGGCTTTGTGAGGGGCAGGTCATGCCTCACAAGCCTTGTTGAGTTCTTTGAAGATGTGACAAAACACATCGATGAAGGTAGAGCCCTGGATGTGGTGTATATGGATTTTAGCAAGGCATTTGATAAGGTTCCACATGGTAGACTTATTCAGAAAGTAAGGAGGCATGGGATTCAGGGTAATTTGGCTGTCTGGAAACAAAACTGGCTGTCCAATAGAAGACAGAAGGTGATAGCAGATGGAAAGTATTCAGCCTGGAGCTCAGTGACCAGTGGTGTTCGGCAGGGATCTGTTCTGGGACCTCTTCTGTTTGTGATCTTTATAAATGACTTGGATGAGGAAGTGGAAGGGTGGGTTAGTAAGTTTACCAATGACACGAAGGTTGGTGGAGTTGTGGACAGCGTGGGGGGCTGTTGTAGGTTGCAACGGGACATTGACAGGATGCAGAGCTGAGTAAAGAAGTGGCAGATGGAATTCAATCGAGAAAAGTGTGAAGTGATTCATTTTGGAATGTCGAATTTGAATGCAGAATACAGGGTTAATGGCAGGATTCTCGGCAGTGTGGAGGAACAGAGGTCCACATCCATAGATCCCTCAAAGTTGCTACCCAAGTTGATAGGGTTATAAAGAAGGCGTATGGTGTGTTGGCTTTCATTGGCAGGGGAATTGAGTTAAAGAGCTGTGAGGTTATGCAGCAGCTCTATTAAACTCTGGTTAGACCACACATGGAATATTCTGTTCAGTTCTGGTCACCTCAGTACAGGAAAGATGTGGAAGCTTTAGAGAGGGTGCAGAGGAGATTTACCAGGATGCTGCCTGGACTGGAGGGCAGGTCTTATGAGGAAAGGTTGAGGGAGCTGGGGCTTTTTTCATTGGAGCGAAGAAGGATGAGAGGTGACTTGATAGAGGTTTACAAGATGATGAGAGGCATAGATAGAGTGGATAGTCAGAGACTTTTTCCCAGGGTGGAAATGACTATTACGAGGGGGCATAATTTTAAGGTGATTGGAGGAAGGTATGGGGAGTTGTCAGAGGTAGGTTCTTTACACAGAGAGTGCTGGGCATGTGGAATGCACTGCGGGCAGTGGTAGTAGAGTCAGATACTTTAGAGACTTTTAAGCGACTCTTGGATAGGCACATGGAGGATAGTAAAATGTAGGGTATGCAGGGTAGATTGATCTTAGTAGGATATTAGGTCGGCACAACATCGTGGGCCGAAGGGCCTGTACTGTGTTGCACTGTTCTATGTTCAAAGTGCAATACCTCACACTTATCCAGATTAAATTCCATCTGCCATTTCTCAGCCCATATCTGCAACTCCACTGATTTTTGTATCATCTGCAAATGTATTAACCCACCCATCAACATTTTCGTCCAAGTCATCTATATATGTCATGACAGCAGAAGTCCCAGTACAGATCCCTGTGGAACACCACCGGTCACAGCCTGCCAGCCTGAAAAACACCCTTCTACCACTACCCTCTGCCTTCTATGGCCTAGCCAATTCTGAATCCACGTGGCATAGTCATAATGGATCCCATGCATCTTAATCTCCCTGATGAGCCTACCATGATGGATCTTGTCGAAAGCCTTACCACAATCCATGTAGACAACATTCACTGCTGTACCCTCATCGATCACCTTTGTCACCTCTTCAAAAAATTCAATCAAGTTAGTAAGACATGACCTGCCCTGCTTAAAGACAATTCTTCCATACTTGAATTAATCTGGCACACATTCTCTGGACTGCGTTCAATGCTTTCTTTAGATAAGGGGCTTAAAACAGTTTACAGTATTCTATGTGGTGGTCTGATTAGTAAATAAAAACTAAAAGAACTGTGGATGCTGTAAATCAGAAACAAAGACAGAAGTTGCTGGGAAAGCTCAGCAGGTCTGGCAGCATCTGTGAAGAGAAAGCAGAGTTACCATTTTGTGTCCGGTGACATTTTCCTCAGAACTGATGAAGTGTCCCTGGACCCGAAACGTTAACTTTGATTTCTCTTCACAGATGCTGCCAGACCAGCTGAGCTTTTCTAGTAACTTCTGTTTTTGTTTGTGGTCTGATTAGTGTTTTGCATTTAGTTTTAGCAAAACCTTCCTGCACTTATACACAATTTATTCCCTTTGAAATAAAGGCCAAAGGACTCCCAAAATCCTCTCCTGTGTGGATTTCTGATGTCTTAATCCATTTAAATAACATTGAACTCCTCTATTCTTCCTGCCAAACTGCATAAACACACGTTTTTCCTCAGCATGTTACATCTGCGAAGTTTTTGACCACTCACTTATCATGAGTATATCCATCTGTTTTCTCACCATTTACCCTCCCACATATTTTTATGTCATCTGCAGACTTGGCTTACTGCCCTCATCTGAGTCATTAATATACATTGTAAATAATTGTGGCCCCAGCACTTATCCCTGTGGCATACTAAGAGTTACAGGTTGCCATCCTGTCAATGCCCCCTTATTCTTTGTCTTCTGTTAGTTGGCCAATCCTCAATCCATGCTAATATTACTGCCTTTAACATCATAGGGTCTTAACTTATGAAGTAATCTAATGTTTGGCACCTTATCAAATGCTGTTTGAAAAGCCAAATATTCGCATCCATTGCTTCCCCTTTATCTATCCTGCCTATTACTTGCTCAAAGAATTCTAATAAATTTGTTAGGCATGGATTCTCCTTCATGAGGCTGTGCTGACTCTGCTCAATCATCTACATATTTCTAAATCATAGAATCCCTACAATGTGGAAAGAGGCCTTTCAGCTCATCGAATGCTCTGCTATTACATGCTTTAGAATGGGCCCCTGCATTTTCCAATTATCAACACCTCTGGCCTTTGGTTTTCTGTATCCTTCCCCTTTTAAACAGAAGTGTAACATTGGCAGTTTTTCAATCCCCAGGGACTTTTCGAGAATCCAAGGATTCCTAGAAGATTGCTACCAATGCATCCACAATCTTTGTAGTTACTTCCTTTAGTAACCTAGTATGTATCCCATCAGGTCCGGGAACTCATTGATTTAGCCCTATTAGTTGCCTTAGCACTTTTTCTGTAGAGATAGCTGTTCTGTTTGACTTGACCCATGGATAGCAAACCAAACCAAAACAGCCTCACTATTAATGGTTCTCAATGCAGTGAAATTAAAACATTCAAATACCCTCAAATTTGCTGAATTGTTCTTAACTAGACTTTACGACTAACAGATTTTGGGCATTAATTTTATAACGAACACTAGTAACAATTTATTATAAGTAAAGTAAGTTTGGCAGAACACTACAAGGTAATTTAATTAATATCTATGATGTAAGCCCAATCTTTGATCATAAACCCCCACTCACACACCAGCAGACAGACACAGTTAAGAGGTAAATTAAGAAAATGAAAGAGCCATAATTTGCTAGTTTGATAAACATTTCAAAGATCAATACCAGGCCTTCTTAAATCCTTAGACGATAGGCAATATTATAGGCACTAGGAACTGTATATATTGCTTAAATTCAGAAGCCACCGGTTAATGCAAACAACTGCAGTAGTCCTCTGGAGACTATTACTTAATTCTTACAGACTGAGATTCGTTTCTCAGCACATTCAACAAGTTGGTTAACCGGAGAGAACATAGAGAGAGCAAACTAAAAAAAAAAGCAGCGATCTAGAAAGGCCGGGCAGCATCAGAGGAGCAAGAAAGCTGACATTTCGGGTCGGGACCCTTATTCTTTCCTGATCCTCTGATGCTGCCTGGCCTGCTGCGTTCCTCCAGCTTCACCCTGTGTTGTCTCTGACTCCAGCATCAGCAGTTCTTACTATCTCTGAGCAATCTAGAAACTTGCTTGACAAAACTGTCTCCTGCCCAAAACCCGGTCAGAATCAGTTCATATTGTTTTTGTTTTCTTTTCCAACATTCTCTGTAGTTGGCTCACCAGCACCGGTCCTCGCTTGATTAATTAATCCACCACAAACCAGCTCCAGCCCATGAGCAGAGGCAACATTTTGATGCCGAAATGTCGACCATGTCCTTAGAATAGTAATTAACTTGCATCACCTTTCCAGACCAGTTCCCAACAGCAAACAGCTATCTTTTGTTCTTGCCTCTTTTTGAAACAAACTGCAGTTAACAAGTTCAATTCTCAACTTCAACTCAGTTCCAAACCGAGCATGAAAAGCCATAAAAGAAAAATAGTAATGATCAACATATTTAATTCCTCTCCTCCTTTTGCCCCTTGAATATTTAGTAATTTTGAAATGTTATTGGTGTTTTCTGTTGTGAAGATTAATGCAAATATTTATTCAACTCCATTTTCTGCTTCCCCATTGATGTTACTTCTGCCTCATTCTTGAAGGCATCTATGTTCACTTTAGCTTCTTTTTTCCTTTCTTTTTACAAATTTAAAGAACGTTTTGCAGTCCATCATGATATTATTTGCGAGTTTGCCCTCAAAGTTTATTTTGTCCCTCTAGTATATTTTGGTTTGTATTTTGTTGGTTTTCAAAAATTTCCAAGTTTTCTGGCTTACCATTAATCTTTGCCACATTGTGTGTTTTTTTTCAGTTTGATGCTATCTTTACCTTCCCTGCTTAACAATGTTTGGCTTATACCTTTCCTAGAATCCTTCTTTCTCACTGAAATATGTCCTTGCTGTGAGCCATGAGCTATTTTCTTAAATGTCTACCATTGTTCCTCAACCATCTTTGCTGCTAAATTCTGTTCCCAGTCCACTCCAGCCAGGTCTGACTTCGTTCCTTTGTAATTATACTTATTTAAGCTTAGTAGTGTTGTTTCCAATCCAGGTTCCTCCTTCTCAAACTGAATGGTAAATTCTACCATGTATGGTCACTGCTTCCTGTGGGGTCTTTTATTTATTAAGCCTGCCTCATTGCACATCACCAGATCTAAAATAGCCTGATTCCTGGTGGATCCACAACATATTGTTCTAGGGAACTTTTACACATTATGAATTCTTTCTCGCAGCGTCTGCCGATCTGACTATCCTAATCTACATGAAAACTAAAGTCACCCATGATTGCTGTTCTACATTTGTTACATGCCCTCATTATCTCCTGACTTTTTCTCTGTACCACCATATAGCTAACTTATGGAGCCTTACCCTCACCGGATTCTTCTTTCCCTTTTTATTTCTTAACTTCACTCACGTGGATTCCACTTTTCCTTCCTGCTTGTCCTTTTGAAAAGTCATAAATCCTCGAATACCTAGTTCCGAGCTTTTACCTCCTTTAACCATATCTCTGCAATGGCTATATCCATTAATCTGTATTTGTGCTGTTAATTCATCTATTTTGTTCCTAATAACACACGCATTCAAGTATAGAATCATTAATTTTGTCTTCTTGCCATTTTTTCCCTTTTTGACCATATTTAAGACTTTTTTTTAATGTTGTTATAGTCTGTCCTTTCCTGTCCCACCCTGGATGTCTTTATTCAGGTAGCTGCTCGATAATTTTGCCATATCATCTTGCTTTGTAAGCCTACATTTTCCATTTTGTAAATCCTCGCTTTGACATGTTATGGTGCAGCTCAGCAGCAGGTGAGATTGAACCTAGGCTTGGACTCAGAGGTAGGGATACTACCACTGCACTATAAGAGCACCTTTTGGAGGTATGTTTAATGACATAGTGATGATTATTGGGGATATCAATGATTTCTTCAAATTCTGCTTCTGTTTGATTCCAAATCGCCAATATGTCAAAAGAAGGAGATGGTTAGGCTGAAAACAGAGGTCCTGAGAAGAAAAGAAATGAACCCTGAAAATCAAAATGTAACCCTTGAGAAAACTCATGGGGAGCCATAGAAAAGTAAAATTGATCCATGCTGGGGATTGTCCCACCTTTCTGCCTCCTCTGCAATTAAGCATGTGGCAGGAAGGCGCGTGGATGGCCTTCCTGCCCTATCACCAATTGAGGCTAATAATTGGACAATTAATGGCTTCTCAACTGTTTCTTCCTGCTGCAGCTGATATTAAACTAGTGGCTGGCAGATCTGCCACTGCACAAGAAGCATGACAGTTAAATCCGTGTGGATTGTTTACTTGTTGTAAATACCTGATTGAGAGAACCAACATCTGGAAACAGGTCTCCATGTCCTTGCTGCTGACATTGTCCTACACCCTCTCCCTGCTGAGCCAAGCCCTGTGAATGCATCCCTGCTATCATTGAGAGGATTTATTTCCTGCAGCGATCCCTGCCTCCTCAGTGGTGCCGCTGAACATAAGAGCTGAGGACTTTTAATTAATCAGAGGTCATTGGTGGGCAGAACACCCCTCCTCTTGTGTGTTTTGTAAAATATATTTGGCGACAGGGGGCTTCACTGGTTGGCACAGCATTTATTGTCCATTCTTAATTCCCCTTGAGAAGGTGGCGGTGGCAGCCTTTAGGAACTGCTGCAGTTCATTTGGTGTAGGTAAGCCTGATCCCATGCTTGGGGAATCACAATTCAATGGACAAGGCAGGTCTCTCACCACCTCTGTAGCCAGTGACCAAGACCCTGTTGCTTCCATAAGACTGTCTTGATCAACATTGAAAACAGACTGAGTTAATTATATTTCTAATGTTCTGTATTTGGAATCTTGGTGCCTAGAAATTTCCTGCTTCATTTCCGAACGGGAAAGTGAGAAGACTTCATAATTAATCAGTTGGTTGTCAAGTTACAACAGCAGGATATGTGTGGTGGCAGAATGGGGGTCTCTGGCCTTGCGTGAGCGCGTTCCGTTGTTTCCCATCCAGCCACCCCCAAAAAACTTCACCACCTCAGCATTCACAAAGGAAGTTGCTGATGTCAATGTGTCAGATATCCAATCTTAATTCCTGCCCTGTCATCTGTACGTGACACAAGGAATGGCTGATACATGATGTACGACTCATTTGACAAAAAGGGATTCTGGTGCAGTGGCATCATGCATTTCCCTGTGCCAGAAGGTCCAGGTTCAATTCCCACTGGCCACTGAAGACTGACATAGCATATCAGGACAGGACAAGGCTTACATAGTAGGGCCCTAGGGAGTGTTGTCAAACAGGGAGACCTAGGGGTTCAGGTACATAGGCCTTTGAAAGTTGCACCACAGGTAGACAGTGTGGTGAAGAAGGCATTTGGCACAGTTGCCTTCATCGGTCAGAGCACTGAGTATAGGAGGGTTGGGACTCATGTACAGGATGTTGGTGAGGCCACTTTTGGAGTGCTGTGTACAGTTCTGGTCACCCTGCTATAGGAAGGATGTTGTTAATTTGGAAAGGGTACAGAAAAAATTTACCAGGATGATACCTGCACTGGAAGGTTTGAGTTATAAGGCAAAGCTGAATAGGCTGGGACATTTTGCCCTGGAGCATTGGATGCTGAAGGGTTGGCCTTATAGAGGTTTATAAATCATCAGGAGCATAAATAGGGTGTATAGCAAAGGTGTTTTCCACAGGGTGAGGGAATTCAAAACTGAGGGGCACAGGTTTAAGGTGAGAGGGGAAGGATTTAGAAGGACCTAAGGGGCAACTTTTTCATGCAGAGGGTGGTGCAGGTATGAAATGTACAGCTGTTAAAAGTGGTCGATGCAGGTACGGTTACAGCATTCAAAAGACATTTGGACAGGTCCATGGATAGGAAAGACTTAGAGGGATATGGGCCAGGAGCAGGCAAGTGAGTCTAGTTCAGTTTGGGAAACCTGGTTGGCATAGACAAGTTGGACCAAAGGGTCAGTTTCCATGACTCTATAAACTCTAAATGTTTGGCGGAGTCGATGATGTGTTAAGATGAGAGAATTCAAGTTATTTCTTTTGAGAAAATTTTTTCGAAGAATGTCTTTAAAACTGCAAAAGTGTAGAATAGAGTAGCTGCTTTAAAGAATATAAGGCATGAGGTCTGTCAGGGCTCAGTGAAAAGAACATCACTGAATATCCCATGAATGTTTCAGTGATAACCAATAAGCAGGACTGCTTTTAGACCTGTGTAGCTATTAGAATTGTGAATAGGAACAGGTTGCTTTGATGCCTCTGGAGGCACAAAACACTGCCTTGTTTATGTTTCCAATTTGCTACCAACTGAAGCTGTCAGAAACAACAGTTCAGCAATAAATGTACCGTTAAGCTTATTCTTTCAAAGCTGACCTAACAGCTTGCCCTGCTAATTTGAAAGTGGCCATAAAAGGTAAGGTTGCACAGATCTATCATAAGAGGCCCCAATAAAAACGCTTCAATTGTTGGTAGTTAAATTTTAATAGTGTTTAATTTCAAAAATCATGGATCCTGTAAAACTTATGGAAAGCCTAACTGGCAACCCACTGTTGCTACAGATCGAAAATGAGTTGGTTTGGCAGAGCAATGATAGCAGGTTGTCTAGCATGTCTTCCTGTTGGCTGGGGATTAGTGCAAGGCAGGCATAACCAAACAATGAAGAATGAATAATAGTTATAAAGAGAAAGTTCGTCAAGGATAAGCCATGACATTGCCAAATATTTTTCTGTGAAGAATTAGAACTGCTGTCATTAAGGTGTATATCATTGCATATCTTCAAAATTCAAATAAAAGATGTACTCAATTGTCAGCAGCTTCTATTTTTATGTAATTTTTGATACCAAAGAATAGATTTTGAAGCTCAACTTAATAGCTAGATTTCAGTTATTTGTACTTTGTAAGAAAATCGGGAATGACTTTGTAACATTTTAGCTGTAACTGTCTTCTTATGGGTAGCAGTAGAAATAGCCAGTTTCTGTTATGTTTTCGAGCTTTAAATAGGCTAGCCTGATGGAATGCACAGCTTGTGTTATCAGTTTCCCAGAGGCGGCTTTGTATTTCAACAATTTAAACCTCAGCAAGCCTGTAGGAAAAGCACCTTAAAAATCAGGAAACATATCACCTTGGGACTTTGGTAATGTGGATCATTGAATATACTGTTGCAGAGATAGTAGGAACTGCCGATGCTGGAGAGTCTGAGACACCAAGGTGTAGAGCTGGATGAACACAGCAGGCCAAGCAGCATCAGAGGAGCAGGAAAGCTGACGTTTCGGGTCTAGACCCTTCTTCAGAAATCTTCAGAATCCCCATCCCCTCCCCCATTTCTGAAGAAGGGTCTAAACCCGAAACGTCAGCT
>JAHRHZ010000086.1:450960-505702 GCA_024137785.1 Ginglymostoma cirratum | reverse complement strand
TCCACACTGAAACTCAGAGTATCCCATCCCCCGGTAATCCACCTAATCTACACATCCCTGAACACCACAGACAGTTTAGCATGGCCAATCCACCTAGCCTGCACATCTTTGGACTGTGGGAGGAAACCGGAGCACCCGGAGGAAGCCCACGCAGACACGGGAAGACTGTGCAAACTCCACACAGACGGTTGCCCGAGGGTGGGATTGAATCTGGGTCCCTGGCGCTGTGATAACCACTGAGTCATTATATACACAAAATCCTTAATATTCCCTGGTGCAGCAGAATTCCCAAGAATTTTCGTCACATTATCTGGATGCCCAAACAGTGGTCATTTCTGTTCTGTGTATGACAATGCAGGCATCTCAGAGTCAGTGTTTTCCATTAAAACTGTGCAACAAAATTATGCAACAACACTACAGAATGTTTTCAATTTTGTGAAGGGTAATGACAGAAAAGAAACTTTTGCCATTGTATGATTGGCAGCACGGTGGCTCAGTGGTTAGCACTGCTGCCTCACAGCACCAGGGACCTGGGTTCTGTGTGGAGTTTGCATGTTCTTCCAGTGTCTACGTGGGTTTCCTCCAGGTGCTCTGTTTCCTCCTACAACCCAAAGATGTGCAGGCTAGGTGGATTGGCCATGTTAAACTGTCTGTGGTGTTCAGGGATGTGTAGATTAGGTGGGTTATAGGGGGATTGGTCTGGGTGGGATGCTCTGAGGGTTGGTGTGGACTTGTTGGGCGAAAGGGCCTGTTTCCACACTGTAGGGATTCTATGATGGTCTGTACTACTGAAATGTGAATGCAGACTGCTACAGATTTCGAAAGGAATGTTCCTTTAAAAGATTGAGGCAGGACCACTTTCGAATCCCTTCACATTCAACATGTCTAACAAATGCACTGAGCATAAAACTCTAACTGAAGAACCAGCATGACTGGCATCCAGCTGAAAAATATAGGGCGAATGCTCCATGGAGTTATTGCCATAGACAGAAACAGTAGAATACAGGTAGTATGAGAACAAGTGAATTGTGACAACCATTGTCAAGTGAACAGGCTGTGTTTCACAGCAACACATCACTGACAAAATTGGGGCTGTAAGAATAGATTTGCTTTCTTCCAGCTGGTGTCTGAAATTCAGAACTAAACAATCAATATAGTTCCATGGCAGTCAAAGGCAAGTGACAGGGCACAAACATAAGCTGCTGTTGTTGATCGATAAGAGGTTGCCTTGGTTGTGGTCTGCACATAGTTCAACAAATCAGTTGCAAACCACAGTAATGAAGTTACTGAGCTAATTGTGGATTTGAATTACAAAGGTAATCGATCCTTTTAAGCATAAAACAGTCCATAACTGACTACCAGTTGATGCTCAGACATACTCTTGGAGAGGCAAAGTGAGGGGGAGCAGAGTAGATGAGTAGTTTTTCCCAGTTTGCCATTGAAAACAATTATAGAATTATGCATTTACCGTTTCCTCTATTGGCATTGTCTGTGCCTGGTGCATTTTTTTGACGTGGAATGTGAAGGAACTCATCATAATTATTGATGTGATATTTCTTTCTAACTTAGGTCTCAGACGATATAGTCCTTGGCAGTCTGCACTTATACTTAGGTAGCACAGCTCTCTAGTTCCTTTCCTTGACCTGAAAGTAAATATATGCATGAATTCTTTAGCGTCATTGCACAATTTTGTTTCTCGGTATTTAATAGGGAACACCTTGGCACTGAGGAGTCAGTATCGTTGCGCAGAGGGGCAAGCAGTGTTTATTAATCAGAATAATTTTTTGACAGTCCCTGGGAATTCCACTGGGCTAATGCTAATGAGAATTTTTTTCCATATAATGAAGAATATTTGAGCACTTGAATCACTTTTCTTTAATTGCAAAAATATACTTTATTTATAGAAGAAAATCTTTATGTACATACACAGTTAATGAAGCCATTCTGATCTGTACTGTCTTTACTTACAGAGAACAAAATAAACATTGGTGTTCGCCTTTCTCTGTATTTGCTATTAACCTCTTGGCATTTAGCTGAAGTATCAGCAGGGTCCAGTTACTGATTGGAGTCCCTGTTATGCTTTGGCAGAAGGGCCTTACATTGGTGGCCTTTCCCCACTGCACCTTGGCGACAGCTGCCTCAAACTTTATTTCATTCCTCAGCACATAGTCCTGGACCTTGGAATGTGCCAGTCTGCAACACGCACTTGGGGTCAACTCTTTCAACTGGAAGACCAGCAAGTGTCTGGCAGACCAAAGAATGTCTTACACCCCGTTGATGGTCCTCAGGCGCAGATGATATTTGTCTCAGTGTGCATCCTGGGGAACAGACTGTAGAGCACAGAGTCCTGCATCACGGAGCTGCGCGATACCTTGACAAAAACCACTGCATTTCTCTCCAGACTTCCTTTGCTTAGGCACATTCCAGAAGGAGGTGTGTGACACCCTCATCCCCTCCTCAGCTGCTTCAAGGGCAGTGTGTGGTGGCGCAGGGAGTCTGGGCATGCATGAAGGATGTCACAGGCAGACCCCTTCTCACCACCAGCCAGGCAAGGTCCTAGTGCTTGTTGGAGAGCTCTGGTGATGTGGCATTCTGCCAAATGACTTTGGCAGTTTGCACAGGGAACCACTCAACAAGATCCACCCTCTCCTTTTCCCGAAGGGTTTTGAGGATGCTATGTGCTGACCCCTGCCTGATGGACTTGTGGTCAAAGATGTTTTTCTTCACAAATTTCTCCACAAAGGACAGGTGATATGGAAGGGTCTAACTACTTGGAGCATTCCACAGCAACAAGGCCAGGCCTATCTTTTGCAACACTGGGGACAGGTAGAATCTCAGTAAGTAGTGACACTTGGTGTTTGCGTACCGAGGATCTACACATAGCTTGATGCAGCCACACACAAAGGTGGCCATCCGGGTGAGGGTAGAATTGGATATGTTTCTGCCCCCTTTGTCCAATTCTTTGTACATAATGTCCCTTTGAACTTTGTCCAACTTCGACCTCCAAATGAAGTGGAAAAAGGCCCAGGTGACTGCAGCGGTGCAAATTCAGGGAATAGGCCAGGCCTGTGCCACGTACAACCACACTGAAAGCACCTCTCACCTGATGACCAGGTTTTTACCTGCAATGGAGACGGACCAGTGCTCCCATCTGCTTAGTTTCTGTTTCACTTTGGTGACACACTCCTCCCAAGTTTTGATGCATGCCCCAGCCCCTCCGAACCAAGTACCTAGCGCCTTCAGATAGTCTGTCCTGATAGTCAAGGGATTGAGGATTGGTCGGCCCAGTACCCAGAGAACATGGCCTCAGTCTTGCTCCTATTAACCTTGGCACCCGAGGCCAGTTTGAACTGATTGCAGATGCTCATAAGTCTGCTCAATGACTGCGGATTCGAGCAGTAAACGGCCTCGTCATTCATTTACAGGGAGGCTTTGACCTGCAGGACTCCAGTGTCTGCAATAGTCACCCCTCTCAGGCTGGCATCCTTCCTGATGAACTCGGCAAAAGCCTCTATGCAGCTCACAGAAAAGGCAGGAGAGAGTGGGCAGCCCTGCCTGACTTCACATCTGATTGGGAAACTTTCTGATTCTCACCCATTGATTTGAGACTGCACTAAGGACGTTGGTGTAGTCGTCAGATCCAATTGCACATTTCCTCCCCAAAGCCCAATTTGGAGTGAGCATCTCTCAGATATGTGTGCGATATCCAATTGAAGGCCTTTTCCTGGTCCAGGCTGATGAGGCAGGCATCCACCACCACCACCACCATCGCCCCCCCCCCCCACCCCGCCCCCGACCTGCGCGTAGGCAATTGTATCCCTGACAAGCAGTCTTCCTGCCCGGTATGGCACAGGTTTGGTCCGGGTGAATTACCAGTTCCAGAGAAGACCTGACCTGGTTGGCAATGACCTGAGACAGGATTTTGTAATCTATATTCAATAGCGAAATTGGTCGCCAATTTCTAATTTCTTCCCTCTCCCCTTCTGCTTGTAGATAAGGGTGATGATGCTTTTCCTCATGGATTTGCACATGGTACCTGCCAGAAGCATACTGTCATACACCTCTAGCAGGTCCTGGCCAGGCAAGTCCCACAGAACGGAATACAACTCAGGTGGTAAACCATTGCTTCCTGGAGTTTTATTCTTTTCAAAGGACTTGTGGGCCTTGGTCAGCTCATGCAGAGATTTGAGCTAGTTCAGCCTCTCTTGCGTACTGTCATCTAAAATCTCTGTGCTAGAGGACAGGAATGACTGGAAGGCCATGCTGTCAGTGGGCTTCATGTCATACAGACCAGCATTCAACGACATGCTGATCCTCAGGATGTTAGACTGAGATGACATTACCAAGCCATCTTCTTCCTTCGGGCTGCTGATCATAGAGCTCTCCCTGTGCACCTTCTGAAAGAAGAAACACAAGCACGTTTCATCCTGCTCCACGGAGCTGACTCTGGACCGTAATACTATTTTGGCGGCCTCCGAGGCAAAGAGCGAGGCTTGCAGGCTCTTCACCTCCTGGAGATCCTCCATGACATCAACCCCCTTTGTCTGCAGCAGGAGCAGGTTCTGCATCCTTTTCTGGAGTTGTGACAGTATTCCCAGCATCTCTCTCACCTTGTGAACATGTTTGAGGATGAAGAACCTCTTGATTCTCTCTTTGACTGTTTCCCACCAGTTCCCCGGAGACTCAAAAAGGGGTTTCATGGTTCTCCAACCTGGGAAATCCCTTTTGAGCTCCTCACTGTTTTCTGAGGTCAACAATTTCACCTTTAACTTCCACGTTCCCTTGCCAGCCTGCTGGTCATCTTGTAGGTGACAGTTGGTCAACAGGAGGCAGTTGTCAGAGAAGTACAATACAATATCCTTTTATTGTCACGTGTACTCCATCATAGGTGTACAGTAAAAACCTTTTACAATGTCTGCCTTCTTATGGTGACATCTTAGATACAAGTACTTAGGTACAATTCTTGGATATAGCAGAGGAATAAAAGTAGTTACATTACTTACTGAGTTGAAAAATAAGTTTAAAAATAGGAAAATATTAAAGGGTTAACGTTACAGTAAGGTAGGAAGTTTTAAATAGACGTTACAATGTAGCAGCTCAGTACAGGTCCTCCGCACATGGTCTAACTGCCCACGCCAGACCCCAGTCCAACAGCCAACGCAAGCTTGATGTCATTGGATCTTACCAAGAACACGTGGGATACAAACAGGAAATCTATTCTTGAGCGGATAGACCTGTCTGACCGCGACCAGGTGTATTTACACTGCGCTCCGTCTGCAGGGGCGCTGGAGATATCGTGCAGCTTGGCATCTTTAATCGTTTCCATCAGGAATCTGGACACTTGAATCATATGAGACAATACGCCTTAATGGACAGAAAAATTAGATTGCAGTCATGTTGCACCTAAGCATCGTGACCCTTAAAGCTCTCCATCCACTGAGGTCATGCTACTTTGATTTAAAAATACACAACTGTAACCCAGAATAGCAACTTGATTGTATTTTGTTTTCCAGGGGTATTCCTTTCTGTGTGGTTGAGATTAGGAACTTGCAAAGAAAAATTTTGGGGGCGTAGTTGGTTCTTCATTAACAATTGATGTGATCACCAGCTTACTTAAATAACAACTGATTTGTTTAAAACAATGTAACTTACTGTAGCATTTATAGTAGAATGCATACCAGCACCTTCTTCACAGATTTTTTAGAATTTCTGATTCTTTGCTTTTAATTGTCAATTACATGCAAATTGTATTAATAAATCTGCTTGACCTTATTTATGCTAACATGAGATATAATGTCTATGTAGTGATCAAATGGGGGGAACGAAATCTTTTGAGGCAAACTTCCAGTGGGCTTAAATGTCCAGCCACCTCTCCACAACAACGCTAGCCATAACCCATTTTTTCTGGACGGAGAGTTACCAGGTATTCATGGTGAGATGCCACAGTCAGGGAGTGGAGAATCATGGAAATGCTGCATCTGGAATTCCAGTATAGATAGAAAATTCAGGAAGAGACTTGAGAGGCAGAAAAGTCTTAAAGGTTATGGAGAGATGATCCACTAAACAACTCTGCCAAGGCAGGGATTTTTAACACGCCAGCGTAGGTTGGAATGAAAGGAGAGGAGCCTGGTATGATGCACTCGCCTACGATGGAGACACCTCACAGACTCTCTCTGTTCCAGAAAGCAGTGATTTCGCTAGCAATAAAAAGCCATTTTGATCAAATTAGAATCAATTATAGAATAACTTGAATGTGCTGCTTCACAACAATCTACCTCCCCTTTAAGAGGCTTCAGTAGCGTAGGGTAGCTTTAACTCATACTGTTCACTCCTGATATTGCGTTCCTGTTCAGGCATGAAGTAAGTCAGCAACATTGACTGCGTGCTGTCATCATTTAAATTAGAAGTTGACGTGAAGTTTGTATTCTGCCTTAAACCGTCATTATTATCCAATTGCTTGTGTTTAGGCTATGTCCAATTTTGTGGCCACATTGTTCCAGTAATTGAGATATTTTTGGACTTTCAGTCATTTATAAAATATTCTTGACAAATTTCACAGAAGGAAAAAGAGAATTGTAATGCAATAACAATTGAAGCAAAAACCAATTATAGTGCAGAAGGAAGTGGATGAAGCAAAAACAGAAATTGTTGGAGAAACTCAACAAGTCTGACAGCATTTTGTGTAGAGAAAGCAGAGTTAATATTTCAAGTGCAGTGACCCTTCTTCAGAACTGAAATTGATGTAGCAGTTAAGAGCTACCTAAGAAAATAACAAATTCTAATATGGCCATTTAATTTGATGTCTGATTGAAAAATGATTATCTAGTACGCGTGATTATCAAATGATTTCTAATTATCTGCAAGACAAATTGAGTGGTTGTTCTAACTGTTGATGCAGTTGATAAAAGTAGCTTCTGGACACATAATAATGTTTTCTGTAGAATGGTGCAAATAGTGATTATGTGTGTGTATATAGGATATTTAATTAATAATAATCAAATTAGTTTTAGTTATTGTTGGAACTCCGTATCTGTGCCCACTGAAACGGTTTGTGAATGGCCCAGTTGATTTTCTTGTCACACCGATCCAATGAAAATAAGCTGTGGAGAAATGTCAGCTGTGTGGCTTGGTGACAGATGGCCATACTTTGTTAAGTGTGTGCATCTCCTAGGGTTATGAAGTGAGCTAGATTATAAGCAGTGTGCTGTTAACCCTTCATGTTTCGGCCAAACAACAAGTGTACCAGCTAGAGTCCTCCCTACAGCGATCAATTGGAAATACAGAGATAATTTTCCATATCAGGTTAAAATATCACATTCAGAACGATATCCGTTTTTTTTCTGAGACTCTTCTGAAGAAAGGTTTGGCAGGCTAGGCTTGTATAGTCCTTAAACCATTGGAGCAGAAGAAGGCCATTCAGCCAATCGAGTCTGCTCTGCCATTTAATGAAATCATGGTTGATTTGATAATCCTCAGCTCCACTTTCCTGCCTCTTCTCATAATCCTTGATCCCCTTACTGATTAGAAATCTATCTCAGCCTTGAATATGCTTAATGACCCAGCCTCAGCAGCCCACTGTCATAAAGAATTCCACAGATTCACAACACTCTGAGAGAATAAATTCCTCCTCATTTCTGTCTTAAATTTGTGACCTTCTGAGATTATGCCCTCTGATACTAGGCCTTCCCATAAGGGGAAGAACCTTTCTGCATCCACTCTGCCAAGTCCTCTCAGAATCTTAAACACAAATTGCTAGAGAAACTCAGAAGGTCTGAACCATCTATGGAAAGAAAGCAGAGTTAATGTTTCGAGAGCAGTGACCCTTTTTCAGAGCCTCTCATTCTTCTATATTCCAATAAAGTACTGGCCTGATCTGTTCGGCTTTACCTCATAAGACAGTAGTTGAACACTTGATATCAGACTCGTGAACCTTTTCAGGACTGCTTTCAATGCCAGTATATCTTTCTTTAGCCAAGGGACCCAGAAATGTTTCCTGTCTGCAGCTGTGATCTTGGCTGGTAAGTGCAGACTTAGCTTCTATATTTGGTCAGGTGTCAGGATTCCCAGGAAACCCCAGCTAAAATTTACCCTTGTCACTCTTTCCGGTACTGTCATGGACAGATGCATCTACAGCTGGCAGATTGGTAAGGGCGAGTTTAAGCATGATTTTCCCTCTTTTTGGTTCTCCCACTGCCTGCCACAGGTCTGGCGGGTATGTCCATTAGGACCCAACCAGCTCAATCAGTGGTGCTGCTGCTGAGCCACTCTTTGTGATGGATGTTGACTTTTCCCGCCGAGAATGCGTTTTGCACCCTTGCCACCCTCAGTGCTTCCTTGAAGTGTTACTCAACACAGAGGAGTACCGATTCATCAGCAAGGGGGGATGTTATGTGGTAGTCAGCCAGAGGTTTTTTCCCATGTTTAACATGAAACCATGAGACGTCAATATACAATTAATGGTAGGGCGTGGGTCGTTTTCTTCTTTCTACTCATTTGTGCGATGTGGGCAATGCTGGCTGGTCAGCATTTATTACCTGTCCCCAGTTACCCCTTGAGATAGTGGTGGTGAGCTGCCTTCTTGGACCGCTGCAGTCCACCTGCTGAGGGTTGACCCACAATGCCACAAGGGAGAGAATTCCAGGATTTTGATCCAGCAACTGTGAAGTAACTGTAAATATATTTGGAAGTCAGGGTAATGAGTGGCTTGGAGGGAAACTTGAAGGTGGTTATGTTCCTATATATTTGCTGCACTTGTCCGACTAGATAGAAGTGACCATGGATTTGGAAGGTGCTGTGTGGATCTTTGGTGAATTTCTGTAGTGCATCCTGTAGACAGTACGCACTGCTGCTACTGAGTGTTGGTGTTGGAGGGAGTGGATGTTTATAGATGTAGTGCCATTTAGCAGGCTGCTTTGTCCTGAATGGCGTCAAGCTTCTTGAGTGCTGGAGCTGCACTCATCCAGGCAAGTGGGGAGTATTCCATCACACTCCTGACTTGAGCCTTCAGATGGCGGACAGGATTTGGGAGTCAGGAGGTGGGTTACTCAGCGCAGTATTCCTAGCTTCTGACATGCTGTTGTGGCCACTATGTTTATGTGATGAGTCCAGTTGAGTTTCTGGTTGATGATAACCCCCAGCGATGTTGTTGGTGGGGATTCAGTGATGGTAAAACCACCAAGGGGCGGTGGTTTTTCTTTATTCATTCTTTATTCATTAACAGGCTAAGGACGTCGCTGGCTAGGCAGCATTTATTGCCCACCCCTAATTGCCCAGAGTCAGCCAGATTGCTGTGGGTCTGGAGTCACATGTAGGCCAGACCAAGTAAGGATGGTAGTTTCCTTCCCTAAAGGACACTAGTGAACCAGATGGGTTTTTTCCCCCAACAATCGGCAATGCATTCATGGAAATCATTAGATCCTTAATTCCAGATATTTTATTGAATTCAGATTCCACCATCTGCCGTGGCGGTATTCGAGCCAGGTGTCCAGAATGTTATCCGGGTCTCTGGATTAACAGTCCACTGATAATACCACTAGGCCAGTGCCTCATGGACGCCCAGTCTTGAGTTGCTAGATCTGTGCAAAGTCTGTCCCATTTAGCACGGTGATAGTGTCACACAACATGATGGAGGTTATTCTCAATGTGAAGGTGGGACTTCGTCTCCAGAAGGTTAAATTGTCTCTTATTTGTGATGGTCATAGTCTGGCATTTGCATGGCATGAATGTTACTTGCCACTTTGTCAGCCCAAGCCTGGATGTTGTCCAGATCTTGTTGCATTTGAACATGGACTGTTTCAGTATCTGAGGAATCACAAATGGTGCTGAATGTTGTGCAATCATTGGCGAACATCCTCACTTCTGACCTTATGATAGAAGGAAGGTCATGATGAAGCAGCTGAAAATGGTTGGGCCGAGGACACTACCCTGAGGAACCCCTAAAGAAATGCCCTGGAGCTGCAATTATTGACCTCCAGCAACCACGAACATCTTCCTATGTGTCAGGTAAGACTCCAAACTGGTAGGTTTGTGCCTTGATACTCATTGATTCCAGTTTTGCTACGGCTCCTTGATGCCGCACTTGGTCGAATGCAACCTTGACATCAAGGTCTGTCACTCTCACCTACTTCTGGAATTCATCTCTTTTGTCCGTTTTTGAACCAAGGCTGTAATGAGGTCAGGAACTGAGTGGTCCTGGCAGAACCCAGCTGGGCATCACTGAGCAGGTTGTTGCTGAGCAGTTGCTGCTTGATAGCAATATTGATGAAATCTTCTGATGATCGAGAGTAGATAGATGGGGCACTAATTGGCGGGGTTAGATTTGTCCTGCTTTTTATGTACAGGACATACTTGGGCAATTTTCCACGTTGTCGGGTAGATATCAGTGTTGTAACTGTACTGGAACAGCTTGGCTAGGAGAGCGGCAAGTTCTGGAGCACAAGTCTTCAGTACTGTTGCCAGAATGTTGTCAGAGCCCGTAGCCTTTGCAGTATCCAGTGTCTCCAACCATTTCTTGATATCACGTGGAGTGAATCAAATTGGCTGAAGACTGGTATCTGTAATGCTGGGGACCGCTGGCAGAGACAAAGATGGATCATCCACTTGGCACTTTTGGCTGAAGATTGCTGCGAAAGCTTCAGCCTTATCTTTTGTACTGATGTGCTGGCACCTTGCATCATTGAGGATAGGGATATTTGTGGAGACTCCTCCAGTGAGTTGTCTACCATCATTCGTGCCTGGATGTGGCAGGACTCCAGAGCTTAGATCTGATCCATTGGTTTTGGGATCACTTATCCCTGTCATTTGCTGCTTATCGTGTTTGGCATGCAAGTAGTCCTGTTTGATAGCTTCACCAGGTTGATACCTCATCTTCAGGTATGCCTGGGGCTGCTCCTGGCATACCCTCCTGCAGTCTTCTTTGAACCAGGGTTGATCCCCTGGCTTGATGGTAATGGTTGAGTTGGGGATACACCAGGCCATAAGGTTACAGATTGTGCTGGAGTACAATTCTGCTGCTGTTGGTGGTCCACAGCACCTCATGGATGCCCAGTCTTGAGTTGCTAGATCTGTTCGAAGTCTGTCCCATTTAGCATGGTGATAGTGTCACACAACACAATGGAGGTATTCTCAATGTGAATTTGGAACTTCCTCTCCACAAGGACCATGTGGTAGTCAGCCTTGTCAATACTGTCATGGGCAGATGCAACTGAAGCTGGCAGATTGGTAATGATGAGGTCAAGTATATTTTTTCCTCTTGTTGGTTCCCTCACCACCTGCCACTGATCCAGTCTCGCAGCTATGTCCTTTAGGTTCCGACCAGCTCGATCAGTAATACTGCTGCCGAGCCACTCTTAGTAGTGGACATTGATATCCCCCACCCAGAGTACATTTTATGCCCTAGCCATCCTCAGTGCTTCCTCCAAGTTTTGTTCAATATGGAGGAGTATTGATTCATCAGCTGAGGGAGGACGGAATATAATAATCAGCAAGAGGTTTCCTTGCCCATGTTAACCTGAAGCCTTAAGACTTCAGGGTCTCAGAGTCAGTGTTGAGGACTCCCAGAACAACTCCCTGCCACCATCTCTGCTGGGTCAGTCCTGCTGGTGAGACAGGTCATATCCAGGGATGGTGATGTTGGTGTCTGGGATATTGTCTGTAAGGTACGATTCTATGAGTATGACTGTGTCAGGTTTTTGCTTGACTAGTCTGTGAGACAGCTCTCCCAATTTTGGCATAGCCCCCAGATGTTAGTGAGGGAGACTTTGAAGGGTTGCCAGGGCTGTCTCTGTCGTTATCGTTTCTAGTGCCTAGTTTCGATGCCAGGTGATCTGTCTGGATTCATTTCTTTGAGACTTTGTAGTGATTGATACAACTAAATGGCTTACTAGGCCATTTCAGAGGACAATTGAGAGTCAACCACATTGTTGTGGGTCTAGTGTCATATGTAGGCCAGACCAGGTGAGGATGGTGGATTTTCTTCCCTGAAGGACATTAGTGAACCAGATGGGTTTTTTAGACAATCGACATTGATTTCATTGTGATCAGTAGATTCTTAATTCCAGATTTTTTTTACCGATCTAAATTCCAATCCTGGTCGCCAGAACATTAGCTGAGTTTCTAGATTAATAGCCTAGCGATAATACCACTAAGCCATCGCCTACCCCTATATAGATGGTGTTGTAGAAAAGAAGGTCCTAGGGCTTGAGGTGCATAATTCTTTGAAGTTCACCTCTCATATAGACAAGGTACTTAAAAAGGCATTTGGCACACTTGCTTTCATTGCTTAGACCTTTGAGTATGAGTTGGGAAGTTGGACATTGGTGAGGCCTCTTTGGGAATACTGTGGCCAGTTCTGGTTGCTGAATTATTGGAATGACATTATTAAGCTGGAGAGGGTTCAGAAGAGATTTGCCTGGATGTTGCCAGATAATGAAGGTTTGAGCTATAAAGAAAGACTGGATAGGCTGGGACATTTTCCACTGTCATGTAGGTGATTGAAAGGCCACCTTATAGAAGTTAACAAAATAATGAGGGATACAGATAGAGTTTATGGTTGTTGCCTTTTCCCTAGGTTGGGGTATTTCAAGAATAGGTGGCACATTTTAAGGTGAGAGGAGAGAGATTTAAAAATGTCACGAGGGGCAATTCTTTTACACAGAGGGTGGTTTGCATGTGGAATGAACTTCCTGAGGAAGTGGTGGATGTGGGTACATTTATACAGAAGACATTTTCATAAGTACCTGAATAGGAAAGGTTTGGAGGGGCATGGGCCAGGACCAGGCAGGTGGGACTAGTTTAGTTTGGGATTATGTTCGGCTTGGACTGAAGGGTCTATTTCCATGTTGCATGACTGTATGACTGTGATTCTGTGGGGCCTGGAGTCAATGTTGAGACTTCCAGAGCAACTCCCTTTGACTGTATAACACAATGCTACCACTTTACCACTATGCTACTGGTGGGACAGGACACATCCAGGGATGGTAATGGTGGTGTCTGAGCTGTTGTTTGGATAGTCTGTGAGACAGCTGTCCTAATTTTGACACTGGCCCCCAAGTGTAGGTAAGGAGGACTTTGCAGAGTCAACAGGGTTGTTTCTGCCAATGTCTTTTCTGTCCACGTCAATGCTAGGTGGTCCATCGGGTTTCATTTCTTTTCTTGAGATTTCATAGTGATAGGTACAACTGATTGGCTTGCCGGACCATTTTAGTTGCAGGTTCAGAGCAGTTGAGAGTCATCCACATTTCCATATGTCTGGAGTTACAAATAGGCCCGACCAGGATGGCAGATTTCTTTCCCTGAATGGCACTAGTGAACCAGATGGATTTTTTCCAACAACCGACAATGATTTCATCTGCCATCAGCGGGATTCGAACACAGGTGCCCAGAACATTAGCTGAGTTTATGGATGAATAGTCCAGTGATAGTACCATTAGGCAATCACCTTCTCTAATTAGACACTTTGGAATTGCCTGTACCGCTATGTACTTTCCTCTTCTTTAAGATCTGTTTAACTGCCAAGATACCAAGATTGGCCTTACCTAACGTCCACGCGAGTAATTGCAGCAAGGACTATTTGATAGCAGCGGGGTGAAAGAAGACTAGCCGACTTTTACCAATGACAAGCCAGGATTGTTGAAGGCTAATGCAGTACTCCTGCCCCTGCTAATTCTACCATTCCTGTCTTGAATCACGTGGACATTTGTTCCATTAGCTTGCTGACCTGTTAAGTGGGAATTTTTTTAAACGAAAATCAATAATAAACTTTGTGTTGTCTGGTTTAGATTCAGATGTGGTATAGAGAGTGGCAGAGACCATTTGGTTTTTAACCCTGGTAATTGATAATTTGTAGTAACTTACGAAGTGATGGCCAAGCTTCCACCTCATTAAAACAAGCATTTTATACCTCTGAAAGGAGCTAAATTACAATGAAGTTATATATGATTGGTGACTTGCAGTTGCAGTCTCATGGCATAGGACATTGTACACTCTAAAGATAACAAGACTAATCCATGCAATGTGATTTGAGATAAACATGAGCATGAAGATCAAAGGTGGCCTTTGGCAATAGTGCTATGAGGCACTATTTTACAGTAACACTCTGGCATTCCCGCACGTTATCAAAAGGCTAATTTTTAGCAACCAATATACTGATATTGTTTGGATGGCATGAGCATTCCTCCCTAAGTCCTCAAACCCACCTCTATTTTTTCCTCACAGCATCGATGCTCGTCTTTCGGCAAGCATAGTATTAAGCAGCAGGTTGAAACTTAAGATAGTGGGACCTTGAAGGGTTTGAAACTACTTTTTTAAAAAATTAGTCCAAAAATCAGAAATGTAAGACTGATATGAAAGCAGGCTTTGTCCTAGTTTTCAGTAGAAAATAGTTGAATGCAAATTGTTAATTGAACCAGGGCTTGGTTTGTGTGATGCATTTTACTTGTATTAAAGAAACCTTAATAAAGTTATGTTTTTTGCAGACTACATTGTTACGAAGTTGAATAGAGTACTTGTGGATTGAGAGGCAGGAAATTAGAATTTGGTGTTTGTAAAATACTAAGGGGGAAAACACTGCGTTGTCCCTTTAAAAAAAAATCAGGTGCTTTTTTTTCTACGCTTACAGATTTAAAATGAAAGTCTTTGAGCAGCAACTTGAAAGTTTGCAAGTATACAGAGAGCACCCGAATTGGAACATTTGTATCAAAAGACCATACAGTTAGCAGGCCAAGCCACAGTTTTTACCAAGACAAGTTTTTGAATTTAGCCAATCAGTTTAAACCAGGCACTTATACCAAAAACCTATTAAATTTAAATCTGATTGTTTTGACAACATGTGAGCAATCCTATAGTAAGAAATATTGATATGTCATCATGGGTATAAAAATAAGGGGCAGTTGGACAAAGTCCCAGAGATAACAGCCCTCAGGTCTCAAGAGAGAATCATTGACTCTTACAGCCTCCGCTATGTCTTAGAGAAAGCACCATCTAAATGACCACAGTACCCACGGCACAGCTAGTTAATATTCCTGACAGAAGAATCAATGGAGAAGGCATTCCTGACAGAAGAATCGATGAAGGCGCAGAACATGCCGGAAGACATGTAACCTGGCTGTAATTTCAACAGACCAAATTCTATTTTTTTATAAGTGGGACTTCTATTTATTGGAACAACACATCATTAGAATTTTGTTTTATTCAGGAATAGTTAGTAGTTAGAAGGGATTTATTTCGTTTGTTATTAGTTTAGTTAATTTGTTCACTGTTAGAGTAAGATAAATAAATTGTTACAGAGATAATAGGAACTGCAGATGCTGGAGAATCCGAGATAACAAGGTGTGGAGCTGGATGAACACAGCAGGCCAAGCAGCATCATAAGATCAGGAAAGCTTGACGTTTCGGGCCTAGACCCTTCATCAGAATTGTTACTTGTTTTGTAAAGTGTGTGTCAAGGATTTATTTTATTTCACCATTAGAAGGTGCTCAAAGGCAGGTTACACCACTTTTCACACTCTCTTTACAGATTACAGGGCAAGGTGCTTCGCTTTGGGGGTTTTGGTTTTAGTTCTCAGATGGGGTCAGCCTCCACTTTTTCACAGACTGGGGGCTCATGCCCTGGATTTGAACAGATCTGAACAGATTTGAAAAGATTTAGGGTACAAAAGGTCCCAGCAGATTTAACAGACTTGGGGTCTAGAGTCCTTTATCTTTAAATAAAAATTAAGTGTGAAGTGGAAAATCTGTTTAATCTCAGTTGCTTGTTGTTGGTTAAACCAAAAGTGGGGAAATAGCTCTTAGCATTGCTAAATAGGTTGTGGGAGTCAAAAATACTTCCCACATTTGCCAAGAAAGTTTAGAAAGACAGAAAAAGGTGACACTTTTAGAATTAGCAGACAGGCTAAAATTAGGTTTAAATAGGTATAATATAAAAGCTGAAATTGTAAGAGAGTTAGTCAAGCATTTAGGCATATGAGAGAAACAGTCAAGTGCAGTGGAATTAGAAAAAACTTCAATTGCAAATGAAACAACTGGAGTTAGAGGAAAAAGAAAGGGAAAGAAGAGTCCTAGCTGAAGAGAAAGTAACTGAAACAGTTTGAATTAAGGTTAAAAGCAAAGGAAAGAATTGCCCTGGCAGAACAAAAAGAAAAGGAGGGAGAAAAATTGGAAAAAGAGAGTGCGTTTGAATTTCAGAAGATGGCAATTAGACAGGAATGTAAATTTAAAAGTATGCACGTGAAGGTAGAAGGTAGACTGAGTGAGGAAGATAGTGACGATGAGCAAACCCTATAGCTAAAGACTTGGTAGGGATATATACAAATATGTCAAAACCTTATCAAAATTCGATGAAAAAGATTTAGAAGCCTTTTCCATTTCCTTTGAAAAATTGGCTAAATTGATGAACTGGCCAGAGACTGTGTGGGTAACGTTAATTCAGACCAAGTTGGTAGGCAGGGCTCGTGAGGGGTTTGTAGCACTGTCAGAGGAGGTGTCAGGAGAATATGAGGAAGTAAAACATTTTGAGTGCCTACGAATTGGTACTAGAAGCATATAGACAACAGTTCTAAAATGTAAGGAAGGAACCAGGTGAGACTTATATTGAGTTTGAAAGAATTAGACAGAGCAACTTCGATAGATGGATGAGAGCATTAAAGATAAAAAGACATACGAGACTCTTAGATATTATTCTGCTGGAGAAGTCTAAAAACTCACTTCCAGAAGTGATAAGAACTCATGTTGAGGAGCATAAAGTTAAAACAGCAAGAAGAGCTGCAGAAATGCTGGATGAATATACATTAGAGCATAAATCAAAATCTAGCTTCCGACAGCAATTTCATTCTGTGAGGGACGGAAATTGGGAAAGAGGGAGATCCTCCAATGAAAAAACAAGAAGTAGTTCACACTGGGAACAGTTTATCAGGTGTGAAAAAAAGAAATCCAGGAGGGTGGAAAAGAGGTGAAAGACCTCAGGTGTTTTCACTGCAATAAGGCAGGACACACAAAGTCACAGTGCTAGTGAATTAAGAAAGGCACTGGGAAAATGGAATTGGTTAAAAAGACTAAACCATTGGGATTATTTAAGGTAATGAAGGAAATCCCAAAAGAAGCCGAGGAGCTGCAGGAGAATGCACAGCTCAGTCACGGGCTGGATAGTAAGATAGTGCCCAATCTTTTCCAAGATTTCACCTGTGTGGGTAAGATTTACTCAGGTAGAACAGGGGAAGCAGGTAAAGAAGTTAAAATATTGACAGATACAGGAGCTAGTGAATCTTTAATAGTAAAAGATGAAAATATTTGCACTCCTTCTGAAATATTGCCTGCGAAAATGATTATCTGTGGAATAAATAGAGAGAGGTGTAGTGTTCCCCTATGCAAGATAAGGCTAGAAAGTCCATACAAGACTGGGGAAATGATTGTGGAAGTAATGGAAAAAATGGCTATTCAGCAATACAGTTCATTCTTGGAAACGATACAGCTGAATCACAGGTGGGAGAGATGCCCATTGTAGTGGTAAAGCCAAAAGAAAACCAGGGAACTGAGGAGTTGAAAGAAAAATACCCTGGAATTTTTCTGGACTGTGTGGTGACAAGATCCCACAGCTGTAAGTTAAAATAAGGAGGGAAAATAAAAGAGAAAGATGAAGGAGTTGAGTCCAGTTAGTTGACACGCTGTTTGTTGAGATGATCAAGGAAAAACCTATGCAGATAAATGATCAAGCAGAGGTGTTTAATTCTGAAAGATTAATGGAGTTACAACAAAAAGATGAGATGATAATGGATTTCTATCATAAAGCCTACCGGAAAAGGAATCAGAATGTATTCCCGAATGCTGTTACCTTAAGGATAAGATCTTAAGGTGGAAATGAAGACCTTGGGCAGGTTAATGCAGATAAGAAATGGGCAGAAGTTTACTAGATCGTGTTGTTGGTAGAATACAGACAGGGAGTGTTGCGGGTAGAACATGAATTACATCTAGGAGTGAGCAATACTTAGGCTAAGATACAGAAGCACTTGATTGGCCTGGATTACGTAAAGATGCAGTTGAATTTTGCTGTATCTGTCATACTTGCCAGATGATAGGAAACCTACAGGCAATGATAAAACCAGCGCCTTTGATGCCTGCATTTGAAAAACATTTTACGTGGGTTATAATTGATTTTGTAGGTCCTGAAACCAAAAGTGGGAACCAGTATTTGCTAACCATAATGGATGTGTCTACCACGTTTCCAGAGGCAATTCCATTATGGCATGTCAAGGCAAAAAAGGTTGTGCAGGAGTTGCTTGCTTTCTTTACCCATTGTGGACTACCCAGGGAGATTCAGTCAGACCAAGGGTCCAATTTTACAGCCACATTATTTCAGGAGGTCATGGATAGTTTAGGCATCAAACACTTTCAATCAAATGTGTACATCCTGAATCACCATTAGCATTGGAAAGGTGGCAACAGACCCTAAAGACCACGTTGAGGGCTTATTGCCAGGATTACCCAAACGATTGGAGAAAAGAATCCCATTTATGTTATTTGCTGTTAGAGATGCTCCAAATAGAGATGCTCAGTTTACTCCATTTGATTTGGTATTTGGACACAAAGTAAGAGGGCCTTTAAAATTAATTAAGGAGAAGTTGATAGGTCCGAAGTCAGTGAAATCACAGTTGGATTATGTATCTGAAGTGAGAGAAAGACGAAACAGAATAGGTAAATTAGCTGCAATACAGTGTGGAGCTAGAGGAACGCAGCAGGCCAGGCAGCATCAGAGGAGCAGAAAAGTTGACGTTTTGGGTCGGGACCCTTCTTCAGAAAGAAGAAGAAAGACAACACCCCTTACAGGCTTAATCCTGTCAAAACAGCACAGGTTCAGAAGGAAGTGGAAGCAATGCTCCAAGAAGACATCATAGAGATGAGTCAAAGTGAGTGGAGTTTGCCGATCGTGTTGGTTCCCAACCCTGATGGTACTCAATGATTCTGTGTAGATTATCAGAAGGTCAGTGCTGTGACCAAGTCTGACTCATACACAATTCCAATGCTGGAGGATTGTGAGGAAGAACTAGGATAAGCCACTTACATCACAAAGTTGGACTTACTTCACGGTTACTGGCAAGTACCTTTGTCGGAGACAGCAAAAGAAGTTTCTGCTTTGGTAACCCCAAATGGGCTATATCAGTTTAAAGTATTGCCCTTTGGAAATAAAAATGCACCAGCCACTTTTCAAAGGCTTATGAACAGAGTTGTTACAGGATTGACCAGTTGTGGTGTCTACAGAGATGACTTGGTGATATTTAGCCATTCGTGGAAAGATCACATGGAGCATTTGGCAGAGCTGTTTGAGAGACTACAGAGGGCAAAGTTGGTCATGAACTCGGCAAAAACAGAATTTGCGAAGGCAGAAGTGACATTCTTAGAGCACAGTATCGGATTCGGACGGATGTGGCCGAGGAATGTGAAAATGAATGCCATCGAGGAATTTCCAAGAATGTCCTTGAAGAAGGAAGTGCTACAATTTTTCTGATTGAGTGGATTGTCCAGGAAATTTGTACCAAACATCATAGCATGGTTGCGCCGTTGATGGATTTGTTAAAAAAGAAAAAAATTTGGTGGTTGGAACAATGCCAGGAGCCATTTGAGAATTTAAAATCAGTGTTAACCATCACACCAGTTTTAGCCTCACCAAATTTTTTGAAACCCTTCAAAGTCGCCGTTGACATAAGCGATGTAGGTGTTAGAGCTGTGTTGTTACAGGAAGATGATTGTGAAATTGAAAGACTAATCGTCATTTTTCAAAAAAACCCAACATCCACCAGAAAAAATTTCAACCATTGAAGAAGAGTTATTGAGTTTGGAAATGGTCTAACAACATTTTAATGTTTATGTTGCAAAAAATGCATCAGAGACAATTGTGTATTCCAATCACAATCCTTTGACATTTCTAGAAAGATTTAAGGACATGAACACCAGATTATTTCATTTGAGTCTCATACTACAAGCATCTAATTTACAGATTGTATATGTTACGGGTCATGAACATATTGCGGATGTTTTATCATGAGTTTATAAGAAAAGTGTTTATAAAAGATAGAAACTGTAGTGTTCAATGTTAGAATTAGCATAAAATGTGTAATTCGAGATTGATGATCTAGTAATATATTGGAGTAAGGTTTTAAAAGAAACAAAAAATCAGCCATCTTTTCATAATGATGGTTTTTTTTCTCAAGGACGAAGTGTTGTGAAATTGGATAGAGTACTTGTGGATGGGGAGGCAGGGAGTCAGAATTTGATATTTGTAAAATGCTAGGTGGGTGGGGGTAAGCATTGCATGGTCCCTTTAAAAGATCAGGTGCTTTTTCTGTGCTTAGAGATTTAAAATGGATATCTGTGAGAAGCTGCTTGAAAGTTTGCAAGTACACAGAGACCACCCAAATTTGTGTCAAAAGGCCATACAATTAGCAGGCCAAGCGGCAGTTTTTACCAAGACAAGTTTTTGAATTTAGCCAGTCAGTTTAAACCAGACACTTAGATACCAAAAACCTATTAAATTTAAATCTGATAGTTTTGACAACAAGGACCAGGCCTATTGTAAGAAATATTGATATTTCATCAAGGGTACAAAAATAAAGGGGCAGTTGGACAAAGCCCCAGAGATGACTGCCATCTGCCAGAGCTAACAGCCCTCAGGTCTCAAGAGAATCGCTGACTCTCACAGCCTCCGCTATGTCTTAGAGAAAGCACCATCTAAATAATAACAGTACCCACGACACAACTAGTTAATATTCCTGACAGAAGAATTGATGAAGAAGGCACAGAACATTCTGGAAGACATATAACCTCGCTGTAATTTCAAGAGACCAAACTCTCTTTTTTTTATAATAAGTGGGATTTGTATTTATTGGAACAGCATACCATTAGAACTTTGTTTTATTTGGGAATAGTTAGTAGTTAGAAGGGATTTATTTTGTTTGTTACTAGTTTAGTTAATTTGTTCACTGTTAGAGTAAGATAAATAAATTGTTACTTGTTTGTAAAGTGAGTGTCAAGGACTTATTTCACCATTAGAAGGTGTGCAAAGGCAGGTTATAGCACTTTTCACACTCCTTTTACAGATTATAGGGCAAGGTGATCCTCTTTGGGGGTTTTGGTTTTAGTCCTCAGACAGAGGTCAGCCTTTACTTTATAACACCATAAACCCACCAAAATAAAGGCAGTAAATAATTTTGGGCTTTGTTGCTCTGTTTTAGCCAAGTACAATGCCACCCATTGGATAATTCCTGTCAGTCCTTCTAAATGATTATGCAGTTTCCCACTGTCAGCCAGGTAGATGCATTAAGATCGTGAAGAGCCAGGACTGCAAAAAAGCTGCTTCGTTGAAAGTTTCTACTGGTCTCTAATTCACGCTGATGCTATGCATGACAGGCTGTGCATATTTCAAAGATAATTCTTCCCTAAAATCAAACTACCAGCAAATGATAGGAAAGTCAGTAGAGAAAGGAAGAAGAAAAACTGATGTTCAAATATGAAGACCTAAATGAGAGTTTGTTGAATAAAAATTGTTAAATATGGCTTACCTACAAGTCATCAATGTATCATTTGAAATGTACATGCAGAGGCTTTCCAATGTGCAGTTTGAAATCAGGGAGAATCCCATTTAGCTGTTAAAAATTGTGCAAATCTAACCACTCATTGGGACCAGACAATAATCCATCTTTATTAATTATAGGACAATGGATAGCAGAAGTTAAGTACATTTTCAAATGTTATTCATTTGATGAGGAAATGTAGAAGGTGTTCTTTTTTTCTTGCTAACACTTTCCAGGGCTTAAAACTTAGAGCTCCTGATCTTACAGATGCCACTTATGCTGAACAAATCTGACATTTTTTAGAGACAACATGAGATTCATTCTGAAGCTGAATGTATTTTTGTTATAACTCTCAAGATGCAAAACCAGTTAAACAAAAAAAGTGATTAGCATTAAATTATGGAAAGATACTAATGTCATTAATGATGTGCTTTATTCAAGGTCGATAGGTCCATTCAAATGATGTGTATGATAGCATATTGCCTTTTAGAACATGCCAAATATCTGAACCAACATTTGGAGAATTTTATTATATTCACCAAATCAAATGTTAGTCTCAGTAGAAAATGAAAGATTCCCATTCACAAAGGCTGTATTAAAGCATCCATTTCATCTATTCAACTTGTTTTCAAAATAATGGAAAATAGGAACTTAAGCATTTGTAATTGGAGCCCAAGATTTCACCTTTGACAGGGCGGAGGATCCAAGATGACTGTGAATTATTAGAGTGGACAGACCCAAAACATTTTAGAAGTAAAATACTGAGGATGTGAAAATCTGGGATAAAAACAGAAAACATTTATCTGACAACATCTGTGGTGAGAAAAAAGATAGATGTTTCAGGATGTGACCTTTCATCAGGAATTAAACATTGGGTTGGTTTTTGCACCTCTCATTTGAAGATTTGAAGACTTAGGCAGGGAGGACACACAAATTCTAGCAGGGGTGGCCTTCGTTTGCCTATTATCTGCAACCAGTCTATCTGAAATTTTATGGGATCCAGGGGAAGCTTCAGGTAGCCTGCCTACCCTTGGGATGCTTTGAGACTCTTAAGTTGTTAATTAATGGACATTTAACGTCTTCATCCTGGTGCCACTGGTATTTCACCTATGGTGAGGGTTGGGAGTGGACAGCATGCCATGCAGGAAATCCCACAGCTTTAGGGTTGGGGACTCTTCGCATGCCCCAACAAACTTTTCACCATTCCCAATGGCCTCTTTAACCTTCCCTGCTGCTGGGGATCCCTGATCCTAGACTTAGTGTGACAGGACTGCCTGTAGAAGTGGCTGGTGCTGAGGGGTCTCCAAAACTCCTAAGGCATGAAAGGGAAAACGTTTTGCTTTAAAGCAGTTCACACTACTCCTCGGACTGGGGGAATTGGTGGGGGCACAGGGCTCTGTAAAATCCAACTCAGAAACTTACTTGTTCTATCTTCAGATGCTGACTACTATGCTAAGTGTTCCAAGCATATTCTGTTTTTGTTTCAGATTTCAAATGTAGGCAGTGTTTTCCTTTCTTCATATGTACACAATTTGCTTTGATTTTGTCTATCTTCATCTTCCTGAAGGAACATGCGGAGTAAATGTCAACAGGGTATTTGACTATTAAAAAAATCATTATTGAACCTGTATATGTATTCATTCAACTTCCGATTAGGTGTAATTGAACTGCAATTAGACCTTAAGATTTGTCTGTCATGACTTAGATCAGCTAACTCAATAGACTTGGCATCATACCAGGGAGCTCTTTATGATTTAATGCAACATATTGGTGATACTCTGCATAATAGGTGATTGGTAGGACGCTAAGAGCAGACAAATTTACTATCTGGTCATTTTGTTAAAGTAACCATTTTGTGCATCACTTGGTTTGGATGCTAATACACTAAAGAATGGATAGAATTTATAGAATGGATAGTCGGAGTCTTTTTCCCAGGCTAGAAATGTGAAATACTAGGGTACATAGGTTCAAGGTAAAAGGGGAAAGTTTAGAGGAAATGTGAGAGACAAGAGTTTTACACTGAGGGTGGTAAGTGCCTGGAACACGTTGCCAGAGGAGGTGGTAGAAGCAGATACAAATGCAATGTTTAAGAGGCATCTTGACAGATACATGAACGGGCAGGGAATAGAGGGATACGGACTGTGTAGAAGCAAGAAGTTTTTATTTGAGAAAGGTGTGTCAGTGCCCGCTTGTGGACCGAAGGGCCTGTTCCTGTGCTATACTGTTCTTTGTTCTTTGCTTTATAACTGATTGCCAAAATGCAATCTGTTAAGTGTCAGAAGTTCTGTGGTTTGAAATAGAATTGATACGTTCCTGAAAGTTGAAGTACTAATTTTTGGTGATGATGTATCATTCTCTGTGACAGGTGATAAGAAAAAAATTAGAGTAGAAACAAGCTTGTTTCACCTTTACTGGCCTATCTCCTCCCTACCCCCCTACCTACACTCACCTTTACTGGCTCCATCCCCGCCTCTTCGACTTGTCTGCCTCCTCTCCACCTATCCTCTCCTCTATCCATCCTCTATCCGCCTCCCCCTCTCTCCCTATTTATTTCAGAACCCTCTTCCCCTCCCCCATTTCTGATGAAGGGTTTAGGCCCGAAACGTCAAGTTTTCCTGCTCCTATGATGCTGCTTGACCTGCTGTGTTCATCCAGCCCCATGCTTGTTATCTCGGATTCTCCAGCATCTGCAGTACCTTTTATCTCTGTTTCATTTGATATGTGCGGTGCTGTTCCCTATGACACAAGTAATTAACAATGCTAATTTCTCTATTCTTCACATACAATCTAATCTTGTTGACTCTAGTGTTGTAGCAAGTATATATTTTTAATAAAAAATGTAATTCAATTACAGCTACTAGGATTGAAAACAAGTGTGAGATTCTTTAAAAATGATTTCATTGTCTCAGTGAAATGATCTGGCATTGGATTATTTGTGGCATTATTTATGTATGCAAATGTTTAGTTCTTCTCCATGTGATGGAACTTTCAATGGCAAGCCTCTAGAGTTACTGCTGCCTCAACACAAAGCACTGACAGAGCATTGTGCACAGATGCAAGTGGCAAAGCTGAAGCCTCCTTCTTAGATTCACACCTCGTGAGAAGCAAGTCTTCAACCAATTCAATAAACTCCACATATTATTGAGTATTGGCTAAGTGCAGTTAATGCAGCAAAGGTGCGGGCCCTGACCATATCCAGTAGTAGTAGTACTGAAGACTTGTGCTTCAGTTCAGATACACTGATACGTGTTCAGCGAAGGTGCAAAATTACAAAAAGAAGTGCAGGACAAGCCAATCTGGGCAATTAGTCCCCCTATTCAGTCAGCAAAATGATGGAGGGTTTTGACGACAGTGCCACTTAGCTCCAAGCTTCAGTGCAGCCATTGTACAAAAGAAAGGGAACTGAATTCCCGAGGTGAAATCAAGGTGGAATTTGATCAAGTAGGGTCTCAAGGAGCCTTACTAAAATGTAAGTCAATGGGAATCGTGAGAAAGTGCTCCATTGGCCTGAGTTGCACGAAGCACAAAGATTTTCGTGGTTGTTTATAACCAGTCACCTCAGACTGAGCACATTGTTGCAAGAAGTGGAATACTAAACTTAAAATACTAACTGTGTTGTTGTCTCCACTGATGCTACTAGATCTGCTGAGTTTCTCCGTAATTTCCTGTTTTCATTTCAGATTTCCAGCACCTGCAGTATTTTGCTTTTACATTGCCCTGAGGAACTCTTGCAACAATGTCCTAGGTCCAGCCATCTTCATCCCCTTATGATTTAGAGAGGATCAGTAAAATGAATATTCACTGATAATTATATAATGGTCTGTTCTAGTTCCAGTTCCTTAGAAAACGAAGTCGATCATTTTCACATGCGCAAAACCTGGACAACATTTAGGCATGAGAGATAAAAGGTACTGCAGATGCTGGAGAATCCGAGATAACAAGCAAGGGGCTGGATGAACACAGCAGGTCAAGCAGCATCATAGGAGCAGGAAAACTTGACGTTTCGGGCCTAGACCCTTCATTCATCATTTCTGATGAAGGGTCTAGGCCCGAAACGTCAAGTTTTCCTGTTCCTATGATGCTGCTTGACCTGCTGTGTTCATCCAGCCCCATGCTTGTTATCTAACATTCAGGCATGGACTTGTAAGTGACAAGCAAAAGTCAAATCACACAAATATCAGATAATGACCATCTCTAATAAGACCCTCCCTTGATATATAATGGTGTCATCATTGCTGAATCTGCTGCCATAAATACCTTGCGGAGGCACCTACTGGTGAGTTCATAGCTTGGGTATTCTGCAAACAATAGCTTAATTCCTGACTGACTCTCTCACGTTCCCTCCCCAACCCAAAACAAAAACAATTTACAAGGCAGAAGTCATGTGTATGATGAGATACCTGCCCATTTTCCTGATGACTGTAACTGTAGCAACACTCAAGAAGTTCAACACCATTGATCAAAAAGCAGCCCACCTGATTCAGACTTCATCAACCACCTAAAACTTGAGACCCTCCCTCTGGCACAGGTAGTCTGGATTCAAGTCCCACCTGCCTGAAGTGTTTCACAACATGTCTGAAAGGTTGATTAAAATAATATTTGCTTATTCTAGTATGGCTGCAGTGTATACCATGTACAAAATACATTTTGACAGCTTACCAAACTTTCTTTGATTACCCCTCAAACGCGTGACCTGTAGTGCATGGTAGGATTAGGGTTGCAGTCGCATGAGAGCACCACCAACTTGGGCATAATTAAGGATGAGCAATAAAGCTTTTCCCAGAGCATGCTGAGAATGTGGAACTCTTTACCGCAGCAGATAGTTGAGGCATATAATTTAGATTAATTGAAATGCTTGTTAAATAAGCATATGAGGGAAAAGGAATGGAAAGTTATCTTGATAAAATTAGAGTCAGATGAAAAATGTATCCGTGAAGGCTTAAGAGGAGCATAAACACTACCATGGTTATGATGGGCTGAATGGCTTGCTTGTATGCTATTTTGTAATGAGTGTTTTTCCCATTGTGTTTATCACATCCTTCCTTTGTGCAGTTTTCTTAACAAGTTGACTGAATATACTAGAAGTGTTACAATCTTTTGATTAAAAAGTGATGTACAATTTAAACAAATACTAAGTCTTAATTAGGTGATGGATACCACAGTTGCACAATGGGTTGAAATACATTTATTCTTTTACTGGCACATAAAGGACTCAACTGCCTTTTGACGTAGAAAATAGGAGAAATGGAGATTGACAAATTTTCTCTGTAATTTCTTTACTGTTAACAAAATTGTGAGAATGATAGGCCTTAAGATATGAATGTTTTAGTAACTTAATTAAAACTGAGACGGCTTCAACAACTTGTATTATCTCACTTTTAACATAATAAATTGTCCAAATGTACTTTACAGGACCAGTTGAATGTAAAATTTGATCTTGAGCCATGTAAAGTCATTTAAATAGCTAGGCAATAACTTGTTCAAAGAGGTATATTTTAAGGTAAAAGAGGAAAGAAAGAGGGGTATGAATGTTTTAAGAGGAAACTCCTGCTTAGAGCCTAAGCAGCTGAAAGCATAGCTTCTATTGGTGGAGCACTGTCAAGAATGCTCAAGAGCCCTAGAAGTAGGGGTGCATTCATATTTCAGGATGTCATGGGGCTGGAGGAATTATCAAGTTAAGGGATAGGAAGATGTCTGAAAACAAGGATGAGAATCTTAAAATTGTGGTAGTGCTTGACCAGGAGCCAATGAAAGTCATTGTGCATATGGTTACTAACTGAATGAGACTTGGCATGAATAAGGAAATGACAGTATTATTAAAACATTTAATTGAAAAAGAAACTTCCAAGAAACTTCCAACGCAAAGCTTGAAAATGACTTTGAAATCTACCTTGAGGCTTTTGAGCTGGTTAATGGAATATGCAGAGTTCATTTGCTTTGTATTCATTTATTTTCCTCTCTTCTTGTCCTATCTTAATGAAATCAATAACACGGTCAGTATATGGAGGATCAGGGGATAAAACCTTTGAACTGATACCACAGCATGCTTCCTAATTCGGCAGAATTGTTTTTCTATAAATTTTGCATGTTAAAATGGAAGACAGTCTCATTGTCTTATACATTGGTCATTACATTGAATTATCACTCTTTGGGACTTTAATTACAAACTTGCAGGTACATCAAAGAAGGAACTGCTATGCAACCTTTTGGACCCTCATACATGTAGATGAATATTTCACTTTGTTCAAATATTTTAGTGCATCATGAAAATGGTGTATCATAAGATTTTATCATAATCTAAAACTGATTCAACACCTACTGCTTAAAAAACGAAGCATACAATTTTAAAGAATATGAATCTTCCATTTCTCACTTTTTGATACTCCCACTTTCTTTCATATCATTTATTCAATGAATAAGGCTGAAAACAGCATTTTTCCCATGTGGGAAGTTATTGATACAACTGTGGGCTACACCATTTGTACTGTAAAGGAGGGAATTGCATAAACAATTGAGAAGATAGTTTGAAAGGACAAGGAGCATCAGAGGAGCAGGAAAGTTGATGTTTTGGGTCGGGACCCTTCTTTAGAAATGAAGAGGGGGAAGGGAGCTCAGAAATAAATAGAGAGAGGAGGGGTGGGGCTGGGGAAGGTAGCTGGGATGGTGATGGGTGAGTGCAGGTAGGGAATGGTGGGGATTGATCAGTGAGGCAGGAAGGGCAGATAAGTAGGAGAGAAGATGGACAGATTGTGCTGATCAAGGAGGCAGGGATGAGAGGGAGTGTTGGTCATGGGATGAGGCCAGGGGTGGCGAGATTTTGAAACTGGTAAAATCCACATTTAGGCCGTTGGGCTGTAGGCTCCCAAGGCGGAATATGAGGTGCTGCTCTTCCAGTTTGCGGGTGGCATCATTGTGACACTGGAGGAGACCAGGATGGACATGTCACCCAGGGAACTTGGTGGGGTGGGGGGGGGGTGGAGTTGAAATGTTTTGCAACCGGAATGTGTTGTCGTTTGTCGCGAACAGAGCACAGGTGCTCGACAAAGTGGTCTCCGAGCCTCCGTTTAGTCTCACTGATGTAGAGCAGGCCGCATCGGTAGCAGCAGATGCACTAGACCATGTTGACGGATGTGCAGGTGAACCTCTATCTGATGTGGAAGGTTTGTTTGGTGCCTTAGATGGAGGTGAGGTGGGAGGTGTAGGCAGGTGTGGCACTTCCTGCGGTTGCAGGGAAAAGTGCCGGGGCTGGGGGGGCTAGTGGGGAGTTTGGAGTGGACGAAGGAGTCGCGGAGAGAGTGGTTCCTATGAAAGGCAGATAGGGGTGGGGAGGGAAATATGTCTTTGGTTGTGGGGTCGAATTGTAGGTGGCGGAAGTGGCGGAGAATGATACGTTGGATACGGAGGTTCGTGGGGTAATATATGAGGACAAGGGGGATTCTGTCTTTGTTTTTGTGGGGGGGAGGGGATGTCAAATCAGTGATGTGGCTGGGAGCATTTTCAACTACCGAAGCGGGGATGTTGCAGTCCTTGAAGAACATGACATCTGGGATGTTCAGGAATGTAACGCCCCATTTTGGGAGCAGATGTGGCAGAGGCAGAGGAATTGGGAGTAGGGGATCGCATTCTTGCAGGAAGGTAGAGGGTAGCTGTGGGAGTTGGTGGGATTGAAATAGATGTATGCGGTTAAGAGCATTGTTGACCACTGAAGGGGGAATGGTTGCAGCCCTTGAAATAAGAGGACTTCTGGGATGTTTGGGAGTGGAACGCCCCATCTTGGGAGCAGACACGGAGGAAGCGGAGGAACTAAGGCAGAGGAGTAAGGCATCACATTCTTGCAGGTCTCTTCAAAAGAAAAGGTGGGACAGTCCCTCTTCTGCTGCTACTCTGGCACTATCCCCCACCTCTTCCTCCTCTACATTGATGACTGCATCAGCGCTGCATCATGCTCCCATGAAGAGCTTTTGAACAGTTCATCAACTTTACTAACACCTTTCAGTCAACCTCGAATTCACCTGGACCAGCTCTGATACCTCCCTCTCGTTCCTGGACCTCTCTGTCTCCATCTCTGGTGACTGCCTCAAAATCTCTCTTGTATTTCCCACACCTCTGCCCTCACATCCCCTCCCGCCAAGCAAAACAAAGACAGAATCCCCCTTGTCTTCATGTATCACCCTGCCAACCTCCGTATCCAATGTATCATTCTCTGTCAATTCTGCCACCTGCAATCTGACACCACAACCAAAGATATATTTCCCTCCCCACCCCTATCTGCCTTTCGTAGGGACCGCTCGCTCCATGACTCCCTTTTCCGCTCCACACTCCCGACCAGCCCCACCACCCTGACACCTTTCCCTGCAACCTCAGGAATGCTACACCTGCCCCTACATCTCCGCCCTCACCTTCATTTCAGGCACCAAACAAACCTTCCACATCAGGGAGAGGTTCACCTGCACATCTGTCAACGTGGTCTATTGCATCCGCTGCTCCCGATGTGGCCTCCTCTACATCTGTGAGACCAAGCACAGGCTCGGAGACCGTTTTGTAGAGCACCTGCACTCTGTTGGCGACAAACGACAACACCTCCCGGTTGCGCACCATTTCAACTCCCCCTCCCACTCCCTGGGTGAAATATCCATCCTGGGCCTCCTCCAATGTGACACCACCCGCAAACTGGAGGAGCAGCACCTCATATTACACCTTGGGAGCCTACAGCCCAATGGCCTGAATGAGGATTTTACCACTTTCAAAATCTCCCCACGCCTGGCCGCATCCCATGGCCAACCCTTCCTCTCACCCCCGCCTCCTTGACCTGACACAACCTGTCCATCTTCTCTCCCACCTATCCACCCCTCCTACCTCACTGACCAATCCCCACCACTCCCTACCTGCACTCACCTGTCACCATCCCACCTACGTTCCCCAGCCCCACCCCTCCTCTCTCTATTTATTTCTGAGATCCCTTCCCCCACCCCATTTCTGAAGAAGGATCCCAACTCGTAACATCAACTTTCCAGCTCCTCTGATGCTGCCTGGCGTGCTGTGTTCCTCCTGCTCCGCACTGTGTTATCTCTGACTCCAGCATCTGCAGTTCTTACTATCTTTGAAAGGACAAGGGATTTGAGTACTCATTAGGAGTTAAGTAGGGGAGCTGGCACGAGTACAGGCTGTGTGTATGAACTGGCTATTTACATGATTAAAAACCAAAAGAACTGCGGATGCTGTAAATCAGGAACAAAAACAAAGTTGCTGGAAAAGCTCAGCAGGTCTGGCAGCATCTGTGAAGGAGAAAACAGAGTTAACGTTTCAGGTCCAGTGACCCTTCCTCAGAACTGTTGTTGTTGTTGGCTATTCACATGAACTGGCTGTTTACTGTCCTTGTTTTTCTATATAAAGTTATTTTGTATATAAATGATTATATACAAAATGATTTTCTTTATGTATATTCTCACAGCATTCTGAAATTGTGTTCTGTGTCAAATATGGAAAAATCCAAGTGATGCCAATTTATCGCTTTATTAACTGTCCTCTGATATCTCCATAAAATTAGCCTCAAATCTCATTCTTGCATGTCATTTTATATTCAAGGGTTTCTTCAATCTTCCTCTACTGTCCAAGATTCAGTCCTTTGATTAAATGTAAATTTTCCTGTTGCCTGGTAGGGGGACTTGATTCAAAGGATATTCTGAATGAGAGCTGCATGTGAAATAAAATAAAACAAATAAACTATTTTTTATTTACATATTTAAAAAATTCAAACCAAAAATATCAGCTTTTGCCTCACACCTGAACAGGAATCGGTATTTTTTTAAAATCTGTCCTCATCATTGATGTTTTTGTCTCAAAGGAGAAATCAAAACAGTGGATCCTTAATGCTGACCTGTTACGGTAGGAATGGTGTATATCAGAATGCATGGACCTTTAACCGCTGATTCTGATTGGGAATCCATGTCAATGATAATGGGCATCAGAATCTCTTTTTAACAAAAACAAAATACTGGAGATGCCCTGGCAATCCAAAATTCTCAGCAGGACTGGCAGCATCTTTGGAGAGAAACAGTTAATGATTCAGCTTGATATTCTTTCATTTGGGAGAAATACCATGTTAACTTACATTGTAGCTATTTCAAATTAAGAGAGCAGCAACACGCAGTCGCACATAAAAAGTCTTCTGTTGTATCATCAGTCAAAAATTCTGCTACCCAGGTTGCATTGTTTTCTGGGAAGTTCTGGGTTTGCATTTCTTTAGTCGTGCACCGCAGGAAATTTCTGTTTGTTTCAAATCAAAATATTTGTTGATGAGGAAAGATGCAGCATTATATTTTAATATTGAGAAATTGGTTGTTTTGAAGTGATTATACAGTTTCAAGAAACAAATTCAGGGCATTTCAGACCATACATGCAACAGACTCAAACACACTGAGAAAATATTTCACTATATTTTAGCTAACTATATATACAATACACACCTTTAAAAAAAAAGCTTGTAAGACAATGCTACCTGTCAGCCTCCTTGGTTTTCTGAGCACGCACACGCCAAGTCCCTGCAGACTCTCTGATAGCTTTGTAGATTGGGAAATTTGTCTGTAATGCAAAGAATTCTAAGAAGAAAGCCTACTTAAGCACATCTCTGTGCGGTACCATCGCCCCATGGGATGCTGACTTGAAAATTGCTACCTGTACTTGAAATGAATTGGAACAAAACAAACTCCCCTGCAGCTTGCTGTGACGCCGAGTGAAAATCTATGCTGTCTTTGAAAAGCCCAAATGAATTGTTTTATTAGGCATCAGTATTTAAATGTCTGCTGTAAATGTGCCAGCAAATGGAGATGAAGATAGACAGAGAGCTGGATCCGCATGTCCCTTGTGCCATCTAAGGTGGTCTGTGCTGTGCCTAGCTCTCTCTTTGTTTTTAAACAATACACCTTTAAAATGTGTCAGAACAAAAATGCTGTCATTGAGCTGATTTCAGACTATAAATGGAAGATGCTATGAAGATTTGGTTTTTAATTGCCACCTAATTTGCATAAGTATGCAAATTAATAACCTCTCATATGAATAGTGATTTCTCATAAGGTTTTTCAGATCTGCTTGAAAGTATCTATAGCAGTATTTTGCCAATTCTTGACTAAAGTGTGCATTAAGGCATGTGAATATATAAATGCCCCATAACCTTTTCTGTTTAAAAATAGCTAGTTTTAGGCCAGTAGAAATCTAGTTGTGATCTTTTGACTGTTCGTTCCTGCTATCTAAACTTATGTTCAATGCAGTAGTAACCAAGTTTGTGTGTCTATAAACCACTGGACAACATCAGTTACTTTCAACATATACTTGTATTATCTTCAGTGATGGAGTTTTGTACCAAAATGTAATTTGTGCAACTGCTTAATGGGCTAGATGGCCTACTCCTGCTCCTGTTTCTTATGTTTTTATGTTTAAAGTTACAATTTAAACGAGGTCAGGAATCGTATTTGTTCACGTGATACTTTTCCAGAGGATCGCTCCCAAAAGCTTATAGTATTTGCCACTTCTGCCACTATTTATACTGGATAAGGGTTGTTTGTGGTACTCCTCCAGTCGTCCTTGCTTTGCTCTGTTTTGGGCTTATTTGGTGATCACTGTAGAGAATAGACTATAGTAGAGTATCTACAGAAGACACACTGTTCTTGGATAACAAGAAGGTTTATTCCATGACAGCAATAACTCATAGTCATATAGCCATACAGCATGGAGACAGACCCTTCGGTCCAACCAGTCTATGCCAAACATAATCACAAACTAAACTAGTCCCACGTGCCTGCTGCTGACCCACATTCCTCTGAACCTTTCCTTTTTGTGTACTTATCCAAATGTCTTTTAATCGATGTAATTGCACCCAAATCCACCACTTCAACTATATTTGGTCAGGCATAAGCACTACATCTGGGTGGCATGATGGCTCAGTGGTTAGCACTGCTGCCTCATAGTGCCAGGGACCCAGGTTCAATTCCAGCCTCGGGTGACTGTCTGTGTGGAGTTTGCACATTCTCCCTGTGTCTGCATGAGTTTCCTCCGGGTGCTCTGGTTTCCTCCCACAATCCAAAGATGTGCAGGTTGGGTGGATTGGCCATGCTAAATTGCCCGTAGTGTTCAGGGCTGTGTAGATTAGGTGGGTTACAAGGGGGCGGGTGTGGTTGGGATACTCCAACGCTCAGTGTGGACTTGTTGGGCCGAAGGGCCTGTTTCCACACTGTAGGGATTCTAATCTTCAGGAACTGGTACAGGTGTATTTTGTACATAAAAGCAAGAACATGTAGTGTTCTTGTAGAATAGTGTGGAATATGTAGTGCTTTACCATACTTCTCAAATATCCTAAAGTGCTTCATATGTGACAAATTATTTTGAAGTTGCATAACTGTCACTAGATTAATAATCACAACAATCTTGTATCCTGCAAAATACTGCACATAGCTCTAAAATAACCATTTAATTAGAATTTAGTGAAACTGGTTAAGGGGGTATTCAGAAAACCTCCCTACTCTTCTTTGGATAATGCTATGGGATTAAAAAAAATCAGCAGTCAGAGCTTTGTTTCAATGTGAAAGGATGACAACTCTGGCAGTGCATCACTTCAGTAGTCCTGCGGTACAATGGGGGATTTTTTTGTGTTTTTCTTGTAAGCATTCATTCTTAGTTGCCCTGAGGGGCTGGCATGGTGGCTCAGTGGTTAGCACTGCTGCCTCACAATGCCAGGGACCTGGGTTCGATTCCATCCTTGCGTAACTGTCAGTGTGGTGTTTGTACATTCTCCCCATATCTGTGTGGGTTTCCTCCAGGTGCCCTGGATTCTTCCCACAGTCCAAAGATGTGCAGGTTAGGTGGATTGGCCATGCTAAATTGCCTGTAGTGCTCAGGGATGTGCAGGCTAGATGGACTAGCCATGAGGAAATGCAAGGATAGGATAGGATAGGGTAGGGGAGCAGTTCTGAATGAGATGCTCTTCAGAAGGTCACTGTGGACCTGATGGGCCAGGTGGCCTGCTTCCACACTGTAGGAATTCTATGATTTGTTAGGGCTAGACCTTCATGCAGTTGTCATACTAATGGTGGTTGGTAGGAAATTCCAGGACACAGCATCAATGAAGAAATGATTGTAGGAATATGTTCATTCTAGATGGTTTATGACTTAGAGGTAATGGTCCTACTTTTATCCCTTTCACTGGTAGAGGTTGCAAGGCAGAGAGATGCTGTGACTTTGGTGAGTTTTTTAAATTGAAAATATGTACTTTATTTGTAAAAATAATCTATCTGTACACAAGGTACTGAAACAGTCTTGTACAGTCTTTGCAGAATGAAAAAACAAACACAGTGGAATCTGACACTCCTCAAGGCTTCCCTGCAGTTACACACAATGGCATTTTCTACTCATATAGGATACTATTTACATTCATTTGAGGCACCAAGAAGGTCTAATATCTGAATGGAACCCCATTATACTTTGGCAGAAAGACCTTAGATAGGGATATTTGCTCACTGTGCCTTGACAGCTGCTCCAAGCTTTCGTGCATCCCTCAGCATTTGGTCCTGGACCTTGGAATGTGATTATCTGCAAACTTGGTTGAGGTCAACTATCTACACTGGAAGACCCAAGAACATCTTTTATTGAGTTGATGGCCTTCCAAGTGCAGCCTGTAGTTATTGTAACAAAGTCAGCCTCATAGAATATGAATTCCCCGATTGGGGCTATTAATCTGGTCCAATCAGAAGATATAAAGAGGAGTGTCAAAGGCTCTGTTCACTCTGATAGCTGGCTCTGAGGGAGCTGGATAAGTGTCAAGGACTCTCCACATATAAATAAAGGGTGACTTAGTGACAGGAAACCAGCCTCTGAGAGTTATTTCATAGACGATGCTTGTCTTGGTATGCATCCGGGGAACATCCCATAGAGCACAAGGCTGCGCGTTCTGGAAGAACCTTGACAAAAACCACTTCATCTCTCTCCACACTTACTTTGCAAAGGTAAATTCCAGAAGGAGGCGTGTGACAGTCTATTGTCCTATGCAGACTCTTTGAGGGCAGCATGCGATGGTGCAGAGAACACATGAAGGATCTGACGGATAGTGCCCTTCTCACCACCAGCCATTCCATGTCTTGGTGCTTGTTGGAAAGTTCCAGCAATGAGGAATTCTGCCAAATGAATTTGACAGTCTGTTCAGGGAACCACACAATAGGATCAAACCTCTCCTTTTCCTGCAGAGTTCTGAGGTTGCTACATGCTGACCACTTTCTGAGGGAGTTGTGCTCGAAGGTGTTTTCTTTTGCAAATTTTTCCATGATACGGAATGTATCCAAACTACTTGGTACATTCCAAGGCTCATCCTTTATAACACTGGGGATAGGTAGAACCTCAATACGTAGTGAGACTTAGTGTTTGCATACCAAGAATCTACGCAGAGCTTGATGCAGCCATAGGCAAAGGTGGTCATTAGGATCAGGGTGGTGTTGGGTACATTCTTACCCTGATTATCTAGAGCTTTTTACATAGTGTCTCTGTGGACAGGTCGATCTTTGACCTCCAGATGAAGTAGAAGATTGCTTGGGTAACTGTAGTGGCACAGGCTCAGGGAACAGTCTAGACCGACACAAAACACATACAACACCGGGAGTATCTCACATCTGATTACCAGATTTTTACACGCAGTGTAGAGGGACCTGTGCTCCATTTTGCCCAGTTCCTGCCTAATCATAGCGATCCGCTTCTCCAAAGTTTTGACACATGTCCCAACTCCTCCAATCCATATACCTGGCACTTTCAGATAATCTGACCTGATGGTGAAGGAGCTAAAGGATCGGTTGGCCTAGTTCCCAAAGAATATTGCCTTGTTCTTGCCTCAATTTACATTGGCTCCTGAGGCTATTTTGAATTGGTTGCAGATGCTCATGATTCTGCATAGTGACAGTGGATCCAAGCAGAAAACGGCGATATTATCCATGATACAGGGAAGCTTCGATATGCAGGCCCCACTGCCTGGAAAAGTCACCTCCTCAGGCTAACATACTTTCTAATGAACTTGGTAAAAGGCTGTGTACGACACACAAACAAGGCAGGAGATATGGGCATCCTTGCCTGACTCCAGATCTGATCAGGAAGATTTCTGATTCCCACTTATTGATTGAGACTGCACTACTGATGCAGTTGGATACTACTGCAGTTGGATCCAATTGCAGATTGCTACATGCAAGATTGTACATGCTGTAACTGCAGTACATTGGTGGTTGTGGTGGGGGGGAAGGGTTGGGAGTGGACACAATGTTGTAACCTGTAGCAGGCTTGACAATCAGGTGTACTGTCCTAACATGAACATACAGCTTCTTAGTTGTTGTGATTGAGTTTGGTTTATCATCAGAGGAGTCCACAATCCTTTGGTTGGATGTTTTCCATGCAAACCTAGTTGGGATTCAAGCTTTAAATGTAAATACAGAGAATGTTTATATTTGCAATCTAACATTTACATTTAAAGTTAAAACAAACTGAAGACTGGCTGACAATTGATTGTCTACAGAGGTGAATATTTAATACTTACTTGTTGGATAATGCAGATTTCCTTAATGTTCTGCTTTAAATGCAGACTCAGATATAAAGCTTTTGCAGATCCTGTTTGTTTAAAGCTAGATTCCATTGTACATGAACTAAAAATTACCTCATAGATTTTAAATCCATTCTATTGAAGTGGTAGTAGCCAGAGCAGTTTTTATTGCAGAATGCCTTACAGAGATTAGCTTTGTTGAGGAATTTATTACTCGAGATATGAATCTTTAGGGAAATGATGCTTTGTAGCATTGATAAGACTCATCTTCTTATATGCATGAATGGTGGCAGGTTTTTCTGTAAGATTGCCTACCACGCACAATGGACATAGACTTTATTTTTGATCTGAGTGGTCAATTAAGAGGCAATTTGATTTTAAAAGTATTTTACACAGTCCTTCTCCTATATCAACTTAGGAAATCAATCATTTGCTTTTTTTCAGGAATTAAAGTTGTGTTAGCTTTCATCATGTTTGACAAGTAACCGTAGTCATAGAGGTCAGGTCTGCTGCCCAAAGACACGTACATTTAAATAAAATTGTGTTCATGGGTTGAAGTTGTTAAACAAATCTAACCTGCAAAAGGGCTTGAGGAAAATAGGGGTTTACTTTGGAAGTCATTTTCCTTTAGAGTCTACTCTCTTAATACAAATTTGACATATTTACAAAGGATAATTTAATGTCGCAAATTAATGAAATCATTTAATTCTACTCATGCAAAGCTTAAAGTGCATGTCAATAGAGAAAGCAGTTAGCTAAACTGCTTTTAAATATATAATCAAACCAACAAAATATTTTCAACATAAAGAGAACAAGGTAATTGCATGGAATCTTTATTTTAAAGCATCCAAAGAATAAACATTTACCGTCTGATTTCCAGTTGTAATATTACTTTGATTGTCGACATAACCAGGTCAGGGTGGCAGTGGTACCTTTACAGAATTTCTTTACCGGCATGTAAAATTTTCATTTAAATGTTTTTATTTAATGGCCCTGACAGTTGACTGCTGAAGCCACTTTCTCCTGATGTGTGCAATAATAAACTGTAAGCAGTGTTGAGATCTGACTGGTACTAAAGACACCAAGTGTAATAAATATCAATGTTAAGTAAAATACCAGTTGTTCTTAGGGTGAGGGTGCCCTTTTTAAAAATTTACATTTTTAATCAGTACCCTGCATGTTGCAAATGATTGGGCAGTCCGTGGGAGCACAATAAGACATAGAACATAGATACAGAAGGCCACTAAGCTTCACGAGCCAGCTCTGCACATGACTGCACATGTACCTCAGTACCTTTTTTCTGTGCTAACACCATACTACTGGATATCATTAGAATCTTTAGAATCTAACTTTAGATTCCCTATAACTTTAGAATCTAGAAATCTATTAATCTCTGTCTTGAATGAACATAAATGAGCTTCTACAGCACTCTGAAGTAGAGAATTCCAAAGTTTCACCATCCTTTGAGAGATGATGTTTCTTCTCACTTCAGTTCTAAATGGCCTCCCCCTTGGTCTGTGCTGTGTCTTCTGGTTCCAGACCCTACAGAGAAGGAAAAATCCTTCCTGCATCTACCGTGTCACACCCTTTAAAATTTTATAAGTTGCAATGAAGTCATTTCTCATTCGTCTGAAATCGAAGTCTCCTCAATCAATTCCAGGAATCAGTCCAATGAACCTCTACTGCACACGCTCTATGGCAAATTTATCTAAAACAGTACTCTAAGGTGTGGTTTCACCAAGGCTGTATACAACTTGAAGCAAGATATATTTACTTTGGTACTCAAAACCTCTTGCAACAAATGCCAACATATGATTTGTCCTCCTAAATGCTTGCTGAAACTACATTTCATTAGGTTGCACTGTCCTGGGTAGGTAACCTAAGTGCAGGCTGCACACTGTTATGGTGTAGAATTCATTTTTGCTGTTTTTGCCCAATTTAGTTGGACTTATTAGGACTCTCAAATATCCATCAATTTCATTTTCTGCCAGAGAGTTCAGCTTCATTAAAGTGAATAGCTGAGGTTACATTTTATTTTGTGTATCATACACTATATGACAGAAAGGAGACACTAGATTGATCAGTTGTCTTTTCCTCACTGCCACCGTTGCATGTGCATTTTGCCCTCCAACAAACTGTATCAGCACCTTACATTTTTATTTAGCAGATTCTGTTGGATAGTTTGGAAGGCAATGCTTTTGGTTTATTAGAACATAGATTATCTACTTCATAATGTTCTGATTTTGACGTTGATTCAAGGTGATGAGTATATTTTTCCAGCTTCTCCCTCCCAGTCAAGATTTTGACTGAATGTGACTTGTCCAGGGCAGAAGATTGTATGTTATGCTTGTTTTTAATGTACTGAAATCCTTGCCACCACACGGGATGGAATCTGTAATCCTAATTAAGCCAACACAAATGAAATTCTGAAAGCTTTGTCCTAAAGTTTAGATTTTTATTGATTGCATAACTAACAGAGCAATATTTAAATCATGCAATGATTTTATGTTGGAACAAAAGGTGAATTTATTTTAATTTGAATTTGATTTTGCGTGATAAAATTGCTTTACATAGAGTGTTTAGATTTTTTTAAACAGTAGACACTAAAACACACTTTGTTTCTGGCTTGTGGTATCATTTCCTTTTTTTACAAACGTTTGAGAAGAACCAGACTGCCAAACTTGCAGAAAGCATAAATAGGCCAACCTAATGTGATGGTGAGTTCTGCCTAACTGCCTATGCAGCAAGTACTAAATAAGGGACAGCAGTGTCCTTTAATGCCTTTTGTAGCGTAGCTGATCAGTGGTGGAAATTGCAAAACTACCGTTTCAGAGGTTATTCTATTGTACTTCTGATTGGTTAACCTGATATGATTATTGAAACAAGTATGGTGCCTGAGACATTAGTCGAACATTTCATAGGTCGCAACATTCCTTTCTAAGCAATCTGCAGACGATCTACTGTTAATGAAGTTTATAAGTTTGTGTTGCTATAATATTTGACTTACATGAGTACAGTAGCCATAGAAAAGTATGCAGTTACATCTTTTCAGTGTTTAGCTCTGAATATGAGCTATCTTGTTTCAAAATCCATCAGACTGTCTATTTTTTCAAGTTTACTATCCATTCATTTTATTTATGAATAGAAAATGCCCTCTGCTACTCCTTTAAAAAAGTATTTCATATCTCAATTGGTAAGATCTTGCCCTTGCTTTCAAACTTCGCTCAGATCTGAATGCACTGATTAGGCTGATTCTACAGTGTGGTTCTAAGGAAAAACTGAGATCTTTCAGGTGGGGTGTTAAGAGATCCCTTTCACCAATTTAGCTTGATGTAAATTCCTATATTCTTTATTGAAGGAAAACAGGGAGCCTTCCTCATGCCCTCAAAAATATTCATCTCTTTGCCAACACCACTCATATGGATCAACTAACTATTTGTGGAGCTGGAGGAACACAGCATCAGAGGAGCAGGAAAGTTGATGTTTCGGGTCAGGACCCTTCTTCAGAAATGTTCTTACTATCTCTGAGTGAGTTATAACTCCACTGCAAAGCCATTTCTGAAGAAAGGTCCTGACCCGAAACGTTAACTTTCCTGCTGCTCTAATGCATCCTGGCCTGCTGTGTTCCTCTAGCTCCACACTGTGTTATCTCTGACTCCAGTACTGGCAGTTCTTACTATCTCTCAACTAACTGTTTATCTTGTTGTGATTATGAGATCTCGCTGGCTCTTGTACTTAGCTTAATAACATGACTACACTTCAAATAATTCTTCATTTATGGAAGACTTTGCAATATCATGAACATAAAACACACTATGTAAGTGCACATTCTTCTTAAAAGAACAGATGTATTGTACCAAATAATATACTGCATAATGCATTAATAATTTTGCCATTAGTATACTGTGTGTTTCTTTCAGACCACAAGGTTTAATTGCTATAACTTTTTGGAATCAATAAGAGACTGATTCCTGTTGAACCATTAGAGACTCTCTCACCTCTCCAGTTATTGTGCAATGGATGAATCCCGGTACTAAACCCCTCCTTACCTCTGCTTCAGCCCTACACCTTTTCATAAATCTCTGTTCCTCTGCTTTTGGTCTTATTTGCATTTCCTCCTGTTCTGAAATCACCATTGGAAGCCTTCATGGAGGCCTAATTCTCTCAAATTCCGTCCAAATATTTTTTTCAGACTGCTTCAAATTCAGTCTTTGATCAAGCTTTTTGTGGCCCTGCTAAATACCTCCTTTGTGGTATTCTTTTGAATCTACCCCTTGAAGCACCTTGGATGCCTTCCACATGACAGACACAAAGTAAGTACAAGCTTCTGCTGATGTATATTCCTCAATTCACAATTCTCTGCAGGACTTTTGGGCCTCAGAACCAGTGTCAATTTCAGGATTTCACTGATCAATATTCACAGATTCATAGAGTCATACAGCCTAGAAACTGACCTTTCTGTTAACTTGTCCATGCTGCCCAGGTTTCCCAAACTAAACTAGTCCTATTTGCCTGCATTTGGCCCATATCCATTTAAATCTCTCCTATTCATGTACCTGTCCAAATGTCTTTTAAATGTTGTAACTGTATCTGCATCTACCACTTCCTCTAGCAGTTCATTCCACATATGCAGCACCCTCTGTGTGAAAAAATTGCCCCTCAGGTCCTTTTTAGATCTTTTTCCTCTCACCTTAAACATATGCTGTCTAGTTTCCAAATCCCCTAGCGTAGGAAAAAGACCTTGGCTATGCACCTTATCTATGCTCCTCATGATTTTATAAACCTGTATAAGATCACCCTTCAACCTCCTATTCTCCAGAGAAGAAAGTCCCAGTCTATCCAACCTGTCCTTATAACTCAAACCGTCCAGTCCCGGTAATATCCTTGTAAATCTTTTTGGCACCCTTTCCAATTTAATAACATCCTTCCTATATCAGGATGACCAGAATTGTATGCAGTACTCCAAAAGCCGCCTCACCAATGTCCTGTACAGCCGCAACATGACATCCCAACTCCTGTACTCAGTGCTCTGAGCAATGAAGGCAAGCGTGCCAAATGTCATCTTCACCCTGTCTACCTGTGACACCACTTTCAAGGAACTAGGTCTCTCTGTCTGACAACACTCCCTGGGGCTCTATCCTGCCCTGGTTTGTCTTGCCAAAATGCAACACTTCACATTTATCTGAATTGAACTCTATCTGCGTCTCTTCAACCCATTGGCTAGCGAAACGAGATCCCATTGTACTCTTAGAAAACTTTCCTTACTGTCCAGTTGATGTCATCTACAAATTAATAACCATGCTTTCTATATTCTCATCCAAATCACTTATGGAAATGACAAACAACAGTGGACCCAGCACCGATCTATGCCTGAACACCGCTGGTCACAAGCCTCCAGTCCGAAAAACAACCCTCTATCATCACTCTCTGTCTCCCACCCTCAAGCTAATTTAGTATCCAAATGGCTAGCTCTTCCTGCATGCCTCGAAGGTAAAATTAATTTTGCAGTACCTATCTGTGATTGACCTATAGATCTCCAAAGTCTTCTCTTATAAACAGACTTAAAAATCAATTATAAACAATTTCAGTCAGGTTATTGGATGGAACTACTGTCAGTCATTGTACTGCTAAGCTGTTCTTTCTCTTGGGCAGACCTAATCAGATATCAGGCAAACATCTGAAGGGTAAGCTGCCTTCCCTGACAGCTTGGAAGCTTACAGATTTCATTTAGAGAATGTAATGGTGAGATATTATTGTAATAATTTGAGTTTTTTCCTCTAAATATGAATATGGGGTAGATTAAATCTTAACAGGAGGGTACAACTCCAAGTTAATTTCTCACCTGGTAAAGTAATGATGAAGATCGATTGTTGGCAGACAAAAGCTGTGTAGTCCTTAGTCACCTGGTAGCTTCAGGATGTAGCTCGCAGAAGGTCCAGGTCAGGGGAGGCTGCACTTCCATTGTAGGGATTGAAGGAACCATTCGTCTTCTCCTGGAAGTATTTTTATTGGCATTTCAGAAAGGCCTTGCCTGTTTTTAGATCAGCTGTAAAACTCCGTAACCTCCTTTGTTATCTTTATTCAAATATTGGCGAGCTGGCTAAGAAATGCAAGGGAAGCCAAATGTTGGCCTGGGCATCAAATTCCTGTATCAGTATAACTCGATCCACACCCAAAAACAGGTATGTACATAATCAATGCCACAGTGACCAGCCAGATACATGATGAATAATCTTGTTGAATCTTTCAGTGATTTCGAAGAACCTGAATATCAGCAACTTTGTAGTCACCCAGGTAAGGAAAGAAAATATATTATTTTCAATGTGTGGGAGTTCAGGAGCAAAAATGCCAATCAGAATATTTGTAATTCATTTTAAAAGGTAGATAATAATACTTATGTGTCATGTTTGGCTGGAACTTTATACCTCTGTGACTCCATAGCAGAATTGGGCCTACAACCCTGAATGGCAATTAAGCTCTGAGTACTCTGACTCAATCAATAAGGAGCAAAAGTTATTCGCGGTAATAGAACAGTACACTTTGTATAATATTTAACCTTGCACTTCCTAACTGTTGTCCACAATTCCCGTTTGAGTTGCAGGAACTACCAACAGTCTTGTGAGCTCTCACTCCTCTGAGACTGTGCCATGCACCATGATGAGGCCCAGGAAGTATCTAATCCCACCATTGCCCTGGTGAATCTTCATAAACTTCATAAATGTTTGTGACTACAAACTTCAAATGAGAAGCTGTTGATCCTGTGTTTACATTGAATTTACAGTTAGCAGCTGTAATCTTTAAGGAGAGTAATTTGCTCAGCTACCATATTTAGATGTGTGGCCATTCTATATAAAAACATTCCAGTAAGTCTATGCTTTGGTTAGTGCACTGCCAGCATGTAAATTTTGATAATATATTGCATTCATATGGCAGAAAACCACAGTTGATAAAGGTATGAAGCGATAACAATTGGTGAGGAGCAAACAGCAGGGATTGCCATCTGTCGTGAAGTTAAAAAAAAGCCTATTAATCAGATTAAAACTTGTCACCAATCAGGTTGTTAGAGAATTACTTGATTTTGTTTCGATACTCTTGGCTAATATTTTGAACTGTTAACAGCTAACAAACTTTGCAGTGTACCAAAAGTGACGTTTATGAAAAATTACAAGTGATAGCTAAAGTATGCATATGTCTAAATCTTTTCCTATTGGAATCCTCTACATATTTTCACAGCTTAGGGCTGGTGAACTTCTTAGGGCTACCACTCTGTCAATTGAAGTGATAGATGCAAGTCAGATTAGGCACCTGTGCCTCCAAGCCATAGTTTTCTGTAATTTGAATCTGGGAAATTTTGCAGCTTGTAAGACTATGATCGTCTACAAGCAGTTAATGCAGTAGAAATTAAGTGAGAAAAGTAATTGTGTGTCGGATTTCAAAGTAAGGAGATGATTCTGACATTTTCACCAAATTGGAAGTAAGCGGTATAAATTGGTATTCTAACAGTTGAGATAGAAAATATCAGACATAACTGGTCAAACTTAAGTGGAACAAATCCACAGATTCAAGATGAATTGTACCCAGAGGTGCTTTTCTGTTCTTATGCTTTTGTATGTTCGCAATCAATGCATAATTTCAGAGTTCTCCATATTATCCTTCATCTGCTGTCTTCTTGTCTAATCACTTAACTGGTTCAAATCCCAATGCAGCCTCTTCGCATCCTTCTCACAGCTTACATTGTCTGCTCCACCACTACCATTTGCATTGTGAGTAAACTTGGATATAATACACTTTGTCCCTTAATCTAAACTATTGATACGTCCCAGCTGTTCACAATCTGTATAAATAATTTGGATGTACAGACCAGTTGTAATATTTCCAAGTTTGAGGATGGCACAGGTGGGAATGTGAATTGTGGGGAGGAACAAAGAGGCTTCATAGGGACTTAGAAGGCTGAGTAATTGATTAAGACCATGATAGGTGGTATATAATGTGGGAAGCAGGGAGTTGCAGAGAATTTCTTAAATAGTGAGAGACTGGAAAATGTTGATGTCCAAAGGGACCCAAGTTCATGATTCTTTGAAAGATGGCATGCAGGTGGAGCAAGCAATTTGGAAGGCAAATGATATATTGGCCTTTATATTCCCCGGAGTAGGGGAGTCCAAAACTCGAGGACGTAGGTTTAAGATGAGAGGGGAGAGATTTAAAAGGGACCAAAAAGGCAACTTTTCATGCAGAGGGTGGTGTGTGTATGGAATGAGCTGGTACAATTACAGCATTTAGAAAGTATCTGGATGGGTATGTGAATGGGAAGGATTTAGAGGCATATGGGCCAAATGCTGGCAAATGGGACTAGATTAATTTAGGATATCTGGTCAGCATGGACAAGTTGGACCAAAGGGTCTGTTTCCATGCTGTACAACTCTATGACTCTATTATCACAAACAGATTTGAGCCAAGAAGTAAGCAAGGCTTACTTCAATTGTACAGAACACTGGTGAGACTGCACCTGTTTATAGTTCTGACCCTCTTGCATATGAAAGGATATACTTGCCAGAGAAGGAGTTCTGTGAATATCATCAGACTGATTCCTGGTAGGGTTGTCCTATGATGAGAAATTAAAAACAAGAACTAGGAGCGGGAGTAGGCAATGAACAAAGACCAAAAGAACAGAATCTTATTTAAATGGAGAAAAACTGCAGAAAGCTGCAACTCAAAGGGACTTGGGGGTACTTGTGCATGAAACACAGAAAGTTAGCACACAGGTGCATCAGGGAATCAGGAAGGTGAATGGAATGTTGGCCCTTATTTCAAAGGGGTTGGTGTATGATAACAACTTACTGCAACTTTACAGAGATACTGGTGAGACTACATCTGGTACGCCGTGAGCAGTTTTGGTCCCCTTATTTAAGAAAAGGTATTGTTTCATTGGAGGCAGTTGAGAGAAGGTTTACCAGGATGACCCCTGGTATGGAGGGATTGTCTTATGAACAAAGGCTAAACAGTTTGGGACTCTACTCATTGTAATTTAGAAGAATGAGAGGTGATCTCATTGAAACATATAGGATTCTTAAAGGTCTTGACAGGGTAAATGCTGAAAGGATGTTTCCCTTCATGGAGAGCCTCAGACCAGAAGGCATTGTCTCAGAATAAAGGAGCACCAACTTAAGATAGTGATGAGGAGAATTTCTTCTCTGAGGGTTGAGTCTTTGGAATTCCTTGCCACAGAGAGCTGTTGGGCCAGAGTCCTTGTGTGTATTTAAGGCTGAGATAGCTAGATCCTTTGTCAGTAGGGGTTCCAAGTGTGACGGGGGAAAAGGCAGAAAAGTGATCATGAGGACTGTCGGTTCATTAATGATTCTCCTGAATGGTGGACCAGGATCGAGGGCTGGACGGCCTACTCCTGTTCCTATTTTTTGTGGTCTTCCATCTACTTTATCAATCCCCTTTAGCACCTTGTAGACCTCAATTAGATCTCCTGTCATTCTTCTAAACTCCAGATACTGTAGGCCTAAACTGCTCAATCTATCTTCATTCTCTGGAATCAATGTACCGAACCTGCACTGTAATGCAGTGACAAGCCTCCTTAAGCAAAGGGTCCAAAATTGCATGCAATACTCCAGATGAGGTCTTACTAATGCCTTGTAAAGTTGCAGCAACATTTCCCTGTTTTTACACTCTTAGTAATTTAGCAATAAATGCCAAGAAACTGTTTGTTTTCCTTCTCACCTGCTGTTCCTGTATACTAGTTTTCTGTGGATTGAGGATGAATCCACAGGTTCCTGTGGCAAATTTGTTGCTTTCATATGGTCCACATGCTTATTCAGCACTGTCGCACCCTCCCAACATTGGAGTTCCTATGTCATAACAACTACCCCCACACCCACCCCTACCCCGCCAATGTCCAGGAAGATCAAACTTAACCTGGTGCGGAATCCTGTACCCATTAGTAACTCTGTCAGTGCTGTCCCTGTATTTGCATGTGGGGTGGTCCTATAATCAAATAGGAACTGTGAAAGCTTGGTAACTAGCTGTTTCTTCAGGCCAGCCTTCAAGGTTTGGATTGCTCTTTCTGCCAGCCCATTGGATGATGGATTATATGGAGCTGTCCTTATATATCGAATCCCATTCGACTTTGAGAAATAACCAAATTCCCTGCTGGTAAACGATGGCTCGTTATCTGTGAGCAACATTTCCAGGACTCCATGTGTTGAAAATGATGTGCACAGTTTTTCCATCATCATCCTTGCATTCAACTAATGGATCCTGTGCAGTCCTATTTCTTTGACCGAGTGTCTGCAATAACCAAGAACATTGAACCCATGAAAGGACTGGCATAGTCAGTGTGCAACAGAGTCCATTACTTCTTTTTCTATCTGGGTGTATTCACAACTTACATTAGCCAAAGTCCTGGATGCATACACTACTGGGCGTTCCTCCCCATTGGGCCACCTATGAGCTAATACCACACTGATGCTATGTCGGGAGGCATCACATGTCAATCTTGGGATCTTAGTGAGCCAACTCCTTAGAGGATGATAGCTGTTTCTTTACTTCGTTGAAACCTAGGGCTTGTCAATGCAACGATTTCCAAGGCTGACCTTTATTTAGTAATTGATGCAAGGGTGCTAGGATGCATGCCAGGTTATAAATGAACTTTCCATAATAATTTACAAGCCCAGGAAATGATCTAAGCTCCTGGATAGAGGTGGGAGCTGAGGCACCTTCGGTCACCTTCACTTTATCTCCCAAAGTGTATAACATGGTCTTGTCAATTCTGTAGCCCAATTAGGTCACTTCAGAGGCCTGGAACACACATTTTTCCCTTTGCATGCATATGTTCCCCTTGGAAAAACACCTTAGCATTATATCCAAGTTCTCCAAGTACTCCTTATTAGTTTTCCTTGTTATTAGAACATCATCTAAGTAAATGACAACCTGAGGAAGACCTTGCAAAATGTTCTCCTTCGTCTGCTGAAAATCTGAACAGGCTGATGATACCCTAATGCAGTCTTGAATATTGGTGCAACCCCATATGGATATTAATTGTAGCATACTCCCAGGAATCCTGGTCTAAGCACAATTGCAAGTAAACGTGACTCATGTCCAGCTTCATGGAGGACACTGCCCTGCCAGCTTTGTGTGTAAATCCTCCATCTGAGGGACTGGGTTCTTATCCAGCTGTCAAAAGTGGTTTGCCATTTGTTTAAATTCCCCACAAAGGTGAACTAACCCGTCAGACTTCAGAATCAGTCCAACTGGTGCTGCCCATTCTGCAAATCGGATTGGCTTAATGATTCTCTCACTTTCCAGCCTTCTAATTTGTGCCTTCATTTGTGCCCGTAAGGCAAATGGCACTGGCTGGGCCTTGCAAAGTTGTGGAATTGCTTCCTGGTCAACATGTAATGTGGCCTTGACTCCTCTGATAGACCCTAGATCTTTCTGGAAGACTTCCAGGCATTTAATTAAGACTTCATTCAGGCAGCCATTTTCTAATTGAAAAATGTTGAGCCAATCTGGCTGAATCTCTTGCAACCAATTTTGCCTCATCAAGCTTAGGCTCAAGCCTATAACTAGAATCACTCATAACTGAACCAGCTGCTTTTTATAAGAGACCAGAATGGAAATTCAACCCTTAATCTGCAAAGGTTCCCCAGTATAGCTTCTAGCTGAGGTTTTGCGCAATGTCGAGGGCTGGAATTTTGTTAAAAACTGGTTCTGCAATCACTGATATGGCTGCCCTGGTATCAACCTGCGTTAGAATGACCATTTAACCAGATGTTTGTTTTGATTGCTTCATAATATCAAAACCAGAACTAATGTTCCAAACTAAATGTAGGTAGACTTTCCAGGGTATGAATTTTCCGGGATACCATCCTATGTGTTATCTCACTCAACTTAGGTTCAGTCGGATTCTTTTGCTGTCTCAAGTGCGCATACCGGCAACAACTACAATGGCTTGCCAGCCAGGATATTGTAAAAAATTGTAACCATTTGGCTGAGGCTTCGCGTTGCTTCGGGTTTTGCCGTGCTGACCTAGAGTCCCTCTATTCAGGGTATGTACTAAGGGAGGCTATGGAATTGCCTTAAATCAAATGATGTTCCCCAAGTTCATTCAGACTTGTGAGGATGTCCACTTCCATCAAAATACCCTGTAACTTGTGCTCCACTTGCCGCATTTTCCAGTGATAAACAGCATCTGTTTGTAGTCCAGTTGGGGTTCAGCTAGTAGGCGTTTTTGCATAGTTACATCATTAATCCCACATACCAGATGGTATCTAAGCACCACGTTGAAGTTTAAACCAAAGTCACAGGCTTCTCCCAGTCGTCTTAACCTACAGATTCCCCTGGTTCTTGAATTGCCGAGTAAGAGTGATAGCATCTCAGAATTAGAGGCTTGTATGAAAGTTCTTGAAAGGTTTTAGTACCTGATGTCTCAGGGAAAGTAAAGTTCCTAATGACAGAAGAAGTTGCAGCTCCACAGGCTGTCAGGAGAATTACCCATTGTTTTTGTCTGCCACAATGTTGTTTGACTGGAAAAAGTAATGTATTCATTCCACATACTGGGCTCTGTCTAAGGGGAGATTTGATGTGTACATAGAGAGAAGGAGTTAGGGGATATGGGAGCAGGACATCCAGAAATCTGTATGGCTATCAGCAGTTGCAGCAGCAGAACTGTACTCTAACACTATCTGACTGTTGTGGCCTGGAATATCATCCAGTCTATCATTACCATCAAGAGCAGCAGATACATAGGACCACCACCACTTGCACCATCCCTCCAAGTCACTCACCATCCTGACTGGGAAATATTGTTCCTTCATTGCAGCTGGGTCAAAATCCTGGAACTCCTCGCCAATAGTGTGGTTAGTGTACCTAAACAAAATGGATTTCAGCAGTTGAAGAAAGCAGCTCACCACCATTTCTTATTGAAAATTAGTGTTGGGCAATAAATGCTGGCATGAACAGAGAAAAAGACCTTAATAGAATAGGCGAAAGTTTGTGTGGAACATATTACCAATGACAAAGGGTGAAATGTCCAATTTGTGCACAGTAGATTACATGTAGTATGTTGTTCTATGAACAGCATAAACTTTGCAATGTTTTCGAGGTAAGTTTTGATAAGGAAATAATCATCTTGTATTTCTGGAAAGGAGAAGTGTTGCAGAGAAGCTCAAAAAGACCGAATAAGAGATAGACAGGTGTACCAAATTAAAATAAGCAATATGTAAACGATATCAGGTTGAGAGGAAAATAAGCAGATAAATCAAAACTGTTTGTCTTCCTTCCATCAGAGATAAAGGGTTTAGGCCCGAAATGTCAAGTTTTCCTGCTCCTATGATGCTGCTTGACCTGCTGTGTTCATCCAGCCCCATGCTTGTTATCTCTGTCTTCCTTCCATATTCTTTTTTCAATCAGCAATGGGTTAAGGCAAGGAAATGAGAGAATTGGTAACAACTGCAATTTTAATCAGCCTACTTTAAAATGCCAATGCTGCTCATCACCCCAGTGGGTTATTGTGACAGCTGGATGGACAGTTGGCAAAAATTTGGCTTGTTGTTCAAAATTAGAGTTTGCATTAAATTGCCATGAAGTAGATATCTGTGTACACACCTGTTACAGGAGCCAGCTGGAAATTCCCTTCACCCCTGGTCAATGGACTCTAAAAGAGAAAAGACATTGATGCCTTGAAATATACTGTTGAGTTTCAAGGTAAAGGAAAAGTTTGTGTCACCATATAGTTGGCCTTACCATGACCACCAGTACCAATGCAAATTCATTGATTTAATATCACTCACTGTTTCTATAAAATAGGTATGTTTATCATATATTTTGTTTGACACATTGGCTATTCCACTATTTGTATCATTTTACTTTGTGCAATCCCTTCATTGAGTAATGAGATCAACTTTTGCTGGGAATGAACAATCACAGATTGAACAGTGAATCCTGCATATTCCAAATTAGGAGTTGTGATTTTTCGACTGACACTTCCTTCCAGCATTGCTTCAGGTATTACAACAGAGTAGGTTTTTACCAAGATTTCTTAACATGAGTCAATTGATCCCATTTAGAGATGTTTGCTTAGCACAGTTTGAAAATTATCCTAATCAGTCTTTATATTTCCTTTGCTGACCACCACCAAATTGCTGCCTTGTTGTCAATGCACCGTAAAGGATGTAATTTATATGAAAGATGTAATACAACATAAACTGCAAACGTGACCTTCAAAGCACTTTGTCCATCACATTATGTGTATTGCACCAGTCTTGAGATTTAGATCTCACCAGATACAAGGGTGATAACGTAAGAACAGTAATAAATGGTACTGAATGCACTTTTAACAAGCAATATTAAAAACTGCTGGAAACAGAGTTCAAGTAACTAGGAATCAGAAGTACACAACCTACAACAAGTACTGATTCTTTTCTTAGAAAGCAGAAGTACATCAATCAAATAGTTCAATAACTTCTCAGACAGTTTTCATTCGCTATTTTTCTTCAACAGTATTAAAGCTAGAAGTAACATTTATCATGTGCATATTATGTATCGGAAGGAAACATTGAATATCCCTGTTTTACTCCAGCAGTTGTTGTGTGGCATTCTGTAAATGACTCATTTATCTTGACTCTCTGCTTCCGGTTAGTAGGACTTCTTTCTATGCTAATAATGCATCACGCCCAACACCATAATCTTTAAGGTGTCATATAAATGCTTACAAGTCATCAAAAGCCTTTTAGAAATCTAAATACACTATATCTACTGGTTTTCCCTCATCCATATTGATACATTCTGAAAGAACTTTAGTAAATTTGGCAGACAACATTTTCTTTATATACCCCTCTATTCAGTCGTCATTATTCTCATAGTTTACTTCTATTTACTTACGATATCTTTATAATAATTAACATCATTATTAAAATAATTATTACTACCATCACCATCCTGCCCAATTCCTAAAAAAAAGTCTGAATCTCACTGGTCAAGACAGTCCAGAAGTCTGCTTGGGTATCCTTATCTAACTCACTTGAGTTCAACACTAATAATGGTGCTTTGTACCATCCCTAGAATAGTGGTACCACTCTATGCACCGTCTGTTGTATTGTAGTTATAGCTGGCCCCATCCTGTAAAAATTGTACTCCATCTCACTTCTTGGCTCAAGTAACTGCAACACCTTCTTGTTCTTCCTAAATGTTCCCTCTAATAATATAAAGTCTCAGTTGATCTGTTTCTCTGATGACGTGTCTTCTGACTTCTTGTCCCTTAGTCAGACTTTGTGCCCTGGCTGTAAACTTGACAGAGTTTTCACCATTGTATCATGCTGCAGAGTTGTATCACCTCTGCCCCTTTTTGCTGTGGCTTTGTTCAAGTTGTTTTACTTTCTCATTGTCTTGAGAGGTCATATTTGGCTTGAAGTTGCATTCCAAACTGTTACATCTGTTTTTAACCTCTTCGCAATTGGCAATTGCTGAGTAGGCATGACAACAAGGTGTCTACTGACACCAATAGTAGTGCTGAATTCCAAATGCACATTCACTTCTTTTTTCCATTCTATGCATGCACAATATAAAGCTGATTTTTTTTTGTTTACAAGTTTTTTTTCTCTTCAGCAATCTACTTTCACATTCTTTGTTTTTATATTTTCGTATTTATGGTTTTATACTCTTGTATTAAATTTAATTTAGGCATTTTGCTGCTACTTCGCATGCTGCAGCATGTCTGCAGACACAGCCTTATTTTAATGATGTTGTTCTGTAACTGAGTGGAGTTTATTCCCAGTCTGGATTATTTTGCATCAATGAGTTCACAGTCTTGATTACTCTTTCAGTCTGTCTGTTTGAATGAAGCACCGCTCTAATCACTGAATCTACTGTGGCTGAATGAGAGTCTACCATTTCAAAATGTTTCAAATAAAAGTCGATTAGGATTAAATGCGTCTTTGCTCTAAAATCGGAACAAATCATTATTAGCCTTTTCAAAAAACCTTGATGGAACAATTGGTTCTGTAGGCAGTTTGCTATGTATAGCACATGTTTGGTATAACGGATGTAATTCTGAATGTTTTTCAAAATGGCTGACCATACTGATTAATGTGCTTTTATTGTACTCTGCACTTGTGATGCGTAGATGTCCCTGTGGACTTTCTGTAGGATTTCCATTTACATCAACTTTGGTGTACTACCATGAAATGGTTATACTCAATACATTCTCCACCACTTTAAATGTTTCTGCGTATGTTACCTTTGCAGTACATTTTCTGCTGGACTATATTTTTATACTCTTACAGGCAGAGTTGTCTGACCTTTGTACAATCCTTGACAGATTTTTGAGCTGCACAAATTTGTCTATGTTAGCCCTCAGTTGATAGAAAAATGTTGATTATGGCCATAGAATAAGACGTGACTTCTTTTACAAGAACAGGAGCTTTTTTCTGCTTGATCTACTGCTGTCCTCGACAATTATTATGTGTGCTGTTATATTATGCTATATCCTGGAATGTAATTTGCTAAAACATCAGTAGAAAGTAACTGAGATAACAAGGTGTAGAGCTAGATGAACACAGCAGGCCAAGCAGCATCAGAGGAGCAGGAAAGCTGACGTTTCGGGTCTCGACCCTTCTTTCTTGATTGTCTCAAAATCTGCAGTCTATTCTTGACTCTAATACCTTCTCCAAAAAGCTCTCTTATATATTAAGTAAGACTGACTAAGTTAGGGAGGGATAAACTATGACACTTGATTCACCATGCCCAAGAACTATAAATGGTTTATGAACTTTGGTGCTGGAAATTCATGTTTCTTATCTTCTTTGGGGCTTTGTCCATGGACAATGCATCCTAGAAATGTAATCCTTATTCTGGAAAATTATCATTGCTCATTTAAGGCTTGCAATCTGTAATTTTAGCATATTCCTGAAAATTGCATTCCTTCTTTGTTTCGTCATGCAGAAGGACATCATCTCTGTAGCAAGTAGTTTCCTATTTTCCTTATAGCAGTCTTGACATTGCTGTTTAGAAAATATCTAGGGCAGAGGAGATCCTAAGTGGTAAATGGTTGAAGTAATACTGCTCAAATGGTGCATTAATTGTAGTCACCTATCTCAACAGTCGGTCTAATGGTACCTGTCAGAACTGGCAGTGGGCATCCAGCCAATTGTGCAAACCTGTTATGGACAAAAGATACATGATGGATTTTCCTTCTTACTCCTTTGTTTAACTGAGTGGGTCCATGTATGTACCATCTTAATTTTCCTAATATCCCAGGAACATTTATTAGCCCAGAGTAAGGAGAAGTGATGATCTATTGGTATTATCGTGAAACTGTAAATCCAGAGATTAAGGTAATGTTCGGGGGACCCAGGTTTGAATACTGTTGTGGCAGATGATAGAATCTGGATTCAATAAAAGAATTCAGAATCTAATGATGACCATCAAGTCACAGTTGATTGTTAGGAAAAACACATCTGGTTCACTAATAACACAGTGTGGAGCTGGAGGAGCACAGCAGGCCAGGCAGCATCAAAGGAGCAGGAAAGTTCAGAATTCTGAAGAAGGGTCCCAACACGAAACGTCAACTTTCCTGCTCCTCTGATGCTGCCTGGCCTGCTGTGCTCCTCCAGCTCCACAC
>JAHRHZ010000086.1:410399-440960 GCA_024137785.1 Ginglymostoma cirratum | reverse complement strand
CTCCACCTATCCTCTCCTCTATCCATCCTCTATCCGCCTCCCCCTCTCTCCCTATTTATTTCAGAACCCTCTTCCCCTCCCCCATTTCTGATGAAGGGTTTAGGCCCGAAACGTCGAGTTTTCCTGCTCCTATGATGCTGCTTGACCTGCTGTGTTCATCCAGCCCCATGCTTGTTATCTCTATTATTTGAACTGTTACTCGTTTTAAGGATTTTCGATTCAAGGGGTATAAAATTACAGACACAAAGACTGTTTAATAGTTCTTCATCAGCGAAGAAGATAAATGAATGCTGAATGAATTATTGTTGCAGTAAAGATGCAGGTACTTTAAGGGCAGCTCCTGCTTTTAGTTATAACGCTGACTCTGCCAAGCTCTATCAAGGGGAAAGCTGGTATTGAAATGCTGGTCAAATTATAATGTTAATATTGACTTTCCTGAAGACGTGAGAGTGGTAGTGGCCTTGACTCAGTGAGTAGCACTCTATCATCTGAGTCAAAGGGTTTTGGGTTTAAATTCCATTCCATAAACTTGGTACATAATCCTGGCCGCAACATATTCCTGATATACACCGTTGGGGGTGCTGTCTTTCAAATAAAGCATTAAACTGAAGCCCTCTTGTGTTGATGTAAAAGATTTCATGACACTAACTCAAAAAAGAACTGGGGAGTTCAATCAACAATGCTTCAATTAACGTCACAAAAACTGGTCATCATCATATTGCTGATTGTTAGACCTTCCTAATTGAAAGTTGGTTGCCATGTTTCCTAGCTTACAATTCTGATGCCTTAAAACTATTGGTTTAAAGTGCTTTTATGATATGGTGAGGTTGTGATAAGCGCTACAGTACAAATTATTTTTTTGGTCCACATCGCATCTTTTTAAATTGAATTAATTGTGAATGAAGTACCCTGCTTATTGCATGCGGTTAATTTGGTTCATCACTTTAGTTATGGTTGTTCTCCGGTGTGGCTACTCTTAATAACTGTCACCTCTGGAGTTTATTCATAAATTGACAGGCAGATATGACCATATCAAGATTCTTCAACAATTGGTTTTGAATTTTTATTTTGTTTATCTTAAATTTATTTAACTAAACTTTTAGTTAAAACTTCTAAAAGGCTGTAAGTTAAATTTATCTTAAATATTTTGTTGGCCCTTCTCCTCTTTTGACTGGAATAGAGAAAGTTTTTCTCATCTAGTTACTCTGTCTCTAGCTATCTAATTTAATCTGGCCCTACTCTCCCTAAATAAAACATGTCAAGCTTCTCTCCCTGAGTTCCCTTTTGACTCAGAAATGACTTTCTTTACATATACCTTGAAGTACTTGCCACCAGAGCTGCATAAAAAAATCTGGTCGTGTTACTTTCTGGGGTTTGCTTCTGGGTTCACTCCTTCTTTGCTTCACTGCTATTAAAATTTTAAAACTGTTTCCTCAATTTTGCATCTCTCAACTCCTGAGTATTTCAACATCCCATGCTTCAATTCTTCTATTTGACTATAAATGGTAAAAATTCAAAGTATTTTATAAAAAGGATACTATTTATGACTTTAAAGCGAAGACTTAATTATACTGATATTTGCTGGTCTGATTTCTCTCTCTACCCGTAACCGCACTGCATCTGAAGACTCCTCTTGGTATTGATACCTTGTACTCCTCTAATTCTGGCCTCCTACAGATAATCTGATTTTAATAATATTTTGTTGCATCTTCAGCTGCTGGACCTGTAATCTTTGGAATCCCTCACAAATCTGTCCAAACTCTATCTCTCATTACTTCTTCAAGCTCTCGAGCTCTCTTTAACTTTTCTATTGTTTCCTTTTGTGGTTTAGTGTCAGATTTTTCTCTGCCAATTCTCTTGTGAATTGCTTTGGGACATTTTAATACATTAACGGTGCTCCATAAATTAAAGTTGTATTCCACATTCCCTCTGATGTCTATTTGCTGTGTTTGGCTGGCTTGCTGCACGATGTGGTTTGACTGGACACATACAATTTAAAGGGAGCATTGCTTGTTTGGTCCTAGTGTTTGTTCTCATTTCTGATTGGTGCAAAGCTTAAAAGGAAACATTGGTTGTGTTGTAACATTGTAGGAAATCACTGTATATTCCCAGAAGTATATACTTCCTGTATGTGCTATAATTATTTCCTGTTGCCAGTATTTCTGTCAAGTGTCTTGTTACGATTAATCCTAACCATGAATTTTCTTTTTGTCTGGTTGATCTCCAGTGTAGATGGCACTGTTTCTTACCATTTATTTACATAATTAAAAAAATCTCTGAATTAATTTAAATTCATTTCTTTCTTACTCTCTAATAAAATCTGTCATTTTCTCTTTTTTTCTTTCTGGACCTAATTTGACGTTTGAGTTAATTTGCTGTAATTTGCACTTCTTTCTCATTCCTTGCACTGTTATTTTTCAGTTTGTCCTTTTCATCAATCCTTTTGTCAAGATATTATTGGCACTCGCTTTCAGTAACTTAGCATTAAAAATGTAAAAACCAGACTTGCCAGTCAAATAAAACTGTTAACTGTCCTGCTACTGCAAAATCCAGCCCTTCCTGCTTTCTCCGTTCTGGGGAAATTAATTTACAAAGTTCATATATTAAATGATATGTTTCAGTCATGTACACAGTAAAAGTTTTAAAAAATATGCTTTTCCCAAAGTCACTGGTGGGAAACTCCTTTGTGTAAGGCCTTGGGATATCAGATAGATGCAACTTTATGTGGTTGTTGCTTTGTTATAAATGTCAAACAATCTTCATATCTTTGCAAGAACATGTGAGACATTAATGTAATGGATAGAATTTAGTACTGTATATTTCTTAGATTATAGTGTGAAGTTTTGCTGTAATAGCTATTTAAAAAATTATAATTTTAAAAAGTCACCTTTCTTTTGGACTGACTTACTGAATTTTAGCTCATTTGATGCAGTTTAAAGAAGGTAGCATTAAGTTCATAAAGGATTTTTCTAAATAGAATTCTGGAGGTATTTGAATAAGAATATTTTGTAAATGCAAATTGTTATTGTAACCAGAGAAAGCATGCTCATGCCCCGAACAAAAGTACTTTCAATATCTATGTGCTATTCTTATTTTGTACATAGGTATAGGATATTTGCTGAGCATGCTTGATTGCCTTTTTGTGTGCATGAGCTCATTCTAGTAATATGTAAGTAGCATATTTAATTATGAAGTTTAGAACCGACACTGGGCCACTGTGTGCTAACCTGAACACACAAGTAGAAAGATCAGAGATTTCTCTTCCAAAGAAAAGCAAGTTTAGTTCGCTTTTAGGCACACGCAAGCCACGCAATTAATGTTGTGCACGACATAAGAACATTTGGGTTGTGATCAAAAGAGAATTTTATTTCAATTTATTTCTAATAGGTTTGGTCTAAAACCTTGATATATGTTGTTTGACTGTAAATATGTGTGAGTAATTGAATGTTGCTGTAATTCATCACAGTTGTGCAAAAGAACCTTTTGTGACCTATGCATAACATTTGAAAATGTGATTAGCGCTACTTATTGGGCATGAGAAAAAATATTGCACATATTTTACCTTATTCTCATTTAAAAACTTCTTTGAGGAGTACGACAGTGGATTGATAAAGGCATTGGTTATAAGTTTCATATTCAGTTTCAGATCCATCGTTGAGGAAAAATCACCAGAGAGCAACATTAATTAAAATGCTAATTCAGGTATTTGGCAGAGAGTTCAGATTGACAGTGTGAAGAATTGCACATGAAATGGCAGGCAGAATTATAAAGGAAACCACAGCCACTTTCTGAGCTCGTATGTAGAATTTGAAAGGAGGCAGAAGATGTTTGAAGAGAAAAACAAAGACCATAGCTGTTCATCTTAAGTTTGACAAGAGTCTAAGGAAGGAATCTTGATTCAGCGTTTCATGTGCATGCAACCCCCTCTTAAAAAGAAGTTCCCTTTTAAGCCCTGCCGAGTCTTCACCATCCCCCCAGACCTCCCCCTTACCGAGGACAAACGGTCAGTCCTCAGTAAAGGGCTCACCTTTGTCCCCCTCCACCCACATATCAACGAATACTGCTCACGCTTGGATATTGAGCAGTTTTTCCGCCGCCTCCGCCTCCATGCTTACTTCTCCAACCGCGAATCTACTGACCCCTTCTCCCGCCTCCAACACAAGCCCTCCTCCTGGACACCACCCCAAGGCCTCCTACCCTCCCTCGATCTCTTCATCTCCAACTGCTGTCGAGACATCAATCGCCTCAACCTCTCTACCCCTCTCAAACACTCCAGCCTCTCCACTGCAGAACGTGCAGCCCTCCGCTCACTCCGCTCCAATCCCAACCTCACCATAAAACCCGTGGACAAGGGAGGGGCAGTTGTAGTATGGCGCACTGACCTCTACATTGCTGAGGCCAGGCGCCAACTCTCTGACACCTCCTCCTACCGCCCCCTAAATCATGACCCCACCCCCGAGCACCAAACCATCATCTCCCAAACCATCCACAACCTCATCAGCTCAGGTGACCTCCCACCCACCGCCTCCAACCTCATCGTTCCCCAACCCCGCACCGCCGGCTTCTATCTCCTTCCCAAAATCCACAAACCTGAATGCCCCGGTCGACCCATTGTCTCCGCCTGCTCCTGCCCCACCGAACTCATCTCCACCTACCTAGACTCCATTTTCACCCCCTTGGTCCAGGAACTCCCTACCTATGTCCGTGACACCACCCACGCCCTCCACCTCCTCCAGAACTTCCAATTCCCCAGTCCCCAACACCTCATTTTTACTATGGACGTCCAGTCCCTACACACCTGTATTCCCCATGCAGATGGCCTAAAGGCCCTCCGCTTCTTCCTGTCCCGCAGAACTGACCAATCCCCCTCCACTGACACCCTCATCCGCTTAGCCGAACTCGTCCTCACCCTCAACAACTTTTCTTTCAATTCCTCCCACTTCCTACAAACAAAGGGGGTGGCCATGGGTACCCGTATGGGCCCAAGCTATGCCTGCCTCTTTGTAGGTTACGTGGAACAATCCCTCTTCCGTACCTACACTGGCCCTAAGCCCCACCTCTTCCTCCGTTACATTGATGACTGCCTCGGCGCCGCCTCGTGCTCCCACGAGGAGCTCGAACAGTTCATCCACTTCACCAACACCTTCCACCCCAACCTGAAGTTCACCTGGACCATCTCCAACACTTCTCTCTCCTTCCTGGACCTCTCTGTCTCCGTCTCGGGTAACCACCTAGAAACCGATGTCCGTTTCAAGCCCACTGACTCCCACAGCTACCTGGAATACACCTCCTCCCACCCACCTTCCTGTAAAAATGCCATCCCCTATTCCCAATTCCTTCGCCTCCGCCGCATCTGCTCCCAGGATGAGACATTCCACTCCCGTACATCTCAGATGTCCTCATTCTTCAAGGACCGCAGCTTCCCCCCACAGTGGTCAAGAACGCCCTCGACCGTGTCTCCCGCATTTCCCGTAACACATCCCTCACGCCCCGTCCCCGCAATAATAACCAAAAAAGAATCCCTCGAGGACGTACCACCCCACCAACCTCCGGATCCAACGCATCATCCTCCGACACTTCCGCCATCTGCAATCAGACCCCACCACCAAAGACATTTTTCACTCCCCACCCTTATCTGCCTTCCGGAGGGACCACTCCCTCCGCAACTTCCTTATCCGCTCCACACTCCCCTCCAGCCCCACCACACCCGGCACTTTTCCCTGCAACCGCAGGAAGTGCTACACCTGCCCCCACACCTCCTCCCTCACCCCAATCCCAGGCCCCAAGAAGACTTTCCATATCAAGCAGATGTTCACCTGCACATCTGCCAATGTGGTATACTGCATCCGCTGTACCCATTGTGGCCTCCTCTACATCGGGGAAACCAAGCGGAGGCTTGGGGACCGCTTTGCAGAACACATGTGCTCAGTTTGCAAGAAACAACAGCACCTCCCAGTCGCGAACCATTTCAACTCCCCCTCCCATTCCTCAGACGACATGTCCATCCTGGGTCTCCTACAATGCCACAGTGATGCCACCCGAAGGCTGCAGGAACAGCAACTCATATTCAGCCTGGGAACCCTGCAGCCCAATGGTATCAATGTGGATTTCACAAGCTTCAAAATCTCCCCTCCCCCAACCGTATCCCAACTCCACCTCCCTAACCTGTCCTTCCTCCCATCCATCCCCTCCTCCCACCTCAAGCCCCTCCCCCATCTCCTATCTACTAACATCATCCCGCCCCCTTGACCTGTCCGTCCTCCCTGGACTGACCTATCTCCTCCCTACCCCCCCACCTACACTCACCTTTACTGGCTCCATCCCCGCCTCTTCGACTTGTCTGCCTCCTCTCCACCTATCCTCTCCTCTATCCATCCTCTATCCGCCTCCCGCTCTCTCCCTATTTATTTCAGAACCCTCTTCCCCTCCCCCATTTCTGATGAAGGGTCTAGGCCCGAAACGTCAAGTTTTCCTGCTCCTATGATGCTGCTTGGCCTGCTGTGTTCATCCAGCCCCACGCCTTGTTATCTCGGATTCTCCAGCATCTGCAGTACCTTTTATCTCTCCCTTTAAGTCCTGTTTGCTTCCTCTTACAGTGCCAGGCACTTGTCCGTATTTTCTGTTAGTGTCATTCTGTGACCAGTCAACAGGAAGCGCAAGCCTGGGGAGCATGATTACTTTCCCCACTGTGACCCCAAGTTCACAACAAAGTTGTAGGGTAAACATTGGATCTGATTCATTTGGGAATCATTATGATCTGAATAGTTGAAAAGGGGATTAATGTCTTGCAGAGCAATTACATTGTTAAATTTGTTGTTCAGTATGCTTTGCAATTGTTTTGAATCTAGATTCATAATGGAGTGAAGAAAATATAATTTGATATGACAAGTATTCAAATATCTTTATTTCTATTTGAGGAAATTGAAATTTTTTTCCTATAATGTGAATCACAATGTTTTAAACAAAAGGATCTAATTTGTCAAAACATGAGAGCTGAAATTCTGCCTGTTGCTGGCTGCATTGAACTGCTCCCTGGTACAAGCCAGTTCCAGCCTGTATCAAATTTAAATTCCTCAGACAATAAGCCATTTAATATTCTAATCATTACTGTATTTACTATATGAATTCCTGAAACAGATTACCTAGTTCACTGTAAAATCAGGCAAAAAATTAGGTAAGTACGTAGCTGAAATCCTGTGACCCAATTGCAATCTCAAGGACAAAATATTTAAATGGTGTGAATGCTAAAGAATTTCCAACCCATTTTCTCTTCCAATAAGTGAAATGCAAATCTTCTTGTAATTCAGTTATCTGCCTGTCAATTAACAAAGTCCGTTAAATTGGTAGATATTGCCTCCAATATGGATAACAACTGTGAATTGCTTTTACTTGGCCAAGTAGAACAGTTGCCTAGCACAGCATTTTCTAAAGTTGAGGTCATGAACCTCAATGGAGCCATGAACTGAAATTTTGGGGCTGCAATTTCTGAGCCAGCAGTGGCCACCATGGAGCTCCAACAGAGATTTAACAGCCATGCGACTGCTCTACAGAGCTCCTGCTCTAACTTAGGGTTCATGAATTGAAAGAAATAAAACATACAATGTAGTGAGCCAGAAGTGTGGGAAAGCTTTAAAAACCAAGAAAAGATGAGCAAATAAAAGAAGCAGTAAATAAATTTTGACAGTAAACTTGCAAGTAATGTCAAGATGGACAGCAAGAGCTTCTTTAAATATAAAAAGGAAGAGAGAGGTCAAAGTAAATATAGGCCTCTTAGAGAATGAGATCGAGGGAATAATACCAGGAGATGCCAAAGGAGTTGAATAAGTACTTTGCATCAGTCTTCACAGTATAAGACACTTATAGCATTCCAAAAATAATAAATATTCGAACAGCAAAAAGTGGACAGGAAATAAATACAGTAACTAACTGGAGAAAAATATACAGGAAACCAAGAGTGCTGAATTTAGATAACGCTCCTGGACCGGATGGGCGGTATCCTGGGATATCAAAAGAAGTAGTTACAGAGATCATGAATGCACCGATAGTAATCTTCCAAAAATCCTTAGATTCTGGAAAAGTACGACAGGATTGATAAACTGCCATTATAATACCTTTATTTAAAAAGGCAAGGAGACAACAAAAACAATAACTATAGGCCAATTAGCTTAACATTTGTGATTATAAAAAAGTTAGAGTCTATTATGAAGGAGCATTAATAATAGAAATATAGAAAATATGAATGGGGTAGGGCATCTGGCCCTCTGAACTGCTCTGTCATTCAGTATGATCATAGCTGATTATCCAACTCCGTACTCTGTACCTGCTTTCTCCCCAGACCTTTGATCCCATTTGGCCTTAAAAATCATAGCTAATTCCTTCTTGAAAATGTTCAACTGCATTCTGTAGCAGAGAACTCCACAGGCTCACCATTGTCTGGATGAAGAAATTTCTCTTCATCTCAGTCCTAAATGGTCAACACTATGTTCTTAGACTGTGACCCCTGGTTCGTGGCTGCCTGGCCATCGGGAAAATTCTTCCTGCATTTACCCTGTTTAGTCCTGTTGGAATTTTATAGGTTTCAATGAGATCCACCTTTATTATTCTAAGCTGCAGTGAATTTCTTCTAAGCTTCAGCGAATATTTGAGTATATTTATGTGAATGGTACTAAAAAATCTCTGTTAAGAATCTTGAATCAATCTCTTTCTGTATTTTTTTCATTCGTTCATGAAATGGGCATGCTGGTTGGGCCAGCATTTGTTGCCTATCCCTAGATGACCTGGAGATGGTGGTGGTGTGGTGCCTTGTTGAACCATTTGCAGTTCATTTGTTGTAGTTACACCGACAATGCTGTTAGGGAGGGAGTTCCAGGATTATGACCCAGAACTCATTTATTATCTCAATAACATTGCATTACAGTTGTGTTTCTCACTTTGCATAGTGTCCATTTGAACAGTTTATTAAATGAAGCTGTATCACGTTACGAACTGTTCAAGGAGCTATCTGAATCATGAGTTGCAGATGTAAACATGTTCCTAAACTTTTCTCCTTTACAAGTAAATTATTTTCATTTTTATGATGTTGTTCTGTTGAAGTCATATTTTCCATTACAGTTTAAGTGTTTTCCATTACAGCTTTTTGTGCTCACTGATTGGGGGTTTGTCACATGAGAATCATAAGGTTTGTTTTATTCATTTCTTGGGTATGACATTTGCCAACAAGGCAATGCTTTATTGCTAATGTAAATACAATTCCATGTACCATAACTGCACTGTCTATACTTGATATTTAGCAAGGACCTTTACCTGCTTTCTCAGAACATGCTTACTCATTTTTTTCAGTTCAGTCACTGGACATTGTTCAGCCACTTACGTGCTATTGTCAGAATCGCATTTGATAAAATTCCTGCTTCAGCATTTTCCACTCAAATAACTGTGGTATGTTATATAAAGTTCTTGTTCTAAAGTTCTAAATCATTGCATTTAGGATATGTATAAAAAGGTACAGGACCTGCAAGTAAGACCTGTAAGACTGAATCTAAAGAACCGGTCAAGGGCAGTAACATTCAGTGTATGTTCATGTAAGCCTGAATGAAATAATTTTGTTCTCTCCCAAAGGGCATGCAGCTTCTCATTACAACAGCTTGTTAATTAGTTTCTGTTCACCATTGTTAGGCTTTCCATTATGCCCAGAAGAATTCCAAAATCAGTCTCAAGGCCAACAAAATCCTAATATACTTACGCTTAAACATCGTCAATATTAAGCTAATACAGGTACACTCCCCCTCCTAAGCTATAAGTCAATAGAGTGAGTCGTTGTACTCAACATCTCTTCTTGCTTAGCAAATTAATTGATTCTTGCTCACTGATTCTCTCCAAAGCTGGCTGTTCATTCACTGCACTGATATTCAAACCACAGTTTTGAATGCAACTATTTCAGTTGATTCTTGACCCTAGTTAGCACGTACTTCGATGTTGATTCTAGAAAAGAGTAACCCCTGAAATCAGCAGGCTTAACTGTCTTTCCATCAGAAAGCTCTGATGAAAAGTAACAGCTAAAAAGTTTTTTCTCTCTCCATAGATGCAGCCAGACCTGCTGAGTATTTCCAGTTGTTTTTCTTTTTATTCCAGATATCCAGCATTGCAGTATTTTGCTTTTGGAGCAGCCTATGAGGGAGAAATGGAGAGGTGGTTGTGAGGTATGATTGTGAGAAAACATGGGAGGAGATGCAAATAGACCATAAACTCTGGCATGGACCTTTTGGACTGAATGACCTGATTCTGTTATGTGCGTCCTACATTTCTATTCACTTGATAGGATTAGGGTTACAATTGTAATTCTACCTATTTCACAGTGTCACTGTGCAAGCAATAAAAAAGTATGTATGTTTTGGAAAGTGAAAAAGTCTTCAAGTATTACGAGTGATACTTTAGCTTCTGTTTCGCAACAACTCCATGACCCACTGCAACCCTTCTTGTTCCTTCTTATCTAAAGCTGATCCTTTAAATCTAACTACATCTCATTTTTGCATCACTTCTTGTTTAGGGTTTTTGTTACCATCTGTATCACAGTTTCTGTGGGTTCTCATCATATCATAAAAATATAGTCAGCTGATAAACCGGATATTAAAGTCTCTACTTTCTAAAGCTGTACAAAACCTGCCTAATAAAATAAGTATGTCACAGGGCGTTAGTCTGATAGACACAGCTTATGAATAGATAAATGATAATTGATTAATGTATATGGAAGCCAACACTGAGTGATTCATTGCATTCCTTTTATTCAGATTATCTTACTAGATATCCTGTTTGTGCGAGATGCACAACCAAAAAATTAGAAGCTGTTAATTTTATTACCATAGAGATAGTTTTAAATTAGATTTAAAACTCACAATATCTGTGTGACCCTGTAATGACTTGTGTTTCCCACTGTGTAACTATAGTATTTGACAAACATTCAAACTAAGGAGCTGTTTTACCTCTTAGCTGAGTATGATGAACTGATTAAATGAAAAGATCTTTTCCTGTTTTTCCTGAGGCTGTGTAGAAACAATATCACTGCTTAGCAAAGACAATATCTGTTGGTTTTGGTCATTGTATAATGAGACAACCAGTTAGGAACATGCTTTGACTGTACTCAAGAGCTTGTAGTCAGATAAGGCTCACGAATATTAGTTTTATTCTTTAATTTTTCATTCTGATGAATGGTATGGGTAGACCACTGTGGCAGGAAGCAAAGCCTTGGGCAATCCCTCATATCGGAGCATTTCTTTCAAATTTCTCAATGACCTGTCAAATACTTTTAACTTGATGTATATCTCGTATGCGGAGGCTCTTAATTTGGCATATTGTCCTACTATATTGTGGCATGTTCTAGTTGGCTGAGACTTAAGGCCATGCAAATGCAAAGTAAGCAGATTTTCACAGATTTTGTCACAAACAGACTTCAAAGGGAATTTTTCCTGTGTAATTTCTGTGTTTTTGATACTTGTTACTGCATGTAACTCTCACTTTGGGGAAATCTACGCTCCGTGTAGTCTCCTTCAATCTATTTTCAAACAAAACTGTACATTGAGAATTTACATTGTTATCATGTTATGTAATAAAACAAAAAATTGCTCAAAATGAAGTAAGAAAAACAAAACTAAGATGGTTGCTCATTAGAAATTCATACTATAGACCTACTAGAGTTAATGTGTATATTTATATATTAATTTGCTTGATCGGTACCCCGTGCACGATCTTAAACATTATCTCCCTCCACCACAGACGCACAGTGGCAGCAGTGTATACCATCTACAAAATGTACTGCAACAAATCACCAAGGCTCCATCGACAGCACCTTTCAAACTCAGGAATTGTGCGACCTAATAGGACAAGGGCAGCAGATGCCTGGGAACACCACCACTTGTAAGTTCCCCTTCAAGCCACGCACCATCCTGACCTGGAACTATATCATTGTTCCTTGACTGTTGCAGAGCCAAAATCCTGGAACTCACTTTCTAACACCACTATAGGTGTAGTGATACCATAGGGACTGAAGTGGTTCACAAAGGTGGCTAACTACCACCACCTTGAGGGCCATGAAGGACAGGCAACAAACTGATTCTGCCACATTCTTTAAAAATAGAGCGGATGATTGCAACAAATTTGGGGGTGACAAGGGGATGGAACTTCTTTTCATATGGCATAGCAATGTAAAATGGCCTCTTCCAAATCCTATCACTCAAGCCATTTGTGACAGTCAGTGAGGTTGTCGGAGATTTATATCCAGGTTCTATTACCCACTTTGGCACCATATCTCTCAATACACTTGGCTAGCAAAACCAATAGCAGATATTAAATTGTTAATTCAGCAGGCATTTTTTTGTGTGAGTGAATTCCATACTTCTAGACTGTTAACTGAAGAATGCTTCTTAATTTCTTTGCTTAATTGATTTGGGATACAGAAACTAACAACATTAACTACTTCATGTCATGCATTACATAGTGAGATGTATTATGCAGCCTTTTTCTCCTGCAATGATCGGGTGGGGATTTTGGAATAAGTTCAATTTTTATTTCCTTTTATTCTTTCATAGGATATGGGATTCACTGGCAAGATCAGCATCCCTCATTACCTTTGAACTAACTGGCTTGCTAGCTGTTTTAGGGGGCAGTTCAGAATCAGCCACATTGCAATGGACCTGGAGTCACATTCAGTTCAGAGCATTAAGGGCAGCAGATACCTTCCCAAAGGATATTAGTGAACCAGATAGGTTTTTACATCAATCAATTAATGGTCACAATTACTGCCCCTAGCTTTTAAGTTATGTTTTATTAATCCATGTTGGAATCTGAATTCACATCCCCACGGCATTAGGCCCAGCCTGTGGCTTGCTAGTCATGACATAATCACGACATGATTGTCTTTCTATTTGAATTGTCTGTTAGGCTGAATGGCCACCTTTAATACTGTGAACCTCCTGTGATACTAGTTATATCTTTGCGTCTTTTCCTTCTTTCACTGCTTTATTTTGCCTTTCTTTTCTCTGTATTTGTTATCTTTATCTGTCTAATTATGTACATTTCTTTTGTTTTATGGGTCATGGGATGAAAGCCATGATTTACTTACCTATTATTATAGTGTACTGTATTTGGACAGAAATAATGTGAACATTTGAACCAGATTTTGTATAAGTTCATGGCATATTTTAGTCTTTTTTTGAAAGCCAGCATCTGGAGCAAAGTGGTAGACTGCAATTTCCAGTAGGGTGGACATTGGTTAGCACTGCTGCCTCACAGTAGCAGGGACCTGGGTTCAATTCCAGCCTTGGGTGACTGTCTGTGTGGAGTTTGCACGTACTAGCTGTGTCTGCTTGGGATCCGCATGGGTTTCTGTGAAGTGCTCCAGTTTCTTCCCACACTCCAGTGATGAGCTGGTTAGGTGGATTGGCCATGCTAAATTGCCAGGTAGTGTCCATGGATGCGCAGTTTAGTTGAATGCTGTGTTACAGAGATGGGGTGGAACTGAATAGAATGTTGTTTGGAGGGTTGGTGCAGATTCGATGGGCCACATGTCCTTTATCTGCCCTTTAGGGATTCAGGACCTATAATAGCAAAAAAGGTGATTGAAATTGAAGAAAACATGGGACTGTGGCCTAACAACAGCAGGTCAGAGGGATTTTGAGTTGGTTTGAAATAAAACATAGAAAATATTTTGTAATGCCCTTAGGTTAAAAATGCTCATAAATTAGCATTAGGTTTATTGTTACAGGTACTCAAGTAAAGGGATATATGAGTACAGTGAAAAGTGAACAAAGTTGCCATTTCCACCATCTTAGGAACAAAATCTTAGGAGGCCAGGAATCTGCGTTAGGCTTCCTTGAGGGCAGGAGTCCACGATGGGCTTTCTCGAGGCTGGGAGTTCATGTTGGGCTTCCTTGAGGAGGCCAGAAGTCTGCACTGGGCTTCCTCAAGGCCAGGAGTTCGTGCTGGATATCCTTGTGGAGGGTGAGAGTCCAAACTGCGCTTCCTCAAGACCAGGAATGCACAGTCTTCATGCTGGGCTACCTCGAGGCTGGGAGTCCGTTAAGTCTGTGTTGGACTTCCTCAAGACTGGGAGAGTCCACGTTGGCTCAATTCTCCACCATCGATGCTGTCCAAGGTATGGAGATAAGTGGAGAGGAGAAAAAGAAAGAAGAAAATACAACTTGTTGTTGAAGGTCTTCCCCAGAGTCAACATTTGTTTCTTTCCTTATCCCATTCTTCTCTTTCCCCAACCTGTCAAAATGGGGAGAAGATGTGGAAATTTGGCAACTGTAGGAAGGGATTCAAATTTCCAGTTGAGCTGGAGATCATCTCTGCTGTGTTTTATTATATTACAGACTTTACTTACCTGTCTCCTGCCTCTATACCTCTTTAACTCTATAACATTCTCAGGTTTTCCAGTTCTATGGACAGCCACGAACTTAAAAGTTTAACTCTGTTTCTCATTCTTTCGATGCTTTCTGATCCTGAGTGTTTTCAGCATTTTCTTTTTCTTTAAGATTGTAGGTTGCTATATTTTGCTTATTTACGTATCTAATCCAAAACTAACAAAGAATTGTCACATTCATATTAGGCTGAATAACCATTTATTGCTGTAACTTCCTGCGATGCTTGTTCTTTCTGTCTCCTCCTTCTCTCCTCACTTTATTCCATCTTTCTTTTCTATTTGTTGTTTTTATCTGTACATTTCTTTTGTTTATTGGTTTATGGGATGAGAGTTGAATGATACAGCAGACTTAATGGGACAATTAGACCACTCTTCCTGTTTCCTATTAGTTTCATAGAGTGCAGTCACTTAAACATTCACTCCTTCTACTACTGTTATACCGTGGGCTGCAATTTGTGCCACCTACAAGGTGCACTGCAGTACCTTACAAAAGCTGCTTTGAAAGCATTTCAAACATTTGACCTGTGACCTGACAAGGGCATCAGATGCCATGGGGATGCCATTACTGCAAGTACGCCTCCAAGCCATACACCAACGTGACTTGGAACTGTATCAGCTATTGCTAGGACTAGGTCAAAATCCTGCAACTCCTTCCTGTGGGTGTACCAACATCACATGGTGTACAAGCCCATAGACCCCTGAAGGTGGCAGCACAGGTAGACAGGGTGGTGAAAAAGGCATACAGGATGCTTGCCTTCATCAGACCAGGCGTAGAATATAGGAGTAAGAAAGACTTGTTACAACTTTATAAAATCATTGGTTAGATCACAGTTGGAATACTGTGTACATTTCTGCTGGCCACACTATCCGAAGGATGTGATTGCATTGGAGAGGGTGCAAAGGAGATTCACCAGGATTTTGCCTAAGACGGAAAGTTTCAGTTATAAGGAGAGACTGGATAGGCTGTTTTGTTTTCCAGGACTAGAGGAGGCTGAGGGGAGATCTGATTGAGGCATATAAAATTATGAGAAGCATACACAGGGTTGATCGTGCAAATCTTTTCCCCATGGTAGATTGTTTTAAAATCAGAAGGCGTACATTTAAGATGAGGAGTAAGTGGTTTAGTTGGGATATGAGGATAAAACTTTTCACCCAGAGAGTGATAGAAATACGAAACATGCTACCTGAGAGAGTAGCTGAGGCAGGCACTCTTGCAACAGTTAAGAAGCATCTGGACGGCCAGGGTATAGATGGAAATCGACCAAGTGCAGATAAATGATGATAACAAGGTGTGGAGCTGGATGAACACAGCAGGCCGAGCAGCATCATAAGAGCAGGAAAGCTTGACGTTTTGGGCCTAGATCCTTCGTCAGAAATGGGGGAGGGGAAGAGGATTCTGAAATAAATAGGGAGAGAGGGGGAGGCAGATAGAAGATGGATAGAGGAGAGGATAGGTGGAGAGGAGACAGACAAGTCAAAGAGGCGGGGATGGAGCCAGTAAAGGTGAGAGTAGGTGGGGAGGTAGGGAGGAGATAGGTCAGTCCAGGGAGGACACACAGGTCAAGGGGGCGGGATGAGGTTAGTAGGTAGGAGATGGGGGTGGGGCTTGAGGTGGGAGGAGGGGATAGGTGAGAAGAAGAACAGGTTAGGGAGGCAGGGATGAGCTGGGCTGGTTTTGGGATGCTGTTGGGGGAGGGGAGATTTTGAAGCTTGTGAAATCCACATTGATACCGTTGGGCTGCAGGGCTCCCAGGCTGAATATGAGTTGCTGTTCCTGCAGTCTTTGGGTGGCATCATTGTGGCACTACAGGGGGCCCAGGATGGACATGTCGTCTGAGGAATGGGAGGGGGAGTTGAAATGGTTCGCGACTGGGAGGTGCAATTGTTTATTGCGAACCGAGCACAGGTGTTCTGCAAAGCGGTCCCCAAGTCTCCGCTTGGTTTCCCCGATGTAGAGGAGGCCACAACGGGTACAGCGGATGCAGTATACCACATTGGCAGATGTGCAGGTGAACAGATAAATGGTATTGGTTTATTGGTTGGCATAGACATAGTGGGCTGAAAGATTGCACAGGTTGCTGTCAGGAGTAGTCAGCCTCACCTCATGTTGACCATCTTATATTTTGTATTTTTTCTGTATCCTCTCCTTCTCTACTTCTGTTCTCTACTTTTCTAGCTTTTTTTCCCATTAGTTTCTATTTTCTGGTAATCTCAATTTTCTTTTAAACTTTGGTTTCAGTTATTATTGGGCAGAAGTTAGTGACTGCAGGTTAAAAAAGAAATAGGATGCAGATTGGTGCCATGTGCAAAACTGGAGATTGAGATTGAGGATCTAGAATGGCTACCAGTTGTAATGCCTTCACTTGGCAAAGGTTAGAGGATGGGACTGAGCCTGGAAGATGTATCTTTGGCTGTAAACAGAATGGAACAATCATGGATTTGAGACTTTGACATTACATGCTTGAGTAATTGATGCAGTTGTTAGTGAGAGGATGCTTCATGATGGGAGATGATTGTGCCAGAAGACTAGAGTGAACATCATAGAATGTAAACTGAGGCATAGTGCCCCTGAGATTGTGTGGAGGTGGATGAACACAGCAGGCCAAGCAGCATCATAGGAGCAGGAAAGCATGACGTTTCGGGGCTAGACCCTTCACCAGAAATGTGCATAGAAATCAGAAATCAGCATAGTGCCCCTACTTTAGAAATACAAATCTTGGGATTAGGAAGAACAGAAAACTAAGTTCTGTATGAGAGTTTAACTTGCATAATCTTAAATGTTAAAGCATGACACCTAAATATGATGGTAATAATATGATGTGGGCTTCCTATAATCCTAGTGTCTACATGTAAGTTTTTTAATATTACAGATTATATTAAAATATACTCTAAATATGTTACTTTTGTTTCAACAATTATCTATATATTCAGAAACGTATTTCCAGATTAGTTTCATCCTTCAGTTAATCATATTTTATTGAACATAGAACAGTACAGCACAGGAATAGGCCCGTTGGCCCAACATGTCTGCCCTGACCATGATGCCATTCTAATCTAATTCCATCTTCCTGCACATAGTCTGTATCCCTCTATTCCTGTTGATGTGTCTGTCTAAATTCCTGTAAAAAAGGACAAAATCAACCCTATCATGGTTCTTGAAGGAATGGGAAGTATATTGAGTTATGTCTTGTGAGATGTTTGGAGAAGATGCACACTACTGTATCACTTAACGTAAGGAGTAATTTTGTTAATGAACCAGCAAAATAACAACTTTTTATCACGCACGCTGAATTTAACATCATTTGTGGATTTAAAACAAGATCAAGTTAAAGTTTGCAGAAAAGTAAGAACAACAGTTCATATCTGTGCCAAATATAGTTTTATATAAAATGCAGGATTGACAGATTTTGAAGATCATTTCTCATTTTACGGGCTGTTTTTCTGGTGACCTGTATTCACAATACTGTCATTTTGAGTTTCAATTTATTTAATTTAGTTAAATTATTTTAGTACAACTTAATCAATCCTGCAGTGCCACTTATAACACAAAACGTGAAGGATAAGTGATTTATGTAGAGAAATTATAGAGACTCGTATTGTTCCCCTTAGGCAGAGGTATTTGGGTATATTTGATAGAGATATTCATACTTGAGAGATTTTGTTTGAGGAAAGGGGGAGAAACTGTTTCTCTTCATGGGAGGATGAGTGATCAGAGGACAAGCCTTTTTTGTGATTATTTTCAGTCTAATCTGGGAGATGAGAAATTAACTGACCAGCGGGTTATGACATGGAATGCATTATTTGAAAGAGCTATGGTTACAGATTCAATAGGAAGCTTCAGCAGTGAATTGGCTATATACTCAGTTGATTGGATGGTTGGCTTGCAACGCTTAATGATGCCAACAGCTTGGGTTCAATTCCTGCAGTGGCCGAGGTTACCGCGAAGCCTGAGCTGTGCTGACCTTCAGGTTAAACAACCACCGGTCATCTCTCCCTAATGAGAGAGCAGCTCAGTGGCCCAGTAGGACTATGGCAACTTTACCCTTTGTTTTAAAACAAACATAAATGCATGGCTAAGGACAAGAGTAAGAGAGTAGACCTAATTGAAGGTTCTATCAAAGAGCTGGCTCACACACAATAGTCAAATGGCCCACTTCTGTGCTGTATCTTTCCATAATTCTATTCAAAAAGAAATAAGTTATAGTGACGGAATGGTAAATAGACTGAAATGGTTATCCTCAATGAGTAGACTAGAAATACACACTTGGCAGGTTAAGCAGCATAAGGAGCAGGAAAGTGGGGAGGGGGAAGGGCGCTGGGAAATAAAAAGAGAGAGGAGGGGTGGGGATGGGGGAAGGTATGTGGGATGGTGATAGGTGGATGCAGATAGAGGGTAGTGGAGATTGGTCAATGGTAACAGTGGGGCGGAGAGACTATCATTTCAAGTTTTGTACATTATTTAATCAGAATATTGGCATTCACATTGTGTGTTCCTCTAGCTCCACACTGTGATGTATCTGACTCCAGCATCTGCAATTCTTGGTATCTCAGAAAGAATGACCTTGATTGTTTTTATTGACCTCGATCTTTGTAATTTGTATCTTAACGTTGTTAAGGCCTTGGTTACACAGCAAGGTGACAGCAAAATATGTTAGGTTAAGATATGAATTTGGTGCTAGCAGGGGTTAGCAGCACTGAAGAATGTTCCTGGGCTTTAGTTGCACCGAGGGGGATGATTCTTTGTTTGGTAGGGTCCTGAAGTTTAATAGCCTGAGGATGAAGAACCTTGGCTGGCCAAAATAAGGAGCTGTGATGTGATAAAAATTGAAAGAACTGCGGATGCTGTAAATCAGGAACAAAGACAGAAGTTGCTGGAAAATCTCAGCAGGTCTGGCAGCATAAGTGAAGAAAATTAAGAGTTAAAGTTTCAGGTCCGGTAACCCTTCCTCAGAACTCAGACCCAAAACATTAACTCTAATTTTTCTTCGCAGATGCTGCCTGAACTGTAATGTGATGTTCGACTTACTGTTCCTATGCATTAAGGTGGATGGTTAGCCATTATTTGATTGAATGGCAGAGCAGGCTTGGTGGCCTATCCCTGTTCCTGTATTATCAGTAGATTCCTGGGGAATTGTAGGTTTAGTAGATGAGGGATCCATGGTCTGATACTACCGACCTTTCAGAGATTTGAATGTGACTTTTATTTGGAGAAAATAAATTGTTTTGTGTTTGTAAATATTGCAGTAACATAAATAGTTCTAAACGTTTCTTAGTTTTTAACTTTCAAAGTTTCTCATTTCCCTGTCACTCGATTAGTAAACCTGAGACCCAAACTGATGATGTAGGGATAAAACGTTGTGGAGCTGGATGAACACAGCAGGCCAAGCAGCATCAGAGGAGCAGGAAAGTTGACGTTTCGGGTCGAGACCCTTCTTCAGAAATGATGTTGTAGGGATATGGGTTTGAATCCCACCAAGGCAGTTTGTAGAATTTAAATTTGGTTCATGTAGTAACAGTGATCATCACAACACATTAAATGTTGTACAAATCCATCCAGTTCACTGATGTCCTTGAGGTGTAGTCGACTCTTAAGTGTCCTGTGAATTGTCATAGGAAGCCATTCATTTCAAGGGCCACCATTGTTAGCCTTGCTGGTGATGCCTACCCATGAAAGAACAGGAAAAAAAGCCTCTAGTCAGTACACAAACACGTGCAGCTTTGAATTTTTAAAAATAAATTTAAAATCAATGAGCAATACTTCTGTTTGACATGAATAATTGATGGAAAGGAAGAATTTCCAATCAGATTCTTCTAATGAAAGATCATTAACCTGAAAGATTAGCTTTGCTTCTCTCTTCACAAATGCTGCCAGGCCACTGAATATTTTCAGACTTTTCAACTTTTATTTTCAACTTCCTACATTGGCAGTATTTTACTTTTGTCCTTTTGTGAATGACTGGCTTAATTGTGATTCATAAACAGTTCAAGAAATTGTCTTCAAAACGTTTTTATGCTGAGGTTATTTGTTTAAATTAAAAATCTGACAGTAAAGTGCTTTATTGTTAAAGTTAATACACAAACAGAATTTTTTAATAGGGCATCCAGGATTTACCACGCAAAATAAATGATTCACCCGACTCTTCTTATATAAAATCCCTTCTTACATTACAAACGCAAAGACTAGGACAAAATTATATCAGTGCATCCTGACAAATGAAATGAGCAACATGCATAGACAGCAAGATCCATCTTAAACCAGTAGGGTCAGAACTCTGGGCAAATGTTTTAATTTGTCCTTTATTCGTAAAACCGGCAAGGCTATATTTATTGTCCATTCTTAGTTTCTCAAGATGATGCTAATTGGTTTTCTCCTTATTTTTAAAGAAGTGTTTTATTGATTTCTCAATTTGCCTTCTTCCTTATACAGTTAGACTCCCTAGAGTCGTTCAGAATCTGTTGCTGTCATAGGTCCCAAGAACTTGTATTTTACTTGGTGGTGTTCTTATTTTTATTCTGGTTTTATTTTAGCTGATCTGCAACTCACTAGAAACTGTCAAAGGAAGTAAAATGTTATCCGTGAGATACATAGAACAAAACTTCCAATGAATCAGCCACCCATTACACCCCTGATGAGAGGTGATGAGAGGGGAGGTTGTGGCATAATTTTGATTTATTATTATCACATGTACTGAGACACAATGAAAAGTATTGTTTTGCATGCTAACCAGACAAATCATACCTTACATAAGTACATCAGAGTAATAGAACAGGATGCAGAATGTAGTGTTACAGCTACAGAGAAGGTGCAGAGAAAGATCAACTCTAATATATGAGAGGTTGGTTCATAAGTCTAATAACAGCAAGGAAGAAGCTGTTTTTGAATCCGTTGGTATGTGTTTTCAAACTTTTGAATCTTCTGCCCAATGGAAGAAGGTGAAAGGGAGTATAATTGGGATGGGAAGGACCCTTGATTATATTGGCTGCTTTCCCAAAGCAGAGGGAAGTGTAGATGGAGTCAAATGGGAGGAAGGTTGGTTTGTGTGATGGACTGGGTTGTGTTCACAATTCTCTGTAACTCCTTGCTGTTTTGGGCAGAGAATTGCCACACCGAGCTATGATGCATCTGTATAGAATGTTTTCTATGGCGCATCTATAAAAATTGGTAAGGGTCATTGTGGACATGCCGAATTTCGTTAGCCTTCTGAGGAAGTGTTGGCATTGGTGTACTTTCTTGACTACAGTGTCAACATGGATGAATCAGGATAGATTGTTGGTGATATTTACTCCTAAGAACTTGAAACTCTCAACCACTGCACCTAAGTACCATTGATACAGACAGGGCGTGTCCTCCACTCTGCTTCCTAAAGTCAATGACCAGCTCCTTCATTTTGCTGACATTGAGGGAAAAACTGTTGTTTTTACACCGTGCAAGTTTTTACACCTATCTCTTTCCTATACTCTGTCTTGTCATTTGGGATCCAACCGACTACAGTGGTGTCATCAAAAAGTTGTAAATGGAGTTACAGCTGAATCTGGCCACACAGTCATGAGTGTATAAGGAGTATTGTAAGGGGCTGAGTATGCAACCTTGCAGGGCACCGGTGTTAAGAATTATTATGGAGGAGGTGTTGTCACCTATTCCTTACTGATTGCAGTCTGCGGGTCAGGAAACCGAGAATCTAGTTGCAGGGTGGGGAGCACAGTCTTAGGTCTCCAAGTTTGGAGATAAGTTTGATTGGAATTATGGTGTTGAAGGCAGAGCTAAAGCCAATAAATAAGATTCTGACATAGATGTGCTTGTTGTCTAGATATTCCAGGGAATGTAGGGACAGGGAGATGATATCTGCCTTGGACCTATTGTGACAGTAGGGAAATTGCCAAGTATCAAGACAATCTGGGAGTCTGGAGGTGATGTATGCCATTACTAACCTCTCGAAGCACTTCATAATGTTGGATGTTAGAGCCACTGATTAGTAGTCAGTAAGGCACGTTGCCTGATTTTTCTTTGGCACCAGGATGATAGTGGACTTCTTGAAGCAGGTGGGAACCTCACTTAGTAAGGAGAGGTTAGAGTGCAAGTACTTCCACCAGCTGGTCCTCACAGGATCTGAGTGCATGGCCATGGACTCAATTACTTTCTTTGGGCTCACTCTGAAGGATACCAATCTGGCCCCTGTTGCGGCGACTGTGGGTTCAGGTGCACCCAAGGCTGTCGGGGCAGGTGACATAATTTCACTGACATTCTGTTCAAAACAATCATAGAATGCATTGAGCTCTTCAGGGACGGATCCATTGCTGTCAGCAATTCCACTTCGTTTTGTAGCCCGTTATACCGTGTAAGCCTTGCCACAATCGACATGTGTTTGTGTGGTTAGTCTGGGACTCGAGATTAGTCTGATGTTGTCTCTTGGCATCCCTGATGGCTTTGCGAAGATCATACCTAGATTTCCTGCATAAGTCAGGGTCACCCGTCTTGAATGCCTTAGACCTGGACTTCTGTCGGGAGTGGATCTTTCAGTTAGTCCATGATTTCTGATTGGGGAACACTTAGATTAACTTGTTCGGAATGCAGTCCTCTCCACACTCAATGATGAAGACTGTGACAGTGATGGTGTACTCATTTAGATTGGCAGCTGAGTTCCTGATTATGGACCAGTCTGCTGACTCCAAGCAGTCATATAGGAGCTCGTCCGTTGCCTCAAACCAGCATTGTATGACTTTCTATATCAGATTGTCACGATTCAGTTTCTGCTTGTAAGCCAGAAGAAGGAGCACAGCCTTATGGTCTGATTATCAAAATGTGGGCGGGAAGTGGAGTGGTAGGCGTCTTTGATTGTTGTGTAGCAATGGTCCAGAATGTTTAGGCCTCTCGTAGGACAGGAAACATGTTGGTGATATCTTGACAGCACACTGGTTGAAGTCACCAGCTACGATGAACAAGATCATTGGGGCATTCCGTCTCAATGCTATTTGTGGCAGTGTGTATTTCGTCAAGTGGTGATATTACTGGGCTAATGATTTAGACTCCCAGGTTAATCTTCTGAAGACATGCATTTAAATCCCACCATGACAAATGGTGAATTTCGAATTCGGTAAACCTCTGGAATAAAAAGCTAGTCTAATGTTGCCACTGTGAATTGACATAAAACCTATCTGGTTCACTAATGTCCTTTAGAAAACAAATCTGCTATCCTTACTTGGTCTGACCTGTATGTGACTTCAGACCCATAGCAATTTGGATGAATGCTGGTTTAGCCATCAACTCCAGTATCCCATAAGAACTCCCAATAAGTTGGTGAAGACTTGCACATCTCATCCAATTTCCCCTTCATTAATTTCAGTTTCTGCTGAAGTTGAAACTCCTGAATATAAACATTGTGTTCAGGAAATGTTTGTGACTGTGACACCCAGGATCATTTTTGTCATGATTTGGATTAAAATAGTGTAAAATGGAAAACCTATTACTGAGCTGAGGAAGACGGGAGAGTTCGCATCTTGTGGCTTTAAAGGAACACCAAGTTCTACTCATTTGTTCTTTAGCAGCTGAATATATTGGGCATTATGTGGTGAAATTTCCGACTTCTTATAAGCCATCATATCCTCTTGATTCATTTTGAGAAGTGGCATATATGGCTGCTGCTGCAAATAAATTTGATTAGTGCTGGATTGTGGACTTAACGCTTATTGTTATAATGGAAACAATCCAATTCGCTGTCTTTATCCTGACGCAGTAGTTCTGAAATGTATTGATATTTTCAATGTTAAAGAGCCAAGAGAGAGATGCAGATAGGTCTGAGGGCAGTTATTAAAATGCACAGTATACAGAACATTGACCGAGGTGTGTTGGGAACTGAATGAACTATGAATGTCATCTCAGCCCTGTTGTTGAATAAATTATGCAAAGTAGAGAACTATGAATAACAACAAATTTATTTAGTATTCCATATCAGTGCACGTGTGGTTTATTAATTACTTTGCCGATTTTATGTGCAACTATAACCAATAGGAAAAATGTGAAAAATATTTTATGGCTGGCATCAGATTCTCAAGATATATAAACTGAAGTAGTTTATTATAACATAAATGATAGATTATGAAGATCAATTCTCCCTGATCAAGTACAGTTGGTGTTGTGTAATCTGACACATTCTGATGTAGTATATGCAAGTTGCATTAAGAAGAATATTATTCATTGCACTGCCAAATACACTGGATATTCACACTGGGGAGATGATTTATATCAGTTTCTTCTCCGTACCGTCTTTTCTTTTTGCAGGACTTAGAAAATCTTAAAGCTATGAAAATGACTGAAATTATACTGATCTCAGCATCTTAATTCTACTGTGCACTGAAAAGCAAATGAGAAATAGCTTCATTTTCCTTAGCTTTCAGTCCGTCACTGTAGGCGGTGTATGCTGTAAATAACTACATTTTCATGCCGCCATGAATTTGACAGCATATACTGAATAGGAAATCCTTTTCTTAAAGAACCGATTACTGCAGTAAGTATTAATCTACCATTTAATCACTTCACTACTTTTAAAGTGCTGGTTTTGGTCGTCATTGTGCTGTATTAGACATTACAGAAGTCAGCTAATGAACAGAAACTGCTAGTTGGAGCTGTGATTTACAGTTGATATCAGTGTGCTTTTAATTATCATTTGAATTTTATGACTGCTTTTTATTGGGTGAATCGTGTATGAAATCAGTTGCGATTTGCACAGTCCAATTAACACCACTTTCCTAACCACAGCCTCAGCATGAGACCTGTGAGCACCACATCAGAATGACCCCTTGTAAAGCACAATGACAGGCTAGGCAGAAAAAAAGGAAAACCGGGCATCCCAAATGAAAAACGAAAGTGGATGTCAATTAATGAATCAGCAATGATGCCTTCTCAGTCAGGCAGGCTGAGCTTGAAGCATCTCATATACATTTTTACTAGCCATCCTGGTGGTCATTTGCATCATCCCCCAGGATTTGTTTGGCAACAATGCCCCAAGCTTCTCTATGCTTCATTTGGCTGTGCTCCACATCATCCGTTTAATCATGATTACTATCGTCAGCTATGTTTCATTGGGCAGATGCAGTCTAGGTTATAGAGTAATGAAATGATAGTCAGGTCCAAACCACAAGCTGTGCTGATCTTTAATGTGATCCAAAAGTCTGTTTTATATTGGATTATGTCATTATGGGACTGTAAGCTATGTACAAAGACATATTTAGAGATGCTGACTTTTGTTTAAAAGGAGCAAGACAGGAAATTGTTTTGATTTATGAACTTGATGTTTTCTAAGCCAACTTAACCAATGAAATGATGATTTATTGGGAGTTAAGTAATTCCTTCATCTGAGGTTTGCAATAAATATATAAAGGATATCCCCTAGATACTAATTTTAATACAAAATATAATTACTGATGATCCAGACCTTATAACCCACGTGTGACTGAATTGTGAGTGGGTTGTGAAACTAAGGTCAAACTTGAACATTCACTGGGCTCTGGGGATGTTACTTTGTCTTGACGATCCTAAGATTGCTATATAAATGTATTTGGGAAAAAAACCTATTGCATCTCCATTTAATTATTTTTCTATTCACCCAGTAAGCTAAAAGATTAAGCCTAGGTAGCCCTGTATTTACGCATAATTGCATGTCCTGGGGACAACCTGAATTCTGCTAGATCACTTCTACTGTATACTAAACAGAATTGGGAACTTGTGTGAAGAATTTCAGCTCTGTTTAAATGTTTCAGTCAGTTACTTCTAGACAAGTAGTGTGGCACAAAACTTGAATGATATTTTTGTTTGATGGACTGCATGGAGAGAAGTTATTCCCTCCGGTTGGTGAATCAGTGAGAAGGGATAATCACTTTTCAGTTATTACCAAGATAATGATAGGCTAAATAGCCTACTCCCATCCTGAAACTTTGTATGCTTCTGTGTATTGGCATTTGGTCTTCCGCTGGTACTCCTATGGTTTTCTTTTTTATCTGGAAATTCTTACATTACAGTTCTCGACAAAATGTTGAATAATGCACAATAAAAGATGTCTGATAATGCACAAATTATCTATACAAACTAATGACGAATGGTACAATGCAGCAGTTTCTGACACTATGACTTATGTGAAAGAATCTCCTTAAGAAGCTGATAGATAAACTGATTCACCTTGCTGTTGATCTACTGAAGTTCTGCTCTCTAGGCAATTTCACTGTACATTCCCCAGGCACTGTCGTTTATTACTTAAATTATTTGGTGAGGATGTCAACACATCCCAGACCACGAAACAGAGTGTGCCCCTTAGTTGTGTGACGAGAGTCATTATTCACTCGTGGCTACTGTCAGCTCTAGAGTGTGCAGTTTTACCATTTGAGAGTCTTTTTGAAAAGGTCATACAGTCTGGAATACAGAACTTCTTAGTGGTTCTTATAAGATATCATTAGTTCACTTGTATTTTGATTCCGCTGCTTCGTTACATTTTTTTAAAATCCTAAAGCAGTTTCTTTTTATCTTCTCTTAGACAATTCAAGCTGTGATTTTAGACACAGTCAGTGAATTGTATGTAGTGTAGTTGAGAACTGCATCTCTGTTGATATAGGCAAGTCAATAATTTGGTTCAAAGAAAACAATTAAGCATAGTATAAGGTAAATCTCCAAGTCAAAATAGTCTGTGACTTGGAGAGCTCTTACTGCTTTTATCCTTCTAGGTGGTAGAGATTGCAGGCTTGGACAGTTCTGTTGAATAAAACTTAGCGAGTTGCCACAGTACCGCTTACAGATGGTACACACTGTGGACTAGTGATTAAGGGGATGAATGTTTAAGGTGATAGATTTCAATCTAGTGTACTAGCTTTGCCTGGATTTTGTTAAGTTTCTTGAGTGTCATTGAAGCTGTGTTTATCCAGGCAAGTGGAATGTATTTCATCACAATAGTGAACAAGCTTTGGAGAGTTGGAAGGTGAATTACTCAGTACAGAACACCTGACTACTGATCTGCTCTTGTAGTTACAGTATTTATATCCCTGTTCCATTTGAGGTTCTGGTGCTCTGTCTCTTAAGTTACTTATTATTCCTTTTATTTTAGGTTATTCACCTTTCACATGACACACACAATCCTTCAGACTAGGGGGCAAGCATCCTGTAATCTCCATTACTTATTTTGTTCAAATGACCACTGCAATCTACTTTGCAAGGATCTCGGTTCCTTATAGTCTAGTATCTTTCTCCTGCCTCCATCCTTGGGGAACACTATAGAAGTCCAGTATTTCTGTTGTAGCTCTTCATTCACCCCCGTCAGACTTCACCACTCATGACTCAATGAGATTATGTAGATGACTATAGGAATGAAATGCAGTCTTATTTCTGTAAATCAGTACATTAGTACACCATTATAAGATTTTACCAACCGTTTTAAAAACTGCCCACATTACCTAAGAAATAATGTTGCCAACTAATTTTCACAGTTAATTCCCTTTCAGGCTTGAGTCAAACAAGAATGAGTCAGTCTTGTTCTTTGCCCTCTTTTGCTTTCTTTGTTTTGTTTTTCCCATCTCTCTTTGTGCTCAATCTTCCTCTTTTCATCTTGTTTTTTCTTGTCCTGCGTGATTAAATAATTTTCAAGGTGAGTTTAAAAAGAAAGTTCAAATGTCACACGTGAAGAAATTTGAACGCAATGGCATTTTATGTTGCATTTTTCGATTAAAACTTTTCTAAAGCTGTGTCCGCACTGCAGTAATTTTTTGCAGCAGCTGACTGTTATTTTCCTTACTGCACATATGTCTGACAGTCTTGTGTGAAAATAGCAACAAAATTACACATGACTAAATGTTGAAAGAATTAGCAAAAAAGCACAATTGGTGAATTAGAAAGATCAGCAGTCTATTACATTTTTATGTAGTTTGATGGCATATGTCTGTTAGTCTGTCAGTTTCACCAATATAATTGCCTTGTCTCTGCATATCACAACTAGAATCATAGTGCAGGCCTTATAGGCTGACTACATTTAACCTTTGGGCTTGTGACAATGTCACCGTCATAAATGCTAAACTTGCTCTGTTGCATTCATTAATTTTCTACCCAGACATTGAAAGGGCTTCAGCTAATCCACTGTTTAGTTGCACTATTTGGTGTAACTAATAGAAAATTTAGTGCTTTTTAAAATCTGTCTTATTGTTTATATTGATTTGATACCAGCTCCTTGCATGCATTTTTTTAGAAGGTTAGATGTGACTTCCCTATCGAGACAGCCTTGTCACTATGGTTAATATTGATACTAAATTCAGTTGCACAGATCAGGTTCACATGAAGACTGAAGAAAATGATGGTAAAAGCCTTTCAGTATGCAAGCTTAAAGCTTGGTATGTGTTTCTCCCCCCTTATCCTCCCCCACTGCTCTGAGCTACTGAGACTTCTCTCTCTCTTTCAGCTCTGGACATGGAAATGCTTCTAGAGAGATGAATTGCCATAATGGAAATAGTGAGCAATGATTCACCAGCCGTGTTCTGTATAATTACCTGCAGGCATGTCCACTTTATCCCGTGTATGTCATCCTCATCATTGCACTGACTGCATTAAAGATATTACTTCATGTCTCCAAGCAGACTTGTTAAATTCCCCAATATTCAAAAGCAAGTATTAAAAATTAAGAAATATTTCTAACAGAAATTAATGTGTAAAGAGTGAAAAATATAGTAAAAGGAGAGCGAAGGGAAATAGACTAGCCCAGAGATTTTTTACAAGTGTTCCTGATATTTTCCAGGTAGATTTGAATATTTGTAGCAGTATTTAACACTCCTGTTAAAGAATTATTGAAATCACAGCAAAAACATTACCTCTGAGACTTAACATGTTATACTCACGCCTCTGTAAACAACTAGTGTGCTCTTGACAAGAAAGAATGTGTATGAGATAATTATGTTTTTAATACATGCACAACAATATATGCCATTCATTAGATAATGGGGAGAAGTATTCCAAAGGGAGTCACTTTCAATTATTCCCCTTTCATATTTCAGATGTGAAGTTAATTTCAAAAACTAGCTGGACTCCTCTAATGAGTTAGCGAATAAAGACACCACATGGTGTAGGACCAAACTGATCAAAGTACCAGCTTTAACTTCTTGATTCTGCTCATCTCAGCTGAAGCAATTGTAAGAATGCTACAATTTTGTCCCAGCTTCTGTAGCCTAAAGAAGGGAAATTTCAACCAAGGTTCCCACTTCTGAGTGACTTGCCCTCTAGCCACAGTAGAATAATCTACAGATGTGCTTCCTGTAAATAGATGTGTGTTAAAGCAGGTACTGGATGAAGTACCAACGTTGGTATCATCTATGAACTCATACTGAGAAAAACTGATTAATGAAGAGAAAATATTGGAGTAAATAGCCTTTGAGAAATACTGTCATTAATGGGGCTAATAAATGTGAAGTTGGAAAAGCACAGCCAGTCAGACAGCATCTGAGGAGCAGGAAAGTCAACGTATTGGACCAAAACCCTTCACCCAGTCCTGCTCCTCAGATGCAGTCTGACTGGCTGCGCTTTTCCAGCTCCAAATTTATTGACTCTAGCTTCCAGCATCTGCAATCCTTACTGTCTCCACTGTCATTAATAGTACAAATGTGGCCTTTAGTCATTTTAGTCATGTGGTCTGGCATCCAAGACATACTCAATTGATGTTAGCAATTTGTTCTAATCCAATTCTGATTGTCTATAGGCGAAAGTAAACATGTAGGTGCAGCAGGCATTGAAGAATGAGGGGAATGAAGAAACAAGGAGGGTGATAAAAGAGGCAGGGGAGTGGCATTGCTAGTCAGGGCCAGTATAGCAGCTACTGAAAGGCAGTTCGAGAATGATTCCGTAGACATATCAAAGTGTAGAGCTGGATGAACACAGCAGGCCAAGCAGCATCAGAGGAGAAGGAAAGCTGACGTTTTGGGTCGAGACCCTTCTTCAGAAATGGGGGAGGGGAAGGGGATTCTGAAATAAATAGGGAGAGAGGGGGAGGCAGATAGAAGGTGGATAAAGGAGAAGATAGGTGGAGAGGAGACAGACAGCATCGGCAGTTCCTACTATCTCTGTCTACAGAATCAGTTTGGGTTGAAGTCAGGAACAAGAAAGGAGCAGTCACTTCGTTGGGGGTTTTTTACAG
>JAHRHZ010000086.1:382014-410299 GCA_024137785.1 Ginglymostoma cirratum | reverse complement strand
TTGGGGGAGGGGAAGGGGATTCTGAAATAAATAGGGAGAGAGGGGGAGGCAGATAGAAGGTGGATAAAGGAGAAGATAGGTGGAGAGGAGACAGACAGCATCGGCAGTTCCTACTATCTCTGTCTACAGAATCAGTTTGGGTTGAAGTCAGGAACAAGAAAGGAGCAGTCACTTCGTTGGGGGTTTTTTACAGACCCCCTAATAGTTGCAGAGAAGTGGAGGAGCGGATTGGGAGGCAGATACTGCAAAGGTGCAGAAGTCACAGGGTTGTAGTCATGGTTGACTTCAACTTTCCAAATATTGATTGGAAACTTTTTAATTGTAATAGTTTAGATGGAGCGGATTTTTTCCAGTGCGTTCAGGAAGGATTCCTGACACAGTATGTAGATAGACCAACATGAGGAGAGGCCACTTTGGATTTGGTGCTTAGCAATGAACCGGGCCAAGTGTCAGACCGGTTGGTAGGAGAGCATTTTGGCGGTATCGATCATAACTCTGTTACTTTTACAATAGTCATGGAAAAGGATAGGTACATTCAGCAGGGTAAGGTTTATCATTGGGGAAAGGGTAATTATAATTCTGTTAGGCAAGAACTGGGTAACGGAAAATGGGAACAGATGCTGTCAGGGAAGAGCACTATAGAAATGTGGAGATTGTTTAAGGAATGCATACTGCGTGTGCTCAATATGTTTGTCTCTAGCTGGCAGGGAAGATGCGGTCGAGTGAGGCAGCTGTGGTTCTCAAGAGAGGTCGAACGACTAGTTAAGAGGAAGAAGGATGCTTGTATAAGGTTTAGGAAACAAGGATCAGAAAAGATTCTAGAGGGATACAAGTTAGCCAGGAAGGAGCTGAAGAAAGGGCTTAGGAGAGCTAAAAGGGGGCATGAGAAAACCTTGGCAGATAGGATCAAGGAAAACACCAAGGTTTTTTACACGTACGTGAGGAATAAGAGAATGACCAGAGAAAGGATAGGGCTGGTCAAGGATTGTAAAGGGAATTTGTGCACAGAGCCTAACGAGATAGGAGAGGTCTTTAATGAATACATTTCTTCAGTACTCACAACTGAGAGGATCCTAGTTGTCGGGGAGGACAGTGTGAAACAGGCTGGTAGGCTAGAGGAGGTGGATGTTAGTAAGGAAGATGTACTAGGAATTTTGAGGAACTTGAAGATAGATAAGTCCCCCGGGCCTGATGGGATTTATCCAAAGATTCTATGGGAAGCGAGGGAAGAGATTGCAGGGCCTTTAGCGATGATCTTTTCATGCTCATTGTCCACGGGTATAGTGCCGGAAGATTGGAGAGTGGCATACGTTATTCCTTTGTTCAAAAAAGGGAATAGGGCTAACCCTGGAAATTACAGGCCAGTTAATCTTACTTCAGTGATGGGCAAATTATTGGAAAGAGCTCTGAGAGATAGGATTTATGATCACTTGGATAGGCACAGTTTGATTTATGATAGTCAGCATGGATTTGTGAGGGATAGGTCATGCATCACGAATCTTATTGAATTCTTTGATGAGGTGACCAAACACGTGGATGAAGGTAGAGCAGTGGATGTGGTATACATGGATTTAAGTAAGGCATTTGATAAGGTTCCCCACGGTAGGCTCATGCAGAAAGTAAAGAGGCATGAGATAGGGGGAAATGTGGCAGATTGGATTCAGAATTGGCTGACCCTTAGAAGACAAAGGGTGGTAGTGGACGGAAAATATGCAACATGGTGCTCAGTTACGAGTGGTGTACCACAAGGATCTGTTCTGGGTCCTCTTCTATTTGTGATTTTTGTAAATGATTTGGATGTAGGAGTGGAAGGGTGGATTAGTAAATTCACGGATGATATGAAAGTGGGTCGAGTTGTGGATATGCAGAGGGCTGTTCTAGGTTACAAAGGGACATTGATAGGATGCAGAGCTGGGCAGAGAAGTGGCAGATGGCGTTTAACCCTGAAAAGTGTGAGGTGATTCATTTTGGAAGGACAAATTTGAAAGCAAAATACAGGGTTAACAGAAAGATTCTTGGCAGTGTGGAGGAGCAGAGGGATCTCGGGGTTCATGTCCATAGTTCCCTGAAAACTGCCACCCAGGTGGATAGAGTTGTTAAGAAGGTGTATGGTGTGTTAGCTTTCATTAAAAGAGGGATTGAGTTCAAGAGCTGTGAAGTTATGCTCCAGTTATACAAAACCCTAGTTCGGCCACATCCGGAATATTGTGTCCAGTTCTGGTCGCCTCTTTACAGGAAGGATGTGGAAGCATTGGAAAAGGTGCAAGACTTTCTCCTAGGGTGGAAGTAGCTATTACTGGGGGGCATAGTTTTAAAGTGAGTGGAGGTAGATATAGGGGAGACATCAGAGGTAGGTTCTTTACTCAGAGAGTGGTAGAAGCGTGGAATGCATTGCCGGAGAGGGTAGTGGAGTCTGCCTCATTAGGGGTATTTAGCCGCTATTTGATAGGCGTATGGATGATAGTATAAGGTAGGGGTGGAGGTTAGATAGACCTTAGGTTTAGAATAAAAGTTCGGCACAACATCGTGGGCCGAAGGGCCTGTACTGTGCTGTAAGGTTCTATTTCTATGTTCTAATTCTAATTGTATGTTGGCCTTCATAGTAAGAGGATTCGAGTACAGGGATCAGGGATGTCTTGTTGCAATTATACATGGCTTTGGCCAACCACACCTGGTGTATTGTGTACACTTTTGGGCCTGTTATTTGAGGGTGGTTGTTCTGGCTATGGAGGAAGTGCAAAAGAAGGTTTAGCAGATCAATTTCCGCACAGGCAGGATTTAAATATGAAAAGAAACTGGATCAGTTAGGACTATTTCACCAGAATTTAGAAAAATGAGTGGGACTCTCATAGAAGCCTATAAAATTCTAAAAGGATTAGACAGGATAAACACAGGAAGGATACTCCCGGTGTCTGGAGAGTCCGGACTGGGGGTCGTCATTTAAGGATATGGGGTAGGCCATTTTGGAGTGAGATGAGAGATTTCTCCACTGGAGTGGTGGGCCTGTGGAATTCTCTGCCACAGAAAGTGATTGAGGCCAAAACATTGAATATTTTCAGGAAGGAGTTAGATATAGTTTTTAGATCAAAAGGGATCAAAGGGTATGGGGAGAAAGTAGGAAAAGGGTATGGAACAAACACAAAAATTGCTGGAGAAACTCAGCAGATCTGGGCGTATCCATGGAGAGAAAGCAGAGTTAGGCCTTTGCTGTTCAGTGGCTCATATAAAAAAAAATGCCTACCAGAAATTAAAATTTTGAAACTAACAATTAGTCTCAAAATGTGGCACAAAATAGACAGTCTCCGATTGTTCATAGAGTGCTCCTGATATTTAAATATGCTTGATATTTGGCTCCATTGCAGTTAATGGAATCAAATATTACAGCGTAGAACAGGCAGCTGTTCTGATATCCCCCCCATTTTATGTCTCTGCCCAAAACAAATTTCTGAATTTTTAAGCAAAATTTGAATAAGTTGTCAATTTCGTTCTGTTTGATTGCAAGCCTTAATACCCCCTTGTCTTAAATGAATCTTAAAAATGCAGAGAAAAATAGAGATTTGACTCTGCTGTAAAGAGCTTTATAGCTTTTCAAGTGCATAGTTCCAAATCAATTAAACGTTCAAAAGCAAATTTATGCCATTACTTCACTCATAGGAACAGGAGAAGGCCATTCAGCCCCCTGAGCCTGTTCTGTGATTCAGTTAATTCATGGCTGATCTATATCTAAACTCTCATCTACTTGCCTTGGTCTCTTTAGTCCTATAAAACCCTATAAATGTATTTACATTAATTTTGAAATTTTGAGCTTCCCGCCAACCTCAACAGCTTTTTCAGTGAAAAATTTCTAAATTTTGACTACCCTTTATATGAAGAAATGACGTCTGACCTCAAAAGGAAACACAAAACTATGTCTCAGTATTTAACTCAGCATTGTTCTGATAAATCTGCACCCCCTAGAAGGCAACAGCATCCTTCCTGAACTGAATGTAGTATTTCACAGGGGTCTAACTAAAGCTATGAATATCTACAGCACAACTTGAACCAGTATGCCAGACCTTTTAAATATATATCAACATTAACCTTTTTGAATTTTTTTGAATCTTTCCATTAGCTAGCAATTTCTGTACTTGGCCTCCTTTATTTTATTTACTTATGCACAATTACTTTGATCTGTCTTTCTTGGGTCCAAATTAGATGGCCACTCATTATCTTGCACTGAAATCATTTTGCCAGACTTTATCAATTCACTTCATTAATCAACATTTCTTGCAACTTTCTACTCCCATAGTCACAGTTTGAATTGTAAACTAACTTGATGTTCTCAGCAAACTTAGATAAATATCTCTTCATTACTTTGTCCAAGTCATTTAGAGATAGTGAAATGCCAGTACTCTATTACATGCCCTTTGGGGGTACGATCAATCACCACCTGCTAATTTGAGTGCATAACTCTTACTTTTGTCTCCTATCTCCAAATTAATTTCTCCTCCAATTCATGTGGTCTCACTTTTGCCACAAATTGCCTCTTGAAGGACCGTACAAACAAAAACTTAGCTACTAACTAGGTGTGTGAGGCATGACTTACTCTTTACAAATCTGTGCTGATTCTGTCTGATCAGTTCTGACTGATCTGAATGGAGCTTACTTTTATTCCTGACATGAACTTCCTGGAATGGCTGACTTTTTGACATAACAGCAATCGTGCATTGAACTAAAAATGCCTAACATAATCTCAATTCATAGCAGTGAAATCTGGGCCTAAATTTACCCAAATAATCCCTGTGATCAGAGCTGTCACCTCAGCTGTAATTCTTGCTATCCACATGGTCTGATTACAGTTCAGCATATTGACAGCTTTATTTGATTCCTCTTTCGGATAAAATTAATATTTGTCGCTTGTATCTTTTACAGATGTGTATTGACATTTTTGGAGACTATTTGTTTTTGGAACATGGGTAACATATCCAGATTCTAGTAGTGGTTTCCCTGGGAAGGTGTTTGGGTGGGTCTTCTTGAACCACTGTAGGATGCTCCAATATTTATACTAAAAGCTGCATATTGCAGCCAAGCAATCTACAAGAGTGATGCCAGAAACATATGGGTATTCCAATCAGGGAAAGTTTGGCACACTCTCTTGAAAATACGGTTACTGAAGAGCCATAGAGTCCCTATAGTGTGAAAACAGGCCATTCGGCCACACCAACCCTCCGAAGAGCATTCCATACAGACCTATTCCTCTAGCCTATAACCCTGCATATCCCATGGCTAATCCACTTAATCGACACATCCCTGGACACAGTGGGCAATTTAGCATGGCTAATCCAGTTAACCAGCACATCTTTGCAGTGTGCGAGAAAACCCGAAGCACCCGAAGGAAATGCAGGCAGACACGGCGAATGTGGAAACTCCACACAGTCGCCTGAGGGTAGGATCGAACCTGAGTCTCTGGGGCTGTGAGGCAGCAGAGGTAGCCACTGAGCCAGTGTGCCGCTAGTCACTTACATTTTTAAAATTGTAATTAAGTTGAAATACTGCAGATACTGGAGGCCTGAAGCAAAAACAGAAAGTTCCGGAAAACCTCAGCAAACTGGCAGCCACTTTGAAGAACGAAACAGAGTTAGGGTTTTGATATACCTGGTTATAGATATGCCTGACTACTAAAGCAATGTTCCCTGCATGGCTGCACAACCGCCGCAAAGCTGGCATCACCTGGCATGGTGGTGATTTTCATTTACGGAAACCACTGACACGCATGGACCTGAGAGGTCCAAAAAAAATTACAAGGAACATTGTTCTGGAAAAGAGTCATATTGGCACATTAACTCTGCTTATCTCTCCACATATGGTGCCAGACTTGCTGAGTTTCTCCAGCATTTTCTGTTTTTATTTCTTTAAAATTGTGAATGATCTTGATAGAGTGAATGCAGACAGAATTTTTCCACTTGGGGAGGGGGAGAACTAGAGGTCATCGTTATAAGATGGTCACAAAGAAATCCAATCAGGAATTCAGAAGAAACTATCCAAAGAGTGATGAGAATCTGGAACTTACTACTACAGGAGGTGGTTGAAATGAATAGTATCAATGGAGTAATTGGACAAGCATTTGAGAATGAAGGAAACAAGTTATTATGCTGACAGATTTAAATGAGAAAAGATGGGAGGTTGCTCACGTGGAACATAAGCACTCCTCGCACTGTCTGGAAGGAAGCTGTAAAATGTCAAACTTCCTACTTGTGCACATGTTTAGTATCTACTGAATATTTTTTAGGTTGCATTCACATTGCTGTTTCCACCAGACTATACCACTTACAAGGTTTAGTGGCATAGAATGTTTTGTATGACTAAAAAGAAATTTATGATAGAGTTGTGATACATTGATGGAAAAAGTGCTGATTTACCATATGCTGAGTTATAGTTCTTCACCTCTTCCATGTACCTTTGTGTTAAAACACTGCTAAGAAGCATCAGATACGTTCAAAACCAAACAAGATTTGTTACTGGTATTCTAACAATATGGATTGTGTGCAACCCTTTGGTTCACCCTGACCATGGGCATGGCTCCACAAATCATCGATAGCAAGAACCCTCTGCAAGCATTGTTGCTGCAGCAACAAAACAACAAACTGTACAATATTTTTAATCGTCATTGTAAAACACTCTATTGCATGTTGTTTGCGTTTTATAGTAATAACGTGCTAAGCAACTTTAGAGAAATATACACTGGTGTTTCAACTTATGGCACTGTCATATTACGAGAACTGCCATAAAAACATAAAGAGATTGCAATATCACGATTTCTCTCCTCCATTGTACTCAGCCAGCATTAAATATCAATGGGAATGCCTGTGTTTTCTATACATGCCAATCATTATACTCCAGTGAATACTATTTCAGACCAACTTTAAACAGAACTTCTCTTTCTCAACAATTTTCCCATCCCATCTCCCTAAGGCATTGATTTTTTTGAAAGTGATGCCTCATATGGTACCTTGCCATATTGCCCACGTACTCCTTGATGACTAATGTCGGGACATATTTGATCATCTGGCTATCATTGTCGAGACAATTCAGTCTTTTCCCAAAGTTGACCTCAAGCACAGCTCTAGCTGCTTTTCCTCTTTGCCGACCAAGACCAATAACACCTCAACAAATCCTTTTTTAAAAATTGGCATTGCGCAAAGGTTGAATTTGGAATTAATTGTCTCTAACAACCCACTAAACTACGTGCCAACAGCATGTTGACAATCTAACCATTCTGCACGTCCTTCGTATAGGAAATTGATTTTATTTGTTCAAACCCCATGTTAAACCTTTTCTCTAATGATTCTTAGATTTGGAATGGATTAGAAACCAAGTAGACAGTTTTTTAAAAATTACTCAGTTCTGTTCTCCTAACTTGAAGGGATTAACAAATTCCTTGTGGAAGTTGAAGTTACTGCTTTACTCTACAGTGCTTGGGTGAATCTGATGTATTTTTGCACATTCAGTATTACATGCAGTTTATTATAATAGCACAATGTTCTCTCTTTTATATAAATGTTTATAAAATACAGCCTTTCATCACATACAAACTCAAATCTGTCTAAAGTACAATTTGATGTCATGTTCTAGCACGGTCATTTAATCAAACACAATGATATATTCGTAGACATACTGCACATTCTGTTCTGTTATTGTTCTACTCCTACTTCACATTCATTAGATATTGCCTGAGTCTTAAAATCCCACATCGCGAGATGAAATAGTTCAAGTTGCAATTCAGCACACTGAAATTCGTCCAATACATTGTAAAAATACTTAGGCCATTCAGTCCAAGAATACTAGCTACACCTGTAGTAAATCAGCATTTATTCTAGCCACATGCTGCAAACCTCTTAGTCATGTTCTTCCTATTGTACTTTATATGTGGAGCAATAGTCCTGGCTTGTTTTGCAAGAATCCGTCAACTCTGACAAGATCTTCATTTGTAATTATTGCTGTACTTAATATATGGGATAGTTATTTGAGTTCAAGGAGTAATTTACTGCTTCATTTGTTCAGCAAAAACTGAATTTTCAGATTTTAAGAACTTGGCCATGGACTTGCTATCATCCTGTTTAGCATTTCGGTGATTATACCATACGAATCTGGCACATTGCCCTATGAACAAAATTTTCAGAGCTCTGATACATTAAGGAAAGATTGTCTCTCTTAAACTTGGCATTTGTGTCATATCATGCGCCTCAGTGTGCAGAAGTCATGTTTCAAGCAGAAGCATCCCTGGCAGCTTTTACAAATATAGTACCATTCAGGACATGCTTCAGGTTTTCACAAATAGCTGCATGACTAGTTTTGGGCACTTCAGTTGGACTGCTTGTAGTAATAATGTTTATGTCTACAAAGCTGGCATCAAACCTTCTATTCCTGACAGTGCAGTTAAATTTAAGCGCTCTATTTGCAATTGTGTATAAAATAGTCGATTAAATTGAAATGAAGAAAACAAGGTAAACTAAAGTAAAATCTAAAGAACTTGCATCAATTACTCTAATACATAGGATTTGTAGTTAGATTTTGTTTGAAAGCCAAATATTCAGAAAGAGATTTGATTTGAACCAAGAAAAAAACCTTCCATTTGAAATATCAGTTCTGACCTACCAGGTGTTCTAGCTTTTACTGTTTTTAGCTACAGAAGCAGCATTCAGTCAATTGGGTCTCCGGTTTCCTAATGTGCATCTAGGCAGGTACGTTACAAGCGTAAGTTGACAGTATGCTGTCTGCTATGTTAGTGCTCCCTCTAATGCCAAAATCATTTTTTGCAAAAGGTCTCACCTTGCAGTCATTACTTCCCTATATAGTAGATTTTGGTGAAGATTTTAACTGTTCTTCATTAATTCTGTGTATGGCAGTTTAGAGCACATTTGGAGATGCAGATTATTTCTCTCTCTATAGATGTGTTTCCTGTCACTGTGACATATTGAACATCATATTTAGTAATCTGGAATTAAGTAGAAAATGTCTGAGTGAATTAGGGTATTTTTGTCTTGGGATTTTGCTTGGCATTAGAACTTTAACTATACCATGACATTTTATAATGTGCTCCCAATTATTCATCTATAGCATTTCTATTTGATGTTGTATAATTCATTATTGCCTGATATTTCAAGGGACTTTCTAAGGCTGTTGATTTTGGCTTAATGGATAGTGAAGACAGAATTTGGAAGAGCTGCTAGTGATTGTGGCCCTATGCCCTGTCTGACTGTGACTGTCGATTGCAGTGCCAAGACCAGATCCCAGGAATTTTAGGGGTCTCGGCTTGTGTTCTGTCATGGGCAAGCCCAGTGACCTGCCAACATTGAATGGTGTACAGCGTTCACATGTAAGTTGTACGACAGATTTCATCTGGCTTTTACCACTTGACTTGCGACTAGCTTATGTGTGAATAATTAATGGCAATTAATGTTTAATTACAGTAATTAGACAAGTCACAGAAAATTAAGCTGCAGCTGGGAGTGATGTAGTTTGTGGCATGGAGAAAGGCTGCTGTATTCTAACTATGTTGAGCATTTCTGACAGCATGGCATAGCTCCCATATACCATCTCCAACACATTTTCTAATTGCAGCTGAATTACACCCCCACGCTTAAAACACTCCACTAAGATGGGCAGCTAAAACACCATGTCAAGCATGTAGTGCTCTTGCTGTTAAGATGTGGGCATAATTAAATTCACAAAGAGGGTTTTCTTTACACACACAAAAAGTCCCACCCTGAATTGGTATCTGTACAATTAATCGACCAAGGCAATTATCTGACATATTTTAAATCATTATTCTTCAATGAAATGCAATATTTCATGCAATGATTTTGATAGTTGTAGATTTGCGTGGGTGAATATTCCCAGAGCATAACACATTTTCTTGGTGTGAATGTATTTGCAAAATTGACAACAATGGCAAATTAAATTCCTTAATAACCTTTCCCACAGAAGGCAATGAGCTATATCGCTAAGCCAAGAGCTTTTCGGTTAAATTCAGATGTAATGAAAGGCTTCAAACACCATTAAAAAGGCAGATGCATATCAAAAATCACTTTTTAGAAAATACAGAGGGTATGTTCTAGGTTACGTTTAAATGAATTTCATTTCAACCTTAAACCAAACCCTCAGATAATCATTTATGGTGATTGAAGTGTGTGATTCCTGATTAATTTCAAACTGCATGTCCAAATGGGCCTGATGATATTCATTTGGTTGTGCCTCAGTAATTGAGTTGAGGACCCTGTGCTGGCTTGTACTGTTATACAAGATGCATTTTGATGCTGATACTTTTTATCAAGTGTTAGTGACTGTAAATGTAAAATGGAATGTATACTCAGTGATACTTTTGTGTTCATCTTGTAATTGTCAAAACCAAAGGCCGCAAAAGAGCGATCCTAACTCCTTCTCTGTTTAGCATTCAGTAGTTTATTGAATGATTCTAGGGCTTTTGCCTTCACCACTCAAAGAGGGATTTGATGCATTCAGTCCTAAAACTACCCTTACATCTTAAGATCCTGCCCACTCCAACTCCCACCTCCCTTAAGTGTTCCCTTATTTTACAAAATCTCAAAAGTTCATTCATTTTACCTAGGTCCAACCCAAAAAAGCAGCCTTCTGGAATTTTCTGTTAATTTTCCTTAGTATTCCACCTTCTTCTCAAGGTACAAGTTACATGACAATCCTTCCATTAACTTTTGACGAGGCAATCCTTCAGTTTTCTTTAAAGACCTTGGACTGTGGATTCTTAGGTTCCTTATCCTGGCCTTGGACATATATTGACATTATTTCCTCTTAAGTCTGTTCCCATCATTTCTGCAAAGCTCTTTCCAAGCTAACTACTCAAACTGACTGCTTTCTGCCAGAAGGGTCTATGAGGAACACTGGATTTTCTTCTAGTAGGGCAAATATTTCAGCTGTTTTTCGTCATAAAATTCAAACTGGATTGCCAGCTTCCACCAGCAAAGACACAGAAAAATTGCACGAAAGGACTTTATAACCAAGACCTCCCCAATCAGTTTTTCTGTAGCAACAGGGCATGTTTAGGATTGATTCAAATCAAGGCAAACAAATTCTTTTACTTTTATATATAGCTCTTTGATTATGCATCCTACATGAATAATTCATAGTACAAGTAGAGTTGTACAACTCTCTCACTAACTCCCTGGCTTCATTACAAGCTTTAGAGATGGACCATTCATTGTTGCAGTTTTACCAATAACTCTGAACTTGCAAGATAAACACAGGTCATCTTTTAAATGTAATCAACCCAGGTTTATTTACATCAGAATTGTCTTTCACGAGTTTTTCAACTGGATGCCTCTATTTTTCACAGTTGAAACTTTTATTCCTAAATCTACAAATTATAATCTGAGGCATAAATGACATAGATGATCAGGACCGAAGTAATATTCTGAATTAAATGTTTCTATGCTCTGACTTATCCCCCTACAAGATCACTTTTCTGATAGAAAAAAAAATGCTGAGATCACAGTGGGTCAGGCAGCATCCGTGGAGAGAAAGAAGAATAACATTTGGAGTCTAGATGACTCTTCATCAGAGATGCCAGCTCCATGGATGGTGTCTGACCCACTTTGATTTCCAGCATTTTTTTGTTTTCAATACAGATTCTAGCATCGGCAATAATTTGCTGCAGCACTTTTCTGATAGCTTCATTCCAGGTTGAAAATGTTAGCTTTCTAGTTGTTCCTCATTTTGACCTCTTGACCTCTGACCCTGACATTTGCTTATCTGTAGTCATTGAATTTCTCCATTGATGGGTTTTGACCAAAACTGGACACAGTGACAAATCTGATCAGAGCCTTAGAAATGTGATTCCTGCTTTCAGGAGTTTAACATCCTAATCACTTTGTTGATTGCTGATTAGCATTGATTGGCCATATTTTATGTCAAGTCAACTAACGTACGGAGGTCTTTCTTTTCCTTTCATTCTCAGCTATTTCAGCATCATTCATGCAATATTGTGTCCAAGGGGCAGGTCACTAACACCCAGTGAGTGCTCTCAAGATGTAATAGAAGCAGACTGCTTGGCAAGGGATATAAGCCTTCAGTCAAAACAGATGATATTGAAATGTTCCCTTCAGTGGCATAATGCTTTCATCTCCCAAGCAGAACATTGACCCCCAGCCATCACAACACTGGACCATCCCTGATCCCACAAAACATAAGGCCAAACAAGCTGGCTGTACCCCAAGCCTGAAACAGTCCCAGCGTAGATGACAGGCTAGCTATGCATATCTCCTGCAAGCACTATGCACTTAGAATTTTCAATAACTTCCAGAAGTTGTGTAAGGGAGTGTACATTCCCATGACATATCTGTATGAACATGTACAGAATGATATCATAATATGTGGCTGTATTCTTATCAATATTGACTTAATAAAATGTGTGAATGTGCACTCATCTGTATAACAATTTGAGAAAAATGTGACTACACATACTTGAAAGACTAATTTTTTAAAAATTACAAGTAATTTTGCTAAATGGAAATAGAATTCCCTCCAGTTCAATTTTGAGAGAACCAAAGGTAGCATTTTAAGCCCTTATCAAATTCTCTACATAGTTAATTTTATGATGTTTCTTTGAAGGAAGTGAAAGAACTGTTAAAAATGTCAGCTAACATGGGAGTCTAGAAGGAATGTTTCACTGGTCTGTGGATTGTGGAACTGGGGTCTTGAGGCTGCTCACAAGTTGTTCCATTGAAGATATTTGCCTACCTTCAGATAAATATAAAGGTACTACATATTTGGATAAACAGGCAGGCCAAGTATAGTCACAAAGACATAGAGGCGATATTGCTTGTGACAGTTTTGGTGAATATTTCTCTGAAAGCCACTTACGAAGCAATTTGACACTGTATGCTTTTATTATCAAATATTTAAAACATCATACATTGGGACACATCAAAACTTATAGCTTTCAAAACAATTCTACTATCCATGTTATAAGAATTGGACTATTTTCATATCTTATTCAAATCTGCTTATAGGTGTGTAATTAACAAGAAAAAGAACCAATTTGAACTATTTAACTGACAAAACTCAGATACTTGAAATTTTATTTGGACTTGCAAAGCTTGTTCTTCATGGGTTTTGTCAGAACCTTATGACATAAATTGAACACATGATAGTCTTTTAAAACAAGATTTTGTCATTTGAACCATACCTCAATATAAGACAACATTTCATGATGTACTGTGTGACTCTCTCACAGTCTTCACAATTTCTCTCCAACTTAACTGCGGCCATTTCAAGAATGTCAGCATGAGAGTGTTTCATGTTTTGTTCTATCATAATGAAAACTAAAAAAAGCCTTGTAATCCATCACTATAGGATGTTACAAATCTATGTGGTTACTTAGACTGACTGTGAAAGGAAGCAATACAAATTGATATTGGTCAGCGTGGGGATTTCAGTTCAGACAGTTTGAAGCAGAATGCTTTGTAAATGCACTCATAAATATGTTTGAATTGGTCTGTAGAGGTACTGCAGTCTGCATCCAGGCTGATGTGTCCTTGTTTTTCCCATCAGCTATTTTATGTTTATGCAGCAGGCTTTTGGTGGGGCTATCATAAATATGAAAACACCCCAATGTAAAGTAGCTATAATGCATCTCAAACTTGCAGTTGTATTTGTTCTATGTTCTATTGGGAGCCTTTACTGAATTGCAATTATATTTTTATGTCTGAAGTTCCTTTCATGTGTGTGAATTGAACGCAAGCTGCTGAAAACATTCTCAATGTTTATTCTCAAGCATGGTAGTAATAAGTATTGAATGAATAAAGTGTTTTTTCATATTTAAAAGACAAAAAAGCTGCTGTGCAAACTATGATTGTTTTTATGCTCAATTTTAAAGCCATAAATAGTAAAGGATGTTTCCAAAGTCCTTGAAACACATTTAGTAGAGCTGTTTAGTTTGATGTATCTATTTTTTTCTATTCATTTGTGGGATGTAGGCGTCGCTGGCATTTCTTGCCCATCCCTAGTTGCCCTTGAGAAGGTGGTGGTGAGCTGCCTTCTTGAACTGCTGCAGTCCTCTTGCTGAGAATTGACCAATAACGCTATTAGGGAGGGAATTCAAGGATTTTGACCCAGCACAAGTGAAGGAATGTGATATATTATCAAGTAAGGATGCTGAGTGGCTTGGAGAGGAGCCTGAAGGCAGTGATGTTCCCATATGTCTAATGCCCTTGTCCTTCTAGGTGGAAGTGGTCGTGGATTTGGAAGGTGCTGTCTGAGGATCTTTGGTAAATTTCTGCAGTACATCTTGTAGATAGTACACACTGCTTTTACTGAGATTGGTAGTGGAGGGAGTGAATGCCTGTGGATGTAGTGCCAATCAAACGGGCTGCTTTGTCCTGGATGGTGTCAAGCTTCTTGACACATATCTGTCGTGTTTGTAATGAGGTCAGCCAGCTGGACCTCATAGAATATGACATCCCTGATTGTGGCAGGTAAGATGGTCTGATTAGGGAGCCCTGGCTGACATATAAAAAGGATGAGTGTCAGAGATATTGACACTCTGGCACCTCTTAATATGACCACCAATTCTTATTTTGCTATCAGCTAATAACAACATAATACTGTAGGCATCGCATAGCAATACCAGATCTTTCTTGGGATCATAGTGAACCAGCACCTTACAGAATCATAACTTGTTTCTTCCTTGAAGGTTGTCTTTGCGACTATTCTGAAGGCTGACCCTTTTTCAGGAGTTGATGCAAAGGTGCCAAGCTCGACGCTAAGTTATGTATGAAATTTCCATATTAATTTACCAGCCAAAGAAATGACCTAAGCTTGTGGTCAGCAGTGGGAGCTGGGATATCTTTGATCGCCCTCACTTTATCTTCCAACAGTGTCACCTGATCTTGTCAATTCTGTAGCCCAAGTAAGTCACTTGGGACGCTTGGGCCATGTATTTTTTTCCTTCTCAGTCATATGCCTGCCTTGGAAAAACACCTTAGTCTATATCCAAGTTCTCTAAGTGCTCCTTGTTATTTTTCCTGTTATAAGGACATCTTCTAGGTAAATGGCGACCTGAGGTACCCCTTGCAAAATGTTCTCCATCGTCTGCTGAAAAATTGAACAGGCTGACGATATCTCAAATGGCAGTTTCGTATATTGGTATAAGCCCTTATGGACGTTAATTATAGCATTCTTCTGTGCATCCTCATCTAAACGCAATTGCAAGTGAGTGTGGCCGTTGTCCAGGTTCTTGAAGGACAGCCACCCAGTGAGCATTGCATATAAATGCTTCATTGGAGGGGTTGGATATTTATCCAGCTGTGAAAAGTGGTTTACCATTTGTTTAAAATCCCCACAAAGGTGAACCCATCGGGTTTCAAAATCAATACGACCAGCACTGCCAATTCTGCAAAATAGATTGGTTTGATGATTCTTTCACTTTCCAGCCTTCTGATTTCTACCTTGGCTCATAAGGCAAATGGCACTGGGTAGACCTTGCAGAGTTGCGGAATTGCTTTCTGGTCAACATGAAGGTGGCCTTGGTTTCGCTGATAGTCCCAGGATGTTATTGGAAAACTTCTGGGTATTTAATTAGGACTACACTCAGGCAGCCATTTTCTAACTGAAAAATGTTGAGCCTATCCAAGATGGAGGACGGGAAAAAATGTGACTGTAAGAGCTGCTCTGGGGTGGGGTCTCCAAAATTAGGGGGCATAGGTTAAAAGTAAGACGGAAAAATATGAAAGGGATCTAAGGGGCAACTTTTTCATGCAGACGGTGGTGCGTATATGGAATAAGCTGCCAGAGGAAGTGGTGGATACTGGTACGATCACACTAAAAGGCATCTGGATGGGTATATGAATAGGAAGGGTTTAGAGGGATATGAACCAATTGCTGGCAAATGGGACTAGCTTTGTATAGCATATCTGGTCGGCATGGAAGAGTTTCTGTTTCCATGCTGTACATCTCTATGACTCTATGGCAATGTAGGTGAAGCTCGCTCAATCAATTTTGCCTCATCACGTTTGGGCCCAAGCCTGTTACTCCAATCACTGGTAGCTGAACCACCTGCTTTTCATAAGATACTGGAACCGAAGTTATAACCTGAATCTGTAAAGGTTCCCTGGCATAAGTTCTCAGCCTAGTCAAGGTCTTGCACAAACTTAAGGGCTGGAGTCCAAAGTGAATTTTGTTAAAAACTGGATTTCCGATCACTTATACGGCCACACCTGTGTCGACCTCCATTAGAACTGGATGACTGTTTAACTAGACATTTATCATGATTGGTTCTGATTTTGATATTGCTAAGCAATTTCACTGTTTGAAACCAGATGAAGGCTGACATTCCAGGGTATGAACTCTCCAATATACCCTCCTGGACATCGGCCTCTGAATTATCTTACACAGTTTAGGTCTCCTAGGACTCTTTAGTTGTCTTAGGTCTGCTTACCGGCAACAACTATAAAGGGCTTGTTGGCCTGGATCCTGCAGAAAATTTTTAACCGTTTGGCTGAGGCTTGGTTTTGTTTTGGGATTTTGCTGTAGGCTGACCTAGAGTCCCTCTGGTCAGGATATATCCTGAATGAGGCCGTACAACTGCCAGCACTCAAGTGATATTCACAAAGCTCAGTCAGACTGGCAAGAATGTCCACTTCTATCTGGACTCATATACTCTGGAACTCGTGTGCTCCACTTCCTGCGTTTTCCCATGATAAAGCCAGTTGTAGCACTTGTTTGAAGTCCACTTAGGCTTCAGCTAGTAGGCGTTTTTGTATCATTAATCTGTGTACCGGCCAGTGTCTAAGCATCTCATTCTGAGTTAAATGAAAGTCACAGCCCAGTTGTCATAACTTAGTCAAAAATCCCCATACAGAGTCCCCTGGTTCTCGAATTGCTGGCAAAAGCATTAGCATCTCAGAATTAGAGGAGGCTTGGGGTCATGGTATTCTTTAACTCTGTCAGTAAATTCTTCAAAGGTTTTAATACCTTGTGCCTTGGGGAAAGTTAGGCTCCTAGTGACCGAAGAAATTGCAGCTCCTGAAGCTGTCAGGAAAATTACTCATTGTTTTTCATCTGCCACAATGTTGTTTGCCCAGAAAAAAAGACACCTTCTCTCCACATATTGGATCCAATCTTTGATGGCAGGGTTGAATGAGTCAGTCTTCCCAAACAAAGACATGATGTAAGAAATACCTACCACAACTCAAAGACAACAGTTGCGAATTTCTTCAGGATCATGCTTTACTCTCGTTGCCACTGAAATGACTCCACAGAGGCCAGAATTTCTGACACTCACTCTTTTTGCATGTCAGCCAAGGCTCCCTGATTGGACCAGCTTAACAGCCCCAATCAGGGAACTCATATTCTATAGGGTCCAACTGGCTGACCTTTTTGTAGTGACTAAAGTATCCCTACGAATCAGGACAATTCTTAAGCCTTTCATCCAGACCTGCCCATTTTAAATTCTTAAGGAGAAATGAAATTAAGTCTTGCGATCAGAGACAGCCATCATCACCAGACATCTATCCTCCACAATTTTGTTTTTTTTTCTTATTTAGAATCTAAATGTGGGAGGTGATCAGTCAATTCCTGAATGTCAGAAATTGGTTAATATTTCAAGGTGTGGGATCAGGTGAAGTGTTTTTTTTAAACTCATTTGTGGCATATGGGTGTCGCTAGCTGCTAGCATGCCTAGTTGCCCTTGAGAAGGTGGTGGTGAGCTTCCTTCTTGAACTGCTGCAGTCCGCCTGCTGCGGGTTGATCCTTAACACCATTAGGGAGGGAATTCCCGGATTTTGACCCAGCACAAGTGAAGGAACGCAATATATTACCAAGCCAGGATGGTGAGTGACTTGGAGAGGAACTTGAAGGCAGTGATGTTCCCACATAGCTGCTGCCCCTGTCATTCTAGATGGAAGTGGTCATGGGTCTGGAAGGTGCTGCCTGAGAATCTTTGGTGAATTTCTACAGTGCATCTTGTAGATAGTACACGGTGGTGGTGGAAGTGGATACTTGCAGTTGTGGTGCCAATCAAGCAGTCTGCTTGGATGGTGTCAAGTTTCCTGAGTGTTGTTGGGGTTGCAGTCATCCAGGAAAGTGGGAAGTATTCCATCACACTCCTGACTTGTGCCTTATAGATGCTGGTCAAACTTTGGGGAGTCAAGAGCTAAGTTACTCACTGCAGTTTTGCTAGTCTCTGGCCTGCTGTTGGAGCCACTTTGTTTGTATGGTGAGTCCAGTTGAGTTTCTGGTTAATGATAACCCCCAGTATGTTGATAGTGGGGGAATTCAGTGTTGGTAACACCATTGGATGTGAAGTGGGGGGTGATTATAATTGTCTGTTATTAGTGATGATCATAGCTTGGCATTTTTGTGATGTGAATGTTACTTGCCACTTGTCAGCCCACGCCTAGATATTGTCCAGATCATGTTGCATTTGAACATAGACTGCTTCAGTATCTGAGGAGTCACGAATGGTGCTGAACATTGTGCAATCACCGGCAAACATCCCCACTTCTGACCTTATGATGTAAGGAAAGTCATTGATGAAGCAGCTGAAGATGGTTGGGCCAAAGACAATACCCTGAGGAACTCCTGCAGAGATGTCCTGGAGCTGAGATGACTGACCTCCAACAACCACGACCATCTTTCTATGTGTCAGGTATGACTCCAACCACAGGAGACTTTGCCACCTGATAACCATTGATTCCAGTTTTGCTAAGGCTTCTTGATGCCATGTTCGGGCAAATGCGGCTTTGTTGTCAAGGACTGTCACTCTCACCTCATCTCTAGAATTCAGCTCTTTTGTTGAACCAAGGTTGTAATGAGGTCAGGAGCTGAGTGGCCCTGGCGTCACTGAGCAGATTATTGCGGTTTGATAGCACTGTTGATGGCACCTTCTATCTTACTGATGATCAAGAGTAGACTGATGGGGCAGTAATTGGCTGGGTTGGATTTGTCCTGCTTTTAATGTACAGGTCATACTTGGGCAATTTTCCACATTGTCAGGTAGATGCCAGTGTTGTAACTGTACTGGAATATCTTGGCTAGGGGAGCGGCAAGTTCTGGAGCACAAGTCTTCAGTACTATTGCCAGAATGTTGTCAGGACCCATAGCCTTTGCAGTGTCCAGTGTCTCCAAACATTTCTTGACATCATATGGAGTGAATCAAATTGGCTGAAGACTATTATCTGCAATGCTGTGACAATTGGAGGAGGCCGAGATAGTGCGGTAAAGCGGTTGATGTGGTGTACATGGATTTCAGTAAAGCGTTTGATAAGGTTCCCCACGGTAGGCTATTGCAGAAAATACGGAGGCATGGGATTGAGGGTGATTTAGCGGTTTGGATCAGAAATTGGCTAGCTGTAAGACAGAGGGTGGTGGTTGATGGGAAATGTTCATCCTGGAGTTCAGTTACTAGTGGTGTACCACAAGGATCTGTTTTGGGGCCACTTCTGTTTGTCATTTTCATAAATGACCTGGATGAGGGTGTAGAAGGATGGGTTAGTAAATTTGCGGATGACACTAAAGTCAGTGGAGTTGTGGATAGTGCGAAAGGATGTTGCAGGTTACAGAGGGACATAGATAAGCTGCAGAGCTGGGCTGAGAGGTGGCAAATGGAGTTTAATGCAGAAAAGTGTGAGGTGATTCACTTTGGAAGGAGTAACAGGAATACAGAGTACAGGGCTAATGGTAAGATTCTTGGTAGTGTGGATAAGCAGAGAAATCTTGGTGTCCATGTGCATAGATCCCTGAAAGTTGCCACTCAGGTTGATAGGGTTGTTAAGAAGGCATATGGTGTGTTAGGTTTTATTGGTAGAGGGATTGAGTTTCGGAGCCATGAGGTCATGTTGCAGCTGTACAAACTCTGGTGCGGCCGCACTTGTAGTATTGCGTGCAGTTCTGGTCGCCGCATTATAGGAAGGATGTGGAAGCATTGGAAAGATTTACCAGGATGTTGCATGGTATGGAGGGAAGGTCTTATGAGGAAAGGCTGAGGGACTTGAGGCTGTTTTCGTCAGAGAGAAGAAGGTTAAGAGGTGACTTAATAGAGACATACAAGATGATGAGAGCCTTTTTCCTTGGATGGAGACGGCTAGCACCAGGGGACATAGCTTTAAACTGAGGGGTGATAGATATAGGACAGATGTCAGAGGTAGGTTCTTTACTCAGAGAGTAATAAAGGCGGGGAATGCCCTGCCTGCAACAGTAGTAGACTCGCCAACTTTAAGGGCATCTAAATGGTCATTGGATAAACATATGGATGATAAAGGAATGGTGTAGGGTAGATGGGCTTCAGATTGGTTTCACAGGTCGGTGCAACATCGAGGGCCTGTACTGCGCTGTAATGTTCTATATTCTATGGTGCAAAAAATGTAAGGTACAAAAAAAACTAATGTAGTCAGTTTAGAGAGAAAAATAAATATTCCAGCAAGTTATAAAAATACCTATTTGGATTCTGTTGTATTCTTCAAAGCATGAATAGCTGCTGTAATATTGCAGAAAGGACAATCACACAAAACCATGAGGAACAGAACTCGGAAAGAGCTCTTCTCAGGAGATGATAGATGTGCAGCCCTTGATCCCTGGTACACTGATAATTTAGGTTTATGCACAAAACCTTTGAAGGTACATACAGAACTTGATGGCAGATTCCCCCTATGTTGTAGCTGTGGCATGCACAAGGGGGAGAAATCAATAAAACAAATTTGCTAGTTACATCTTCAGTTTTAAAGATATTCTTTAGATCGTTGTTCTTATTAATAGATTCAGAATTATTTTGATTCTGCCATTAATAATCTATCAATTTAGATAAATGTTACCAAAAACCTGTTGGGGGTTCTAAGCTTGGAACTTAACATGGCCATCAGTTCCAATTATAGAAGGATGAAAAGACTATACCTGCAGCAGAATTTTGGTTCCCATACAGTATGGGCTCTGATGTGATTGGATGAGGATGGCATTGTCACTTCAACTGAACAAAAAAATGAAAGGAGAAATACAGATGGATTAGGAAACAAATTAAAAAGTAATTTCAAAATAAATAGCCTCTTAGAAGAATAAAACATCATTAAATGAACATTAAAAGAAGCATTATAGCTCTGACAAAATTCTGACAAGGACATAAGATCACTGTTTATTTGCTGTTTGCATAGAAAGGGCTTAAATTACTGAATTCCTGAGACAATGGCAAAATAAAAACTGGAGTTGTGATTGGAAGTTTCAGAAATTACTGCAGTGTTTTAGGTTACTGACATCGGACAGAAGATACAAAAGTTTGAAAACATGTACCAACAGATTCAATAACAGCTTCTTGCCCGCTGTTATTAGACTTTTGAACAGACCTCTCATATATTAAAGTTGATCTTTTTCCATACTTTCTCTGTAGCTGTAGCTGTAACACCAGATTCTGCCAGAAGTCACACAATACCAGGTTGTAATCCAACAGGTTTATTTAAAATCACAAGCTTTCAGAGTGTTGCTCCTTCACTTCACCTGACAAAGGAGCAGTGCTCCAAAAGGTTTGTGATTTTAAATAAACCTGTTGGACTATAACCTGGTATCGTGTGACATCTGACTTCATCCACCGCAGTCCAACACCGGCATCTCCACATCATGACTATATTCTGTATTCTGTTCTATTACCCTGATGTACTTATACAAAGTATGATTTGCCTGGATGGCATGGAGAATAATAATTTTCATTGTATCTTGATACCTGTGACAATAACAAATCAAATCAAATCTTTTTGCACAGTTCTGGTAGGCATAAAAACTAGCAGCAAGAGTGAACCATTTGGCCCTTTGGGTCTGTTCAACCATTCAGAATGATCATGACTGATCCTCTATCTCAACACCACATTCCTCACCCCATCCCCTTGATACCTTTAAAATCTAAACATTTATTTATTTCTTGAATAAGTTGAGTGACTTGCTGTGGTAGAGAATTTCACAGGTTCACTTTTGTTTTCCTCATCTCAGCTCTAAATGGCCTACCCTGTATTCTGAGTCTGGTTCTAGATACCTATTTACCAAGGAAAATAGGGAAAATTTTCTACTAGCAATTCTACTTGACTTGTTTCAAGATTAGTAAGTGGCCAGAAATGTTCGGCACTTAAACATACTAATGTCAGTTCGGAAACAACTGCTGTAAAAATTTTGGAATAATTCTTCGTGTAACATTGAACTCTCTGTACTATATTCATTTGCTTGGGAAAGTTTAACAGTTGGAACCTTGCCACCTCCCGTACTAACTCAGCTCTAGGAAGGCCTTGAAATATTTGCAGAGCTCAGTTGCCACGAATTAGCTCAACTTGTTGTTCCAGTTAGCTATATTGGACAAATTTAGAAATTAAAGAAAATTTGGAAATCTTGTGAATTCCTGCATATGTGACTTTGGAGCACATACATAACAACATCAGCATAACATACATTTAATGTCCTAAATCCATCAAAAGTAAGGGGATGTCCAGCTTCAGAACAAAGATTACAGTTACAGGATAATCATGAGTCCAAAAATACTGCTGTCACATTTGTGTTGCAATAGGAACCTGGACACCAGTACAAATCTGATAACATAGATCAAATGTAATCTTTCTGGATATGTGTGGTTGAATTATTTTGGACAAGAGGGGATTGGTGTTAGTTGCTATGCAGTAGAGCAACATCTTGTGCAAGTAATTGTTCTATAAAATTTCTGGTGGATAGTCCAGAAGGTGAAAATGTTAGTCACAGTAGTAATGTATAAACTTATTACAGATTATTCCTCTTGATCCTAAGATACTTCGTTCAAATTATCTGATTGTTTTGATTGTTACCATCAAATTCCCACTTTGTTGTGTTTATGTTACTTTATTACTTAACACGAGTAACTGAGTTGTTGATCTTTTTTAGCACAGAACTGTCTGTTCTCTTGAAGATTGTAAAACTGATTCAGAACAGAATCACCTTTTTAAACTGATCCTGTGTTCGTGTTCAAGGTGTAAGAGGAAATTATAGGGTGCAATCTTCAGGGACTGGGGGCAGGGTGGTGGCAGACTTAGCTGACCTTGACCAAATTAAGTTCTGGGCAAGAAGGCTGAAGTTCCACCTTGTTACATTGCTGCCAGTTGAGGCCCTAAAATTGTTAAATAATGAGCGCTTAAGGGCTTCATTCCACCTAAGCTGTAAATATTTCATCTGCAAGTGGAATGAGAAAGAGTCAGCCTACCAAGCTGGTTAACCAGTATAGGCAGGCTGTGAGGTTTTGGGAGTTACTTCTCTTAAGTAACATTGTCATACACAGTTGGGGGCGGTGGTGGCATTGCTACTGAGAACAGCTGTCTGCCAGTGCTTCTGAACCCTTGCTGTCTGTGTCTCCCACTATTGTTGCGCTTGCTTCCTAACAGCAGTTTGGGTGTACCTGCCACAAATGAACAGCAGCAGTTTAAGGTGGCAGTTGAAGTCAAGGCAGTGTTGTCCTGGCAGCAATCATGGCCTCTGTCATAGTAATGTTGGGGTCTCGATCTGCTGGCCTCTGATTAGCTGGCAGCTCTTGTTGGCCAGGACTTCCTGGTCTGAGGTCATAATTCTGGCAGAAAGTCTGGTGGTAGCTAATCAGCTGCCCAATTGGTGGAATACCCAACGGAGTTTCTCACCACTATAGGCTGCAGGTATCTCTCCTAGAAACTCTTCTGCTTGAAGATTTAGTTCGAACTAGAAACATCGCAACCAAACAAATCAAAATATGTGTTAACTGTTTCACTGCCTTGACCTTCAGGAGCTGTTTGGAAAAGGGTTTTGGGAAGTCTACAATTTGGGTTTCCCACAGGCTGTGAATCATCAACTCTAGAGAGGGTCACTGACATCCTTGAGTGATTCCCTACATAGAAACCAAGATTGACTGACAGCTTGACCATTCAAACTGGCAGGCAACCAGTCAGTGACAAACGTTTGCAAGTGGTGGGGTGCTAGATTCATTTTGCATAGCATGGCAAATAAAAAGCAGCGATATGTCATTTGGTTGGGCTGTGATCTGGAGTGATGACGGGGAATGGTTAGAGAAATGGAGGTGATGGTGGGGAGGGGAGAAATTGTTGGAGACCTAGAGATGGTAATGGATTGGACCCTGGTTATGTATTTGAGGAGGGCTAATCAATGGCTTCATTTTAGGCTTTGGGTAGAAGATCCTTGAATTATGGCTTCTCCTCAGGAAAGTACCTGGATTTAAGTGGAAATGTGATCCTCATGTATCCTGAACCTACTATCAAGTCTTGGGTTTCTGAATGGTCAGGAAACATATTTGACAGCTCAGCATTATTCTGAAAATTTAGAAACCATCCCTTTCTGTCAGGTTTGCAGCCAGCCCACCTTCTTGCCTCGGTTCAAGCTGAAATGTGAGGTTTAGAGGTGAGTTTGATTCAGAATACCATTTTTTTCAGAGTCTACTTCCTCAACTGGCCAAATCTACTTTTATTTTAATTATTAAAAGTTAGCCTAATGGCTTAATAGTATTGAACATGCACATGGCATTGAGAGCCTTATGTACAATTCCTTCACATATCCTTCACTGTGAGCATAAAACAATGGTATCTCCTTGCCATTTCCCCACTTGAAGATGTGAGAAGTTCTGTTGAGTTCAGATGTATGGTGTAAGTGATGTAAAATTATGGATATTTGTGGTATAATTTGATTAAAGGCGGTACTGATTATATTTAGAATCTGGACAGAGCCTAGCACACTCCTAACAGCCGGTTTATAAGTTTGGTAAGCAATGTACTTGGGTTGTCAGCCATGGATCTGTGAACGTAGAGATTAGAAGAGGGGTCTATGGGCCTGCTCCATTTGTCAGTTTGATCATGGCTAAACCTCTATATACGTGCCATATTCCTGCTTTCTACCATACCCTTTGATACTTATAATAACTAAAAATTTACCTAAAGCTTTCTGAATATATTCATTAACTTGGTCCCCACAGCCTTCTGTGTTGGAGAATTTGCACTTGCCGAGAATGCCAACATACCACTTCTGGTCCTAGTTGCTTGCTGCACTTGGCTAACTACAGTACTTTCATTGACTGGTTTACGAGGACAACCTGATCCCTTTGTACGTATTTGCCAACATATCACTATTCAAACAATATTTTGCCTTTCTGTTTTTCACTCTGAAGTATCTAATCACTTTTATTCACATTGTACTGTATCTGCTATGTGTTTGCCCACACACTCAACTTGTCTAATTAAGGTTACTTACCATTGAGTTAGGAGATCATGGGTTCAAGTCCCACTCCAATCACTTAAGCAAACAATTTAAGATGACTGTTCATTGCTATTCTGAGAGAATTCTGTGCTGGTCATTTACCTGATTGTCATTTGCAGGATCTTGCTGTACACAAATTGACTTGCATTTTTTTTAGATCATAATAATAATGCTTCTGAAGCACTTCAGGATATCCTAAGACCCTGCAAGATGCTGTAAAAATCCTATTTCTTTCTTCATCCTTGACTAATATTGCACTCATTGACTGACTGAAAGCTTAACCAAGAAGTAAATGTACTTTGGTATTTTTGACAAGGTTGGAGCTTTAGTCAGATAGTTCTTCAGTGTATGATTTCTGTGCCTGCTCTGGGGCAAAATTTGGCTCTGTAGGCCAGAAGCAAGCCCCCTTGTTTATCACGTTGCCCAACCTTCTTCAAACCTGGGAAGAGCAGAGTTGGTAAAGCACAGTTTGTAAGATATGGTATGAATGGAGCTTCCACAGTGAGACACTAGAAGACTATTATCATTGCAAAGCCCTATTGACTCTGAACTGACGGAGTGTAAATTGGGTGATGATGTTGGAAGAGAAATGGACTGAAACTTTGTCCAACAGGGAATTCTGATGACCTTTGCTACACATTCGGGGTTGGATTCAGCCTGCCCTTATACTATAACTGTAGCATTCATTAGCTACAATTTCATTTCATTCCCAGTATGAGAAAACATACTGGCTCGATTGTGCAAATACTTTTAATTATTCAACGGTAGTAAAGTGAATCAGTACGGTTTGAAACATAAGCAATAGCACCATGGAATGCTAACGTGTGACTTTTTTTTACTGCAAGTTCTGAACTCTTGTCCTTACTAAGGCCGCGCTCTTCTTTTCTGTTTCTCCCTTTCTCAAGAGCAGTGTTGAGCGTGAAACTATCAATGATGGATGTTGGGTGCCTCCTGGTGGCTGGATGTAATGCAGCGTGAGAATGGCGTATGACATTTCGAGGACGGAGGAAAGAGAGACTTAAATTTTGAGGACTGGAATGCATTAAATTATTTGTGCACATCACATCGCAAGGCAGTAAGAAATTGCTGATTTTAGTGGTGATGCATTACGTGTCACATCTTCTAATTTAGCGTGGCATTTTTTTTGTCATTCTGCATTGCAACAGAAAGCCTAATAAAATATCGATTGTGCTGCTAAATCGGCTTCCCTCTAAGTCCCTTTACAAAATGCCTGTGATCTGTGTATACAAATGAATTGCAGTGCATAAGAAGTCGATATATAACAGCAGTGTGTAGCTGCATTTTGAATTATATTTGAGGCAGAAGTCTATTTACTTCTCGGGAATGTGGCAGTGATGCTTTCTTCTCCAGGGATTATAGGTCAAAAGTTGACTCATCAGCAGGGAGTTTTGAGATGGTCTAGTGGAAAGTTTATTTATCTAAAGCAGTACTTATGAGAAAACTATGAAGTATTATTTAAATAAACGGAACATGATAGTATAATCTGCTAGATACGCAGTAATTTTACAACGTCGCTGAGGGATTACAGAACTGATATTAACTTATGAATATTCACAAAATTATGTATCAAACTTCTGTTCATTTAAAATAAGTAAAGGACAGACGTCGGGAAACTTGATCTAATGTATGAGTGGTTTAAATAACACGAAGTTTGACGTTTTTAAAGAAGTACATTACTTGATGAGAGTATTCTGGTAGCATGCCCAATGCTTAAAAAAAAAGGACAATTTGCACATTAATAATTTGCATGCTTTATGCAGAGTATGCCTCTTTCGAAAACAAAATTCCAGCACACGAATGCCCCTGAAGTGTACTTTTAACCCTCTCCTACCCTCACTCCAGTGCAGGGAAGTTAATGGGAGAGATTAATGTTACAGTACTGTTTATCCATCCATGGCAAAAGTTTTTGAATAACTTCAAAATGAAGTCTCTTCCGTCCCACAATAGCAATAGGGTCCACCTGTGCTCATGTACTATCCCACCAGCATCCATATCTAAAGGATCATTAGGCACCATTTGCGCCACCTCCAGTGGGATATCACCACCAGACACATATTCCCCTCCTCTCTCTTGTCAACCCTCCACAGGGATATTCCTTCTAGCACACCTTGGCCCTCCTTCACTGCCAACATGTCCCCACTGCCCCATGGCATCTTGCCATGCAGTTGCAGTCGGTGTAACACCTGCCTGTTTACTTCTTCCCTCCTCAGTATCCAAGGGCCCAAACACACCTTCCAGGTGAAGCAGCGCGTTACCTGTACTTCATTCAATCTAGTCACAAGGCCTGGTTTGTGCAGGTGGGGAAGACATGGGAAAAAGTGCTCAAGCCCTAAAATTATTAAAATGTTGTTTCCACTACATTGGGGAAACAAAGCACAGGCTGGCTGACTGCTTTACAGAAAACCTATGTTCTGTCCACAAAATAAAAAGACTCTGAGCTTCCAGTTGCCTGCCACTTCAACACACTGCCTTGTGGGAAGACAATTACCTAGCAGGATGATTGCTCGACTATTAATCGATAAACGCAGGAAATTTTTGGGGACACGGGTTCAAATCCTGCCATGGCAGATGGTGGAATTTGAATTCAATTTTTTAAAATCTGGAATTAAGAGTTTAATTATCCATGAATCCATGGTTGTTGGAAAAACCCATCTGGTTCACTAACATAGATAAAAGGTACTGCAGATGCTGGAGAATCCGAGATAACAAGCATGGGGCTGGATGAACACAGCAGGTCAAGCAGCATCATAGGAGCAGGAAAGCTTGACGTTTCGGGCCTAAACCCTTCTTCAGAAATGGGGGAGGGGAAGAGGGTTCTGAAATAAATAGGGAGAGAGGGGGAGGCGGATAGAGGATGGATAGAGGAGAGGATAGGTGGAGAGGAGGCAGACCAGTCGAAGAGGCGGGGATGGAGCCAGTAAAGGTGAGTGTAGGTAGGGGGGTAGGGAGGAGATAGGTCAGTCCAGGGAGGACGGACAGGTCATGGGGGCGGGATGATGTTAGTAGATAGGAGATGGGGGTGGGGCTTGAG
>JAHRHZ010000086.1:337263-367014 GCA_024137785.1 Ginglymostoma cirratum | reverse complement strand
AAGGGTTTAGGCCCGAAACGTCAAGTTTTCCTGCTCCTATGATGCTGCTTGACCTGCTGTGTTCATCCAGCCCCATGCTTGTTATCTCTGATTATCTGGCATTGCCTAGGTGCCAGAAATGGCACACTCAGCCCTACTGAGCCTACAGTTTCACCTTACTAAGTTCTGGAGGTTTCTCCAAAATTGGGAGAACAGTCCCACAGACTAGTCAAGCAAAAGCCTGACATAATTGTGCTCACTGAATTATACCTTACCAGACACCATTATTACCATCCCTGATATGTCTTGATGGCAGGATCGTCAGAGTGGTGACAAAGTAGTATATAGTAGGAAGGAGTTGCCTTAGGTGTTCTCAACAATTACTGTGAACGTCATGAAGTCTCATGTCACCAGTCCAAATATAGTCATGGAAACCCCCCTGCTGATTTTTTAAAAAATCATTCAAGGGATGTGGGTGTTATGTTTGGACCAGCATTTATTGCCCATACCTAGATGCCCTTGAGAAGGTGTGGTTGAGCTGTCTTCTTGAACCACTACAATCCATTTGATTTAGGTACCCTATTATTGCCACTAGGGGAAGAGTTCCAGCATTTTGATTTGTCACCAGTGAAGGAACGATGTTATGTTTGAAGCCAAGATGGCAAATGTCTTGGAGGTCATTGTCTTTCTAGATACAAGTGGTCGTGGGTTTGGAAGGTGCGTAGCAAGAAGCCTTGGTAAATTTCTGATTTGGAGACGGTATATACTGAGTGTTGGTGGTTGAAGGAGTGAATGTTTGTGGATGTGGTGCCCATCAAATTGTGGGGCGTTGTGCTCATGCTGTTGGGAGGCCTTTGAACCAACTTGGCAGGGGTATGGGAACCAAAAGAGAATGGTAGATGAGAGTAACAGGTCTAGCAAAATACTTGGGGAGACTGGCACTAGCGTAGAGGATAGCAAGTTCATAGATGAAGTTTTAGAGCCAAGGAATTAAAAAGGTGTGGCTACATTGCTCAGCGTAATCTGTAGACCACCATATTGTGGAAAGGATGTAGAGGAAATCTGGAAATTACAGATAAATTACAACATTATAGAGTAGTGGTAATTTTTTATAATATTGAAGCACTCCTTCACTTTCCCAAGTATGGTCTGGTATACTGAGTGTATGAGGCGGTGAGGACAAGTGTTTCCAGGTTGTGTTCAGGACCATTTCCTATAGCAGTATGTGTCCAGTTCAACAAGAAAGAATGCATTGTTGGACCTAGTCATGGACATGAGCTGTGTCAGTGGGGGGATGTTTAGGAGACATTAGTCATCTTCAGTAAGGTGTAGGATGGTGGTGGAGAATGACATGAAATAATTCAGAATAAGAAAGCAGAGAGCTGACTTCAGTACAACAAGAGCAGAGCTGGGAAGGATTGACTGGACCAAGAACTTTACAGGAAAAACAGTCTCTTCAAACAGCAGAGATCTTAGATACAGTTGAGGTATATTCCCTCAAATGGGAAAGGTAGGGCAAACAAATCCAGATCCCTGAATGACAACGGAGGTAGAAATTAACACGAGAAGGAAAAATTGTGTTACAGGTACAAGGCTGAAAATACAACTGAGAACCTTAGTAAATACCAAAGGTTTAGAGAGGAGGTGAAAATAAGAGAAACAAAGAGGAATTATGAGGAAAAGACTAGCAGCTAACATAAAAGAGAACCTCAAAGTCTTCTATAGACATATAAATAATAGTGTTTAAAGGAAGAGTAGGCCCCATTAGAGACCATAAGAGGTTTTGCAAATGGATGCATGGTCATGGCTGAGGTATTAAATGAATATTTTGCACCTGCCTTTACAAAAGAGGAAGGTGCTTCCCAAGTCACGGTGACAGAAGGGGAAACTCTATCACTAGAAGGGTGCGAAATTTAATAAGGGAGAAGTCCTGGATAGTACTTAAAGTTGACAAGGGACTGGATGAGATGCACCCAAGGATTTTGAAAGACGTGAGGGTAAAAGTTGAGGTGGCACAATCTGTAATCTTTCAATCTTCCCTTGACTCTGAGGAAGTGCCAGAAGGCTGGAAAATTGTTCAAGAAAGGTTGCAAGACTAATACCAGCAGTTACAGGTCAGTCAGTTTGGTTGTGGAGAAGTTCCAGAAACAACTATTCTGGATAGAATGGATTTCAAAAGAGGAAATTGTGTTTAATAATTGGCTGGAGTTTTTAGAAGAAGTTACAGAAAGGCTTGAAGGGGCAACACTGTTGATGTGGTGTACATGGATTTCCAGCAGGTATTTGGTACAGTGCCATACATAGATGTGAGGTAAGTGAGAAGTCATGATATCAAAGGAATGATAGTAACATGGATACAAGTTGGCTGAGTGACAGGAAACAGACAATGGTCAATGGATATGGAACATAGAACATAGAACATTACAGCGCAGTACAGGCCCTTCGGCCCTCGATGTTGCGCCGACCTGTGAAACCAATCTGAAGCCCATCTAACCTACACTATTCCCTTATCATCCATATGTTTATCCAATGACCATTTAAATGCCCTTAAAGTTGGCAAGTCTACTACTGTTGCAGCCAGGGCATTCCACGCCTTTACTACCCTCTGAGTAAAGAACCTACCTCTGACATCTGTCCTGTATCTATCACCCCTCAATTTAAAGCTATGTCCCCTCGTGCTAGCCATCACCATCCGAGGAAAAAGGCTCTCACTGTCCACCCTATTGTTTAGGCTGGGAGCAGGTTTGTGGTGGAGATCTCCAGGTGTTGATTTTGGGACCCTTGCTTTTTCTGATACAGATTAATGATCTAGATCTTGGTACACAGAGACAAAATTTGCAGATGGCACAACACTTGGAAGAATTATAAACTGTGAAGAGGACAGTGCGGAACTTCAAAGGACGTTGACAAGTTTGTGGAGTGGGTGGATAGGTGGCAGATGAGATACAATGCATGGACGTGTGAGCTGATGCCCCGTGGTAGGAACAACATTGCAAGACTAAAATACGGAGTATAATTTGAAAGGGTGCATAGGAGCAGAGGGACCTCGGTGTATATGCACAGATCAATAATGGTGGCAAGGCAGGTGGAGAGAGCAGTTAATAAAGCACGCAGTGTCCTTGGCTTCATTATGGAACAGAGTATAAGAACAAGGAAGTGACGTTAAACCTCAGCTGGAGTATTGGGTGCAGTTGTGAGCCTGACATTGTAGGAAAAATGTAAATGCATTGAGAGTGAGTGCAGAAGTGATTTACAAGAATGGTTCCAGGAATGAGAAACTTCAGTTATGAAGAAGTTAGGACATTTTACCTTGGAGAGAAGGCCGAGAGGAAATTTCGTAGAGGTTTTCAAAATCATGAGCTGGCTAGATAGAATATTTAGGGATTAGCTGTTCCCTGAAAGGAACAAGATGAGAGGGCATAATTTTTAAGTTATGTACAAAAGAGCCAGAGGTGATATGGGAAAAATCCTACACACAGTCGGTAGTTTGGATATATAGGGGTCGGTTAACTGAGTTGGCTGGATGGCTGGTTTCTGATGCAGAGTGACACCAACAGCGTGGGTTCATTTCCTACCCCATCTGAGGCTACTGCGAAGGTCCTGCTGTCTTGACCTCATCCGTTGCCTGAGGCATGGTAGCCATCAGATTAGACTCGCCGCCAGTCTTCTCTCTCTTTAACGAACGAGCAGCTGTATAATTGTCTAGAACTATTGTGACTTTACCTTTGCCTTTAGTTAGGGTATGCAGTGCATTGCCTGGATATGTGGTGGTGACAGGTTCAATTGAGGCATTCAAGAGGGTATTGAATGAGTATCTGGATAGAAATAGTGTGCAAGGATATGGCACTAAATGCTTGTTTAAGGAGCTGGTGCAGGCGTGGTGCAGGCAAGAGTAGGCTCCTCAAGCCTGCTGCACCATTCAATAGATCGTGGCTGTGGCTGAGAATTGGGCCGATGGGCCAAGGAGTGGCAGATGGTGTTTAATTTAGATAAATGTGAGGTGCTGCATTTCATAATGGCACATCAGGGCAGGACTTATACACTGTGGAGCTAGAAGAACAAGCAGAAGAGGGATCCCGACCCGAATAGTTAGCTTTCCTGTTCCGCTGATTCTGCCTGGCCTGCTATGTTCCTCCAGCTCCACCCTTTGTTATCTCTAGCAGTTCTTGCTATCTCAGGACTTATACACTTGCTATCTCAGGACTTATACACTTACTAGTAGGTGCTGGGGAGTGTTGCCGGATAAAGAGACCTTGGAGTGCAGGTTCATTGTTCCTTGAAAGTGGAGTCACAGGTAGACAGGGTAGTGGTGGAGAAGGCATTTGGTACGCTTGCCTTTATTGGTCAGCGCACTGAGTATAGGAGCTGGGAGGTCATGTTGCAGCTATACAGGATATTGGCTAGGCCACTTTTGGAATACTGCACAGAATTCTGGTCTCCCTGCTTTAGGAAAGGTGTTGTTAAACTTGAAAAGGTGCAGAAAAGACTTACTAGGATGTTGCCAAGGCTGGAGAGTTTGAGCTTAGGGAGAGGCTGAATAGGCTGAAGCTATTTTCCCTGGAGCATCGGAGGCTGAGGGGTGACCTTTATAGAGGTTAATAAAACCATGAGGGACATGGATAGGGTGAATAGATATTTTCCCTGGTGTAGGAGAGTCCAAAAACTAGAGGGCATAGGTTTAAGGTGAGAGGGGAAAGATTTAAAAGGGACCTAAGGGGCAGTTTTTTTACACAGAGGGTGGTGTGTGTATGGAATGAGCTGCCAGAAGAATTGGTGAAGGATGGTACAATTACATTTAAAAGGCGTCTGGATGGGTACATGAATAGAAAGGGTTTAGAGGAATATGGGCTAAATGCTGGCAAATGGCTCTTGATTAATTTAAGATATCTGGTCAGTGTGGCTGTGTCAGACTGAAGTGTCTGTTTCCATGCTGTATGGCTCCATGACTATGATCTGATTTTAGCCTCAAATTCCTGCATGTTCCCAATAATGTTTTTTCCCCTTGGTACATCAAGAACCTCTGCCTTAAAAGTATTTAAAGATTCTGCATCAACTGCCTTTTGAAGAACAGAATTCCAAAGTCTTACAAGCTCCCCCCCCTCGTGTTCCCATACCACCGCCACCAAGAGAAAATAATGTTTCCTCGTCTCTTTTGAATGGGCACCCCTTGTTTTTAAACTATGACCCTTAGGTCTAGATTCTCCCACAAGGGGAAACATGCTTTCAACGTCTACCCAGTCAGGTCCCCTCAGCATCTTAAACAAAAATGAAATTTTCTGGAGAAATCCTGCAGATCTTGTAGCCTATGAAGAGAGAAAACAGAGGTAATGTTTTGAGTCCAGTAACCATTTATCAGATCCCTATCTCTTAGGATCTTATATGTTTCAATTAAATCATCTCTGAATGTTCTAAACTCCAGAGGATACAGGCTTAGCCTGTCTAGCACTTCCTCACAACACAATCCATGTATTTCAGATAACAAGCATGGGGCTGGATGAACACAGCAGGTCGAGCAGCATCATAGGAGCAGGAAAACTTGACGTTTCGGGCCTAAACCCTTCATCAGAAAAATCCATGTATTTCAGATAATGGTTTAGTAAACCTTCTTGGAACCACTTCCAGAACATTGATCTCTGTGGCACACCATTGGCTCAGGTTGCCATCCTGAAAATGCCGACTTATCCCACCTCTTTGTCTTCTATTAGCTACCCAGTCCTCTATCCATGCTAATAAACTACCCCAACACATTAGATAGGCTATTACATGGCACCTTACTAAATACCTTATGAAAATGAAAATATATTACATCTGCTATTTCCCCTTTATGTATTCTGCTTATTACCTCCTTAAAGAATTCTAGTAACTTTGTCCACTGTGATTTCCCCTTCATGCAGTGGTGCTGACTGTGCTTGATCATATTACGTATTTCTAAATATTCTGATATTACATCCTTTGTAATTTGCTAATGCTCTTCAGGAGGGTTTAAACTAATTCAGCAGGGGGATGGGAACCTGAATTGTAGCTCCAGTGTACAGGAGGTTGAGAATAGTGAGGTCATGAATAAGGTTTCAAGGTCGCAGGAGTGTACCGGCAGGCAGGAAGGTGGTTTGAAGTGTGTCTACTTCAACGCCAGGAGCATCCGGAATAAGGTGGGTGAACTTGCAGCATGGGTTGGTACCTGGGACTTCGATGTTGTGGCCATTTCGGAGACATGGATAGAGCAGGGACAGGAATGGTTGTTGCAGGTTCCGGGGTTTAGATGTTTCAGTAAGATCAGGGAAGGTGGTAAAAGAGGAGAAGGTGTGGCATTGTTAGTCAAGGACAGTATTACAGTGGCAGAAAGGACGTTTGATGAGGACTCGTCTACTGAGGTAGTATGGGCTGAGGTTAGAAACAGGAAAGGAGAGGCCACCCTGTTGGGAGTTTTCTATAGGCCTCCGAAAAGTTCCAGAGATGTAGAGGAAAGGATAGCAAAGATGATTCTGGAAAGGAGCAAAAGTAACAGGGTAGTTGTTATGGGAGCTTTAACTTTCCAAATATTGACTGGAAACACTATAGTTCGAGTACTTTAGATGGGTCAGTTTTTGTCCAATGTGCGCAGGAGGGTTTCCTGACACAGTATGTAGATAGGCCAACAAGAGGCGAGGCCACATTGGATTTGGTACTGGGTAATGAACCAGGCCAGGTGTTAGATTTGGAGGTAGGTGAGCACTTTGGTGATAGCGACCACAATTCGGTTACATTTACTTTAGCGATGGAAAGGAATAGGTGTATACTGCAGGGCAAGAGTTATAGCTGGGGGAAAGGCAATTATGAGGTGATTAGGCAAGATTTAGGATGTATAGGATGGAGAAGGAAACTGCAGGGGCTGGGCACAGTTGAAATGTGGAGCTTGTTCAAGGAACAGCTACTGAGTGTCCTTGATAAGAATGTACCTGTCAGGCAGGGAGGAAGTGGTGGAGTGAGGGAACCGTGGTTTACTAAAGAAGTTGAATCTCTTGTCAAGAGGAAGAAGGAGGCTTATGTAAAAATGAGGCATAAAGGCTCAGTTAGGGCGCTTCAGAGTTACAAGTTAGCTAGGAAGGAGCTAAAGAGAGAGCTAAGAAGAGCCAGGAGGGGACATGAGAAGTCTTTAGCAGGTAGGATCAAGGAAGACCCTAAAGCTTTCTATAGGTATGTCAGGAATAAAAGAATGACTATAGTAAGATTAGGGCCAGTCAAGGACAGTAGTGGGAAGTTGTGCGTGGAGTCCGAAGAGATAGGAGAGGCGTTAAATGAATATTTTTCATCAGTATTCACACAGGAAAAAGACAATGTTGTCGAGGGAAATACTGAGATGCAGGCTATTAGACTATACGGGATTGAGGTTCATAAGGAGGAGGTGTTAGCAATTCTGGAAAGTGTGAAAATAGATAAGTCACCTGGGCCGGATGGGATCTATCCGAGGATTCTCTGGGAAGCTAGGGAGGAGATTGCAGAGCCTTTGGCTTTGATCTTTATGTCGTCATTGTCTACAGGAATAGTGCCAGAAGACTGAAGGATAGCAAATGTTGTCCCCTTGTTCAAGAAGGGGAGTAGAGACAACCCTGGTAATTACTACCAGTGAGCCTTACTTCAGTTGTGGGTAAAGTATTAGAAAGGATTATAAGAGATAGGATTTATAATCATCCAGAAAGGGATAATTTGATTAGGGATAGTCAACACGGTTTTGTGAAGGGTAGGTCGTGCCTCACAAACCTTACTGATTTTTTTGAGAAGGTGACCAAAACAGGTGGATGAGGGTAAAGCGGTTGATGTGGTGTATATGGATTTCAGTAAAGCGTTTGATAAGGTTCCCCACGGTAGGCTATTGCAGAAAATACGGAGGCATGGGATTGAGGGTGATTTAGCGGTTTGGATCAGAAATTGGCTAGCTGTAAGACAGAGGGTGGTGGTTGATGGGAAATGTTCATCCTGGAGTTCAGTTACTAGTGGTGTACCACAAGGATCTGTTTTGGGGCCACTTCTGTTTGTCATTTTCATAAATGACCTGGATGAGGGCGTAGAAGGATGGGTTAGTAAATTTGCGGATGACACTAAAGTCGGTGGAGTTGTGGATAGTGCGAAAGGATGTTGCAGGTTACAGAGAGACATAGATAAGCTGCAGAGCTGGGCTGAGAGGTGGCAAATGGAGTTTAATGCAGAAAAGTGTGAGGTGATTCACTTTGGAAGGAGTAACAGGAATACAGAGTACAGGGCTAATGGTAAGATTCTTGGTAGTGTGGATGAGCAGAGAGATCTTGGTGTCCATGTGCATAGATCCCTGAAAGTTGCCACTCAGGTTGATAGGGTTGTTAAGAAGGCATATGGTGTGTTAGGTTTTATTGGTAGAGGGATTGAGTTTCGGAGCCATGAGGTCATGTTGCAGCTGTACAAAACTCTGGTGTGGCCGCACTTGTAGTATTGCGTACAGTTCTGGTCGCCACATTATAGGAAGGATTTGGAAGTATTGGAAAGGGTGCAGAGGAGATTTACCAGGATGTTGCATGGTATGGAGGGAAGGTCTTATGAGGAAAGGCTGAGGGACTTGAGGCTGTTTTCGTCAGAGAGAAGAAGGTTAAGAGGTGACTTAATAGAGACATATAAGATGATCAGAGGATTAGATAGGGTGGACAGTGAGAGCCTTTTTCCTTGGATGGTGATGGCTAGCACATGGGGACATAGCTTTAAACTGAGGGGTGATAGATATAGGACAGATGTCAGAGGTAGGTTCTTTACTCAGAGAGTAGTAAAGGCGTGGAATGCCCTGCCTGCAACAGTAGTAGACTCACCAACTTTAAGGACATTTAAATGGTCATTGGATAAACATATGGATGATAATGGAATAGTGTAGGTTAGGTGGGCTTCAGATTGGTTTCACAGGTCGGTGCAACATCGAGGGCTGAAGAGCCTGTACTGCGCTGTAATGTTCTATGTTCTAAAATTTTTCCAATAACAGATGTTAAGTTAACTGGCCTATAGTTACCTGTTTTTTGTTTCCTACCCTTTTTAAATAAAGATGTTATATTGGCAGTTCTCCAATCTTCTGGGACTTTTCCAGAATCTAAGAATTCCTGGAAGATTACTACCAATGCACCCACTATCTCTGTAAAACTGTAGGATGCATCCTATCATGTCCAGGGGACTTGTTGGTCTTTAGTCCCATTTGTTGCACAGAAACAGAGTAACATAGAAAATAGGAGCAGGAGTAGGCTATTCAATCCTTTGAGACTGCTGTGCAATTCAGTATGATCATGGCTGACCAGCCAAGTATGTACCATGTTCTCACTTTCTTCCTGTACCGTTTGATTCTTTTAGCCCTAAGAACTACATTGAACTCCTTGAAAACATTCAATATCTGGCCTCAACTGCTTTCTGTGGCTGAGAATCCCACAGGCTCACCACTCTTTTGGTGAAGAAATCTCTTCTCATTGCAGTCCTAAATAGCCTATCCAGTAACCTTAGACTATGAACCCTGGTTCTAACTGCCCAGTCATTGGGAAATCCTTCCCACATTTAATTTGTCTAGATCTGTCAGGATTTTATAGCTTTCTATAAGATTCTGCCTCATTTTTCTAAACTCCAGTGAGTAACCAATCCAGTCTCAGAAGCTGGAAATCTTGTACAAAAACAGAAAGTCCTGGAGAAATCCGGTAGGTCTAGCAGTATCTGCGGGAGAAAAACAAGAGTTAACATTTCAAGTCCAAGGACCCTTGTTAGAATTGAAAATAGCTGTGAAAGAGTGATATTTATTCTGATTAAAGGTTTGGGGGGGGTTGCTAGTGGTTGTATAGGGAGTAGTAAATAGAGTACATGGCGATGGTGCTCAGAGAGAGAAAGAAAAAAGGCGATAGGTAAACAAAAAGATTGCTAATAATAAGCTGAAGTAAATGTTGGGTAGGACTTCTGTGAACACCGTCTTCCACGTTGCTTACCCTTCCGCCATACCTTTAGACCTTGTTTTGTATGAGTCGTTCCCAGTACAGCCAACCCATTTTCAACTGTTTACAGGCCTCGTTAGCACATGACGCAGCACTTATGCCATCACAGCAAAAATGCCATCCCCTATTCCCAATTCCTTCGCCTCCGCTGCATCTGCTCCCAGCATGAGACATTCCACTCCCGTACATCTCAGATGTCCTCATTTTTCAAGGACCGCAACTTCCCCCCTCTCAGTGGTTGAGAACACCCTCGACCGTGTCTCCCGCATTTCCCGCAACTCATCCCTCACACCCGCTCCCCACAATAACAACCAAAACAGAATCCCCCTCGTCCTCACGTACCACCCCACCAACCTCCGGTCCAACGCATCATCCTCCGACCCCGCCACCAAAGACATTTTTCCCTCCCCACCCTTATCTGCTTTCCGGAGGGACCACTCTCTCCGTGACTCCCATGTCCGCTCCACACTCCCCTCCAGCCCCACCACACCCGGCACTTTTCCCTGAAACCGCAGGAAGTGCTACACCTGCCCCTACACCTCCCCCCTCACTCCCATCCCAGGCCCCAAGAAGACTTTCCACATCAAGCACACCTGCACATCTGCTAACGTGGTATACTGCATCCGCTGTTCCCGTTGTGGCCTCCTCTACATTGGGGAAACCAAGAGGAGGCTTGGGGACCGCTTTGCAGAACACCTACGCTCAGTTCGTACTAAACAACTGCACCTCCCAGTCGCAAACCATTTCAACTCCCCCTCCCATTCCTCAGACGGCATGTCCATCCTGGGCCTCCTGCAGTGCCACAACGATGCCACCCGAAGGTTGCAGGAACAGCACCTCATATTCCGCTTGAGAACCCTGCAGCCCGATGGTATCAATGTGGACTTTAGAAGCTTCAAAATCTCCCCTCCCTCTACCGCATCCCAAAACCAGCCCAGCTCGTCCCCACATCCCTAACCTGTTCTTCCTCCCACCTATCCCCTCCTCCCACCTCAAGCCCCACCCCCATCTCCTACCTACTAACCCCATCCCGCCCTCCTTGACCAGTCCGTCCTCCCTGGACTGACCTATCACCTCCCTAACTCCCCACCTACACTCACCTTTACTGGCTCCATCCACGCCTCTTTGACCCGTCTGTCTCCTCTCCACCTATCTTCTCCTCTATCCATCTTCTATCTGCCTCCCCCTGTCTCCCTATTTATTTCAGAACCCCCTTCCCCTCCCCCATTTCTGAAGAAGGGTCTTGGCCCAAAACATCAGCCTTCCTGCTCCTCTGATGCTGCTTGGCCTGCTGTGTTCATCCAGCTTTATACCTTGTTATCTCAGATTCTCCAGCATCTGCAGTTCCTACTATCTCTGAAGCATTTATCTCTCTCTCTTGGCTTGTCATCAACAATCTTTTTTTTTTGCCTATCCCCTTATTTCTGTCTCTCTTTCTGTCTCGTGCACCCATCCCCACCTCCCCTAGGCACCATCTGCATGTACTTTGTCCACTGTTCCCCACCCCCATCATCAGCATCAATACCACCCTTTGCCAACTATTTTCAGTTCTGATGAGGGCCATTAGACTCAAAACACCAATTCTATTACTCTCTGTACAGATATTGCTATACCTGCTAAGATTCTCCAGTACTTTTTGTTTTTATATTCCTGATGTGATCTCACCAAGGCCCGATATGATTGCTGCAAGGCATCTCTGCTCATGTACTCAAATCCTGCTTTTGTCTTCACTGCCTGCTGTATTTGTATGCTTACTTTCAGCTATTGGTGTACAAGGACAGCCATGTCTCATTGTCCTTCCTCCATTCCCAATCACCATTCAGATAATAATCTGCCTCCCTGATTTTGCTACCAAAGTGGATAACCTCACATTTATCCACATTATAGTTCATCTGCCATGCATCTGCCCACTCACTTAGCTTTACAAAATCATTCTGAAGCATCTCTGCGTCATCCTCAGTTTACCCTCCCTACCAGCCTTTTGTCATCTGCCAACTGATATTGCATTTAGTTCCCTCATCTAAATCATTATTTATTTGTGAATGTCCAAGCACTGATTCCTGCAGTACCCCACTAGTCACTGACTGTCACTCGGAAAAAGACCCATTTATTCCTACTCTTTATTTCTTGTCTGACAACCAGTTCTCTATCCATGTCAGTACACTAATCCCAATTCCATGACTTTTTTATTTTACATGCTGATCTCCTCTGTGATACCATATTGGAAATCTTCTGAAGGTTGAAATAAACCACATCCATTGGCTCCCCCTTATTAGCCCTACTAGTTACATCCTCAAAAAGTTCCAATAGATTTGTCAATCCCTTTTGTAAATCCATGCTGACTCTATTGAAGCTCACCATTATTATCTAAGTGCAGTGCTAATAAATACCTTACAATGGATTTTAGCATTTTCACTACTATCAATGTCAGGCTAACTTGTCTATAATTTCCTGTTTTCACCCTTATCTCCTTTTCTATATCGTGGGGTGACCTTAGCTACATTGCAATCCATAAGAATTATTCCAGAGTCTATAGAATCGTGAAAGATGACCATCTGTGCGTCCATTATTTCTGAGGTTACTTTCTTAAGTACTCTGAGATGTAGATTATCAGGCTGGGGGGATTTATCAGCCTTCAATCCCATCAATTTCTCCAACACTATTCTCTACCAATACAGATTTGCTTCACTTCCACCCTCTCACTAAACCCTGTGTTCTCCATCGTGCTCATTGTACACTGGGCAAATAAGATAAATGGAACACATTCAACACAGAAGAGAGCAAAGCCCTGGAAAGACTCAAGAAAGAGAGGAGCATTGTAATCTTACCAGCAGACAAAGGACACATAACAGTAATCCTCAATAGAGCCCAATACATCAAGAAAATTAACGTACTACTAGCAGATACCGACACTACCAACAGATGGCAATAGACTTGACACCACAGTTAGGGAACCGGATTACAATGACCCTGAAGAAATTACACAGCTCAGGAGACATCAGCAAGACAGACTACCAAAAAGTGAAGCCAGAGGGATCCAACACAACTCGCTTCTATGGACTCCCCAAACTACACAAACCGGGGGATCCCCCTCAACCATTTTGTCTCACTACCAGGCATACAACATATAGACTTGTCAAAGAACTACAACAGAAATTGAAATACTTAGTTGACAACAATACCCACTCCAATGACTCCTCCCAAGAATTCCTCAACATCATCAAGGACAGCAGGATAGAAGAGGATGAGATGATGATATCCTTTGATGTAACAGCATTATTTACCTTCATAAACATTGACCTAGCCAAAGAAACAATTGCCACACTACTGGATGAATCAAGTAGGCAGGCACCCCAGGACATCAACAACATCAATAAGGACACCACTGTGAAACTACTAGATCTGTACCTCACTACCCACTTCACCTTCAACAACAGCATATACAAACAAATCAACGGAACACCAATGGGATCCCCCATATCAGGACTGATTGCAGAAGCAGTAATGCAATGGTTAGAATGGACAGCGCTCCCCACTATACAACTTAAACTTGGATCAGATACATAGATGACACCTTGGTGATTATCAAATGCACAAAACTAGAAGAAACCCACCAGCACATAAACAATATCCTCACTGGGATAAAATTCACAAAAGAAGAGAACAACAACTGACCACCCTTCCTGGACATAATGGTGGAGCGTAAAAACAATGGGAAGCTCCACACTAGCAATCACCCCTACGCCCACAAATGGAGCTGCATCAGAACATTATTTAAACGTGCCACAACACATTGCAGCAACCTGGAACAATACAAAGCAGTACAGGAACATGTATAGGGAGTCTTCAAAATGAATGGATACTCGAAAAGCACAATCTGCCATTACCTTCAAGACAGACCACAACAGGAAGGCACAATACGACTGGACTCACTAATCACCTTACCATACATCAAGGACATTTCAGAGATGACTATAAGACTACTCAAACCCCTAGGTATTAGGATAACCCATAAACCAACAGCCACCCTGCGACAGCTACTGATGAACATAAAGGATCCCATACTCAAAACTAGCAAAATCGGTATAATATACAAAATACCATGCAAGGACCGTGAGACACACTACATAGGCCAAACCGAAGAAAACTGACAAATTGGATACACGATCACCAACTGGCCACCAAGACACACGACCAATTCTCACTTGTCTCACTACACATGGACAAAGAGGGACGCGAATTCAACTGGGACAACATGTCTATAATCGTACAAACCAAACAGAGACACTCCAGGGAATTCCCAGAGGCCTGGTATTCTAGTCGGAACTCCATTAGCAAGCACATTGAATTAGACTTTGCGTACAAACCACCGAGAAACAGAACTGGAAATGGTACAAACAAACTGAGGCATATAAATAAACAGCGGGACAAAACACCTATGCTTCACCGGAGGCACACTGACGATGTTACCTAGCAGGGTGACAAAACGTTTGCAACCAAACCCACCGGCTCGGCGAGCATGTCTACAACCTCATCCACAACCCAAGCTACAAATCTTCTCAAACTTTGACTGTAACTCCCAGTAATGTTCAAGAGGTTAAACTTCAGTTTCTTGATTTGCTTGCTTAACTGGCTTGTTTTCGTTCAGACGTTTCGTCACCAAGCTAAGTAACATCATTAGTGAGGCCTCCGATGAAGTGATGTTGTTTTACTCCACTTGGAATTTATACTGTCTGGTCTGTTATGGTGAGTTGTGTCATTTCCGGTTCTGTTTGGTATGGATTTGTATATGAGGTCCAATTCTATATGTTCGTGATTGCTTTATAGGTTGAGAACCATGCCTTCAGGAATTCCCGTGCATGTCTATGTTTGGATGGTTACATCATCCCAGTTAAACTGATGGCCTTCATCGTTCGAGTTTACCGATATTAGGGAAAGTATGTTGTGTCGTTTTGCTGCTAGCTGATGTTTGTGTATTCTGATGGCTAGTTTCCTTCCTGTCTGTCCAATGTAATGCTTGTGGCAGTCGTTGCGTGGTATTTTGTAAACTGCGTTGGTTCTGCATGTTGTGGGAATAGGGTCTTTAATCCTTGTGAGTGTTTGTCGTAGCGTGGCTGTGGGCTTGTATGCTACCATGATCCCTAGTGGTTGTAGGAGTCTTGTCAGTTCTGATATGTTCTTGATGTAGGGCAGTGTGGGCAGTGTGTTAGGGCACACTGTGCCCTCTTCTTGTTGTCTATTTAGTAGATACCTATGGATGAAGTTGCGGGGATATCCATTCATAGCGAAGATTTTGTACAGGTGCTGTTCCTCTTTCCTGCGTAGTTCTGGCATGTTGTACTGAGTGATGGCCCGTGTAAAAAGTGTCCTAACACAGATTTGTTTGTGGACGCTGGGGTGGTTGCTGTGGAAGTTGAGAATTTGGTCAGTGTGGGTTGCTTTCCTGTATGCCGAGGTTTGGAACTCCCCATTGGTCATACTTTCAACCCTGAAGTCCAGAAACGGAAGCTGATTGTTGTTTTCTTCTTCTCTCATGAATTTATTCCCTGCAAATACATTGTTGATGAGGTGGTGGGGCTCTTCTAGTTTACTGCGTTTAATGATGATAGTTAGGACACTATTTAATCAGGCCACCACTCACTGCAACATACCAGAGCTATGCAGGAAAGAGGAAGAGCACCTGTACAAAATCTTCACAATGAACGGATATCCCCACAACTTCATCCACAAGTACCTATTAAATAGACAACAGCAAGTGGAAACAGTACGCCTTAACACACTGCCCACACTGCCCTACATCAAGAACATATCAGAACTGACAAAGAGACTCCTACGCTATGATAAACACCCACAAGGATTAAAGACCCCATACTCACGACAAGCAGAACCAACGTAGTTTACAAAATACCATGAAATGGCTGCCAGAACATTACTCAGACAACAGGAAGGAAACTAGCCATCAGAATACACGAACATCAGTTAGCAGTAAAATGCCATGACAAAGTTTCCCTAATATCAGTACACGCGGACAATGAAGCCCATCAGTTTAACTGGGACAAGGTAACTACAGTAGCCGAAACCAAACAAAGGCACACACGGGAATTCCTAGAGGCATAGTTCTCAACCCATAAAGTAATCAACAAACATAGAATTGGACCCCGTACACAAACCCATACTGAACAGAACCGGAAATGACACAACTCACCATAACAGACCGGACAGTGTAAATTCCAAGCGGAGTAGAATAACACCACTTCATCAGAGGCCTCACTGATGATGTTACCTAGCATGGTTTAACAAAACATCTGAACAAAAACAAGTCAGCTTAGCGAGCAAGTCAACAACCTCACCCACAACCTGAGCTACAAATCTTTGCAAAAGCCTTAAGCTAAACTTCATTCAGGACAAATACTGTATGATTCGCATCCCGCCTCTAAACTTCAGAGCATAGGAATAGGAATAGTTGTAGGCTATTCAGTCTGTTGAGCCTACCCCACCATTCGATAAGATCATGGTTGATCAAACACCACAATGACTTTAGCCTCTTTCCTCCACTACCAAAACACAGTAGCAATGGTATGTACCATCTACAAGATGCACTGCAGCGAGGCTGTTTTGTTGTACCTTCCAAATGCCACAACATCTACCACTTGGAATGGCAAAGGCAGCAGTAGTGTGAGAACACCACCACCAGGAAGTTCCTCTTCAAGTGAGGTGAGAGTGACAGCCCTTGACATCAAGGTTGCATTCAACCGAGTGTGGCATCAAGGAGCCCTAGCAAAACTGGAATCGATAGGTATCAAGGGGCAAACTCTCCAGTGGTTGGAGTCATACCTGACACATAGGAAGATGGTCGTGGTTGTTGGAGGTCAATCCTCTCAGCTCCAGGATATCTCTGCAGGAGTTCCTCAGGGTAGTGTCCTCAGCCGAACCATTTTCAGCTGATTCATCAATGACCTTCCCTCCATCATAAGGTCAGCAGTAGGGATGTTTACTGATGATTACACAATGTTCAGAACCATTCGTGACTCCTCAGATACTGAAGCAGTCCATGTTCAAATGCAACAAGATCTGGACAATATCCAGGCTTGGGCTGACAAGTGGCAAGTGACATTCGTGCCACACAAATGCCAGGCTATGACCATCACCAATAAGAGACAATCTAACCACCACCCCTTGACATTCAATGTTATTACCATCACTGAATCCCCCACTATCAACATCCTGGGATTTATCATTGACCAGAAACTCAACTGGACTCACCACATAAACACAGTGGGTACAAGAGCAGGTCAGAAACTAGGAATACTGTGGCGAGTAACTCACCTCCTGACTCCTCGAAGCCTGTCCGCCATCTATAAGGCACAAGTCAGGAGTGTGATGGAATACTCCCCACTTGCCTGGATGGATGCAGCCCCAACAACACTCAAGAAGCTTGACGTCATCCAGGACAAAGCAGCCTGCTTGATTGGCACTACATCCACAAGCATCCACTCCCTCCACCACTGACACTCAATAGCAGCAGTGTGTACTATCTGCAAGAAGCACTGCAGAAAATAACCAAAGATCCTCAGACAGCACCTTCCAAACCCACGACCACTTCCATCTAGAAGGACAAGGGCAGCAGACATATGGGAACACCACCACCTCCAGGTTCCTCTCCAAGCCACTCACCATTCTGACTTGGAATTATATCGCCATTCCTTCACTGTTGCTGGGTCAAAATTGTGGAATTTCCTCCCTAATGGAATTATGGGTCTACCTACAGCTGGTATACTGCAGTGGTTCAAGAAGGCAGCTCAGCACCACCTTCTCGAGGGAAACTAGGGATGAGCAAGAAATGCTGGCCCAGCCAGCAACGCCCACATCCCACAAATGATTGGAAAAAAAGCCACACACCATCCTGACTTGGAAATATTTTGTTGTTCCTTAAATGTTGCTCTGTCAAAATGCTCTCTAATCCTCACTAACAGCTACGTGTGTAGCTACCCACCATGGACTACAATGGTTAAATAAAGAGGCTTACCTTCTCAAGGGCGCTCAGGGATAGACAATGAATACCAGCCTAGTCTGTGATGCCCATGAATGAATAAAATAAAGCCAAAGTTTTGGGCAAGTCTTCTGCTCAGAATTTCTGAAGAATCTTGTTAGCACTGTGAAGCCTGTTTTGTTTTATTTTTCTGTATTTTTAATTGTGGACTGAAATGGGAAAATGACTTTTGAAAACTGGAATGTTGAAGGGATTGGTGCAATATTTTAAAAGCAGCTTCCAGTACTGACTGTAAATAGTGTTTACATAGTTGTTTGTTCAACAATTGGGAGATTCAGCTGTAGATGAACTGTCACCGGAGGGTGTGCATAAATGAAATTTAAGAAGCTGACTGCTCTGTGGAGTGGTGACAAGTTGTTGATGGCAAAGACCTTTGGCTCCCAGGTAACTGAACAGTTTGTGGCTGTGAATGAGATAGACAGATAGGCAGAAGCCAATGGACCTCTGGAAAGGAGGATGCTGTTTTTCTCTCTGCAGTGAAAAAGACACTTAAAGGTTGAAGAGAGACAGTTTATTTCCCACCCCCTCCTCCATCAGTTGCTGTAAGCTGTAACTTTTAACCAATAAGCCAGAGATCTTCTAATTTGTGACTCACGTGTCCTGTACCATCTGCTAAGAATGAAAACTACTTGAAGAGACAGAGAGAAATAAAAGTGCCTTCCCAATTTTTTCTTAACCATTAACTTTAATGTTTTTGTGTCTGTCTGCATGTGTGTATAGTGGGACTTTTATAACGGGGTTAGAGGTTTTACTAGTAGTTTTATGTCGATCGTTAATAATTGTTTACCTGTAGCTCGAATCTATTTATTTGCAATAAATATAAACCCTTGTTAAGTATAGATACCCGTTCCACGCAACAAACAAAAACAGAAATTGCTGGAGAAATTCAGATTTGGCAGCATCTGTGGAGAGAAAGCAAGCTGTCGTAGAGGAGTCATTGGACTCAAAACGGTAACTCTGTTTCCTGTCCACAGATGCTGAGCTCTACAGTCATTTCTGTTTTTGTTTGTTTCAGATCTCCAGCATCCACAGTTCTTTGTTTTATTTCATCTGTTCCATGCTTTCTTTCAACCTGAGTCTAAAAGACGGATATATTGAGGAAATTTGTGTACTTCTAGAAAATCTTTAGCTTTTATGCTGACTCCCGAAATAGCAGGGCTTGATTTTCAACACACCACCACAGTGAGGTGTAACAGCACACTCTGGAATGTGAAAACAGCAGACATTGTCACAAGTAATTGGGCTTGAAGAAAATATCATATTCTTCAGTGTTCTGTTCAAAGCCATCAAAAAGATCATTTATTCATTTTTAGTACGGCATATTTAAGAAAATTAAATTATTGAATGTTTTTTTTTAAAACATTCAAAAATGTAGTGTTTGCATTGATATAACTTTTATGACAGCACAACTGAGCAAGGAAATATAAATGAGAGCTAGTGAAAAATGAGCTGCATATGAATTTTCTATGTTTCAACTCTCCACATTTATACCTACTCAATCTCCAATAGCACATGTACCACAAGCTAAGTCAGGCCAATTAATATTATTTTATTATACAATGCATTACCTTGAGTTAACGTAAGACTGGTTGTGAAATCTGTACCACAGACCTTTCATCAGCCAAGCTGTTCTTGTATTAAACTGCGAGGTTCAAACTTGTTTCCAAATTTCGCAGCGTACAAGCGTTTCTGTGCTGTTTCTGCTGCTTCACTTACCACGGAAACATGTTAAGGCATAGAAAGTTGTGAGTGAAATAGTGCTGCTATACTTTTGCTCACAAAACTAGTGCTACCTTTCATGATTTTTTTTTAAGATCAATGGAGAGGGCAAAAGAACTGTAAAAGTGTGAGTTAAACACTGAAGTTGAAATGAAAGGGAAGAAAAATGAAAGGACCGAGTTCAGTGTTAACACTTTGGATTCTTGAACAGTTTTGTTTTAGAGGAAAACCCATTGTTTACTATTAGTCTGGGAATTTTAGAGATATATCTCATTGCTTGTTTATTTTAAATTGCTGTTAATACTTCATAAAATCAAATACAAGCCATTTGCATGTCTGTGGAACAGATTTTGAATTGTTTGGATTAAGTGTTAATTGTTTTTTATAACTGTTTTAAGTTGTTTATGTAAAATTGCTGTTATGTATGTATGCTCACTGCCGTTGTCCCATAATTTCTACCATAATCCCATGCTTATTGCTGTTGCCTGGCTGTTGATCATGTTGATTTTTTGCTGTCTCCTTGATGTCCTCACATCTCAATTCCATTTTCTTTTTTATTGGTATTGGGAAACTGAGACCAGCAACAGTAAATATTAACTTTTAGGCTAAACTGTCACCGTTGCTTAAGGGCTCATGATTGAAACAATCTGTGGTAATTGTGGAGAGTGAAGTAGAAAGAATTGAGATATCACCATGAATGAACAAATTACTTTCTTAAACAAAAATAGGAAATGATTCTGGACTTCCCGACGAGAGGGTTTGGAAATTTTACAGCTTCCAAAAATTGGTAGCGTGTTTCGGAAATAATTCTACTCAAGACCACTCTGAAATCAAAAATTCAAGCAGCCTCTAGTACAGTGAGAGAGTTTAGACATTGTGCTTTATTACCTGGGACCATTTAAAATTTAAATTTAAATGTTTCTAAAGCTTGTTTATACTTCTCTGTGACACCAGTAACATCAAATTATTTTCAAATGTTCTTTGAACTAAATAAAAAAATCTAGGGAATCTAACAGGAAAATATGCGAGTTTTAACCAGACTAATCAGTCTTGAAGAGTTTAGCCATTTATCAATAGATGCGTTGCTCTCCTGAATGGCATGCAATTCAATATCCTATCTATTAAAACAAATAGAAGTATTTCTACAAAAGAATCTACACTAGACCAAAGTTTATCACAACTTTGTAATGTCAAATGGCAATAAATGTAACAGTTTGAATTCGTTCCACTCATTTTGCACTTAGCTTACAGCAACAACAAACACTGGACTGGTAATACACTGTCCAATGCCAAATGTGATGCACGCTGAGAATCGTCTCCCCATATTATTGAGCGTAGAGGCCCAAGGCTTGTCCATAACCATTACATCCATTGTTCTGTATTACATTGAACATGTGCATTGTTTTCTTGAAGCATGGACAATGCATGTGTGCACAAGGCTTGCCTTAAATCTTATTCATGTTCCTCACATTGGGCCCAGCTGCACATCAGCATCCATGAATGCCACCTGGTTTTTTTCCCCAACAGACTATATTGCCTCACAGCAATTGAAGTTTCAAGACACATCCAAGTAGCAATCAGTGGAGCTTTCACTATTCCTTACGGTGAATGATGAAGGCACTCAATGTGTTTTGACCTGCTGCTTCCTTTTAGTCCAAGTGTTTGGAATGTCATTTCTACTTTCTAACCTTGTGCTTGTCCTAAATATTCAACCAATAGAAAGATGAAGTGTGTGGGTATGCTGCTAGGGTTCAGTGTTTGCCTGAATGCATTGAGGTGGCGCAATTGCTGTGTGAGAAGATGGCCCTACATGTGAAAATATCAGTTCTACTGAATTGAGTTGAAAAGATGTGATACAGGAGGTAACTGCAATATTTGCATTAAGTTCTGCTACCTCCCTGCTGTTTACCAGCTTTAAGCTTTAAGCAAAGAGCTAATGTTCTTTATGAAAGTAGATCTTTGGACATCACTTATGGAGGTGAAATCCTCCATAATGGTTGGTACAATCTATTTTCACTTTCCAGGCACCATCATCTGCTGTAGAGTCATAGACCACAGTAGAGGCTATTTCACCAATCAAATCTGCCTGTTTTAGGCATTTGAGGAAACAAATGTGCTGTACAAGTATAGGTAACAAACATGGTAAGAGTTCTGTTGAAATGGTGCCTTGGAGAACTTTAGGGAGTGATTGAATAGAAAAATAAGGAATAAGAAAGCAAAGGACAAATAACCATGATCTTGGTAGAGACCTTTGAATAAAAATTCTCTTTTTCTCTTGCATTGTGATGCTCGCAAGCACCTTTGTGCTCCATGTATAGATAAAAGTTTTTACATTCCAATTCACACAGGCTGGGAGGGATGATCTGTCATGATAATTTAATTGAATTATTAATCTATAGTTCCAGGTTAATGCCTTGGAATCACAGGTTCAAATCCCACGATGGCAGTTGGTGGAATATAAACTTGATATAAAAGAAATCTATGATTGAAAGCTAGGGTCAGTGATGTGTGACCAGGAAACCATCACTGATTGTTATAAAAAACCCATATGATTCACTCACGTCCTTTTAGGGAAGCAGATCTACCATCCTTACCCAATCTGGCCTACCTGTGATTCCAGACCTACAGCAATGTGGTTGACTCTTAAGTGCCCTCTGAAATGGCCTAGATACCTACTCAGTTCAAGGGTGAGCTACAGAGGGGAAATAAATGCTGGATTCATCAGCAACACCCATATATGATCAAATATTTTTTTCTTAAGAAGGATAACTTTTCTATTTCCACATAATTATTTTGTGCTTCAGTCAGTATACATTGACACTTATGAAGTCACCATGATCTGTGATGCATCACTTTAAAGAGCCACCTCTTTTTGTTTGTGCCAGAATTTCTGTAACTAGTTGCATGATCTGATCCTTTCATTGTTTGAAAACTTCATCTAGGTGGGTAGCCCATTTATAAAACAAATGCCTTGTTTCATTTGATTATGCTGTGACTCAATCCTTCACTCTGATCTTGGAGCAAATTTCATAAAATTATGCATTCACGCTTGCCTGAAGTGCTATTTTTGCCTCTGGTCGCTTCATATTTAAACTTACATATCTGATACAGGCTTGTCTGAGGTACATCACTTTTGATGTTGACACTTACACTTTACGAGTGGAATGTTCTCAGGCCCTGAACAGCATGGACTGTGGCAAGAAATCAAAGAAAATCAATTGAGACATCAAGCAAGGTCATTCTTGACATTAAGACCAAAAGAATTGCATTTTCCAACCAAATCCCTGACCTTGAGATAAGATTCTTGCTTGTGCATGGTGAGAGGCCTAATAATGAGGATTTTTATTTGTTCATTATGACAACATTATCAACACCTTCATTATTACTTAATCTCACCTCATTAATATGTAGTCTTCTATTCTCCCAGCTGTCGAATAGAAACTTCCTACCTTGATTTCCTGACAAGAAAGTCAGAGCAGGTATCCGGCAAGTTCCAGATTGTTGCTTGCTCCTCTGGATCTCCATCTTGGACACTAGACACCATGTCGGGGCATGCTTCGTGGGCAATGATCATACGCACTCCATGTCTATGGACATTGGTATCTGACACAATCAACCTCACCACATCATCTTGGCACATCTGCAACTCAAATACAGTACAGTTCAGCAATTCAGTGCTGCACCTTGGTGAGCACAGGCATTTTTTTATTGGAATGCTACTGTAGGGACCCTGCACATTTGGAGACGCACCAAGCTCACAGATTGAACTAGGCTGCATCTCAGGGCTGCTACCTCACTCTCTTAGTGCTCACTCACTTTGTGCCTGCCTGATACTCACAGCATCCTTGGCTTGCCTTGCATATATGTGTACTGGCACAGGTAACCCATCATTGCAAATGAGTTATCACATTTGTAAATATATGTTCACTTTTCACTGTCATTTATATGTGAGAATATTAGCTAGTCAGAACTGCAAAATTAAGGGTACAGAGCCCAGTTATCTTCCGTGTTACACAGTGTTCGATAGTCTAAGGTGTGAAGTGAGCAGCTCCTGCACCATATGCAGGCTATGGATAAATTGCAAATGCTTTTTGGCTAGGATCCATCTGTCGAGGGAGCCAAACACTGCTGTTGTATCTCAGCCTTTTACTGGATATGATTCATAATGCTGCATGATATGGTCAAGAGTGCTTGTGGCAAGGATTTGGACTCCAGACTGTAGATAATACCGACGCTTTACATAATGTGAATTGATGACAGGCATATGTATACGTCTGTGAATGTTGTTTATACAGACTTCCAGAATGCGTTTGATGAAGTCCCACATGAGAAACTGTTAACTAATGCAGAAGTCCACACAATTAAGGGCAAGTTACTGACGTGGCTGAGAAATTGGTTGAGTGTTAGGCAACAGAAAGTAGGGATAATGAGCATGTATTCAAATTAGCAGAATATGACCATTGGTGTCCTATAAGGATCTGTGTTAGGGTGTCAACTATTCACATTATTTAGTAACAACTTGAATAATGGCATAGAAAGTCATATATCCACATCTTCTGATGTCACAAAGTTAGACAGTGTAGATAATAGACTATCACTATCCCTTTGTAATTTTACACTAAGTGATGGGCAGAAGTGTGACAGATGGAGTTGAATGTATGTGAGTCTGAGGTTATCCATTTTGGACTGAAAAAGATAGATTAGGGTTCTTTCTAGATGATTTCACATTTAAATACAGTGGATGTCCAAACAGATTCGGAGGTTCAGGTGCGTAGATCTTTAAAATATCACAAACAGGTGCAGAAAATAATAACGAACCTAATGGAATGCTGGCTTTTATATACAGAGATCTGGAAAGGTGCAAGGATGCAGAAGTTATGTTGCAGTTGTACAAATCGCTTGTCGGTCTCCACTTACAGTACTGTGAGGAGATCTGGGCACCACACCTTAGGAAGGATAAATAGATCTTGGAGGGGTTACAGTGTAGATTTACAAGAATGATACCTGGACTTCAGGGGTTGAAGCCCTGTTTTGTCTAGAATTTAGAAAGTAATAGTGATCTGATCAAAGATCAACAGGAAAAGACAGGGAAAATAAACTACATCCACTGGTTGGTCATTCTAGAACCAGGAAGCATAGTCTGAGAGTTAGGGCCAGACTGTTCAGGAGAGATTTTAAGAAGCACGCCTACACACAAAGGGTGTTTGAAATGCTCTTCTACAAATGGCAGTGGATGCTGGATCAGTTGTTAATTTTAATTCTGAGATAGATATATTTTTTATTAAGCATAGGTATTAAGGGGTTTGGTCCAAAGGCAGTTTTATGGAGTTAGGCCACAGATCAGCCATGATTCTGTAGAATAGTGGATAAAACTTGGGCGTCTCTGCAGCAGCTAGAGAAGGACAAACACTTCCACCAGAAGATCAAATGCTTCAAGGCCAAGATGGTACAGATCAGGCATCTTTTCCATGAGGTGGGTCCTGCTCCTGGGCCTGTGTAACTAGACCCCATCTCCCCTGACAATATCTTCACCGGTGCCCAAGTTACCCCCACCATCCTCCCACCCTCCTCGGTGTCTGTTTTATCTCCTTGTCAACTCTCTCATCCCATTAGAATCTCTGTCAAAACACACTCCTACTCAGCACTTCGCTCCCAGTATAATTCTGTCATGTTGCGGCTTACATCTACATACGAGCAACATACAAGAGTTGGCCACTCAGTCCCTTGAACCTGCTCCAAATGATAGCTCATCCACACATTCCCTCCTACCCCCAGTGACCTTTCAACCACTCAGAACTAAGAAACTGTCTCCCTTTGCCTTAAACATATCCAAGGGCTCTGTTTCCTCAAAAGGCAGAGGGAGCAAAATCTGATCAACTCGAGACCCTCTGAGAGACAAGAAAATTCACCTCATCTCTGTCTGAAGTTAGTTTGAAGACATGTACCAATGGATTCAAGAATAGCTTCTTCCCCGCTGTTATCGGACTTATGAAAGGACCTTTCATATATTAGAGTTGATCTTTCTCTGCACCTTCTCAGCCGGAAGACTATATTCTGCATTCTGTTCTGGTACCTTGATGTAGTAAGGTAAAGTATGATTTGTCTGGTTAGAACGCAAAACAGCACTTTTCACTATCTCGGTTTTTGTGACAAGGGTGTGGGTAGGGTGAATAACCAAGGTCTTTTTCCCAGGGTAATGGAGTCCAAAACTAGAGGGCATAGGTTTAAGGTGAGAGGGGAAAGATTTAAAATGACCTAAGGGGTGAGCTTTTCTTGCAGAGGGTGGTACATGTATGGAATGAGCTTCCAGAGGAAGTGGTGGAGACTGGAACAATTACAACATTTAAAAGGCGTTTTAATGAGAAAATGAATAGGAAGAGTTTAAAGGGATATGGGCCAAATGGGACCAGAATAATTTAGGATATCTGATTGGCACGGCCTACTCCTGTTCTTATGTTCCTACGTAGGAATCTGAAAGAATGATTCCCCTTTTAGGAGAGACTAGAACTAGGGGATACAGTTTAAAAATCATTCATGACTGGGATGAAGGCTTTTTTTTTCCCTGGGGTTCAGAGAACTGTCTTCCCTGGATGGTGATGTAGGAAGGGTCATTGAATTTTTTTAAAGCAGAGACAGATGGATTCTTGACTAAGAAACATAGAAGATAGGAGCAGGATAGGATCTTAGTGTCCATGTGCATAGATCCCTGAAAGGTGCCACCCAGGTTGATAGGGTTGTTAAGAAGGCATACGGAGTGTTAGGTTTTATTGGTAGAGGGATTGAGTTTCGGACCCGTGAGGTCATGTTGCAGCTGTACAAAACTCTGGTGCGGCCACACTTGGAGTATTGCGTACAGTTCTGGTCGCCACATTATAGGAAGGATGTGGAAGCATTGGAAAGGGTGCAGAGGAGATTTACCAGGATGTTGCGTGGTATGGAGGGAAGGTCTTATGAGGAAAGGCTGAGGGACTTGAGGCTGTTTTCGTCAGAGAGAAGAAGGTTAAGAGGTGACTTAATAGAGACATACAAGATGATCAGAGGATTAGATAGGGTGGACAGTGAAAGCCTTTTTCCTCGGATGGTGACGGCTAGCACGAAGGGACATAGCTTTAAATTGAGGGGTGATAGATATAGGACAGATGTCAGAGGTAGGTTCTCTACTCAGAGAGTAGTAAGGGCGTGGAATGCCCTGCCTGCAACAGTAGTAGACTCGCCAACTTTAAGGACATTTAAATGGTCATTGGATAAACATATGGATGATAATGGAATAGTGTAGTTTAGGTGGGCTTCAGATTGGTTTCACAGGTTGGCGTAACATCGACAGCTGAAGGGCCTGTACTGCGCTGTAATGTTCTATGTTCTGTGTTAGGAGGAGGCCATTTGGCCCTTCGAGCCTGCTCCACCATTCTTCACGATCATGGTTGATCATCCAACTCAATAGCCTAATCCTGCTTTCTCCCCATAACCTTTGAAGGAAGTAAATAGTTAAGAAGGGAGGTAGGAATGTGGAGTTGAGGTCATAATCAAATCAATCATGAATTTCTAGAATGGTGGTGCAGGCTCAGGGGCTGCTCCTAATTCATGTGTATATTGAAACACCTAACTATCATTGATTGTCACCTCAAGTTAATCCAGGAGCTTATTGGAATACAGTCTTTTTTATTTTTCAATTTATTTTGTTATCGACCTGTTCAAAGTTGGAGCAGGTGGGATTTCAACCTGGGCCTCCCAGTCCAGTGTTAGGGAAACTGCCAATGTGCTACAAGAGAGCCCCCTACTGTCTATATTAAACAACTCCAAATTACATGCAGGCAAATTTTCAACAAGCCACAGAATTGCACCTAGTTAACTGCTTTCCTCATCATAAGCTATTTGCCAGTGTGCTAACGACAACAAGTGCAGAAAAGATGTGTATCAGCAATTTACAGACCTTATTTCCAGTTCAGTTGGCTGTTGGTAGTATTTACAGATTTAGTGATTCATAGTCACTTGACATGCTAGTAAACCATCTGTCACAACAGAAATCTTCAAATCTGTTTCTTTGTGAGATTTTGCCAATTTGCTCTATGCTAATATTCGTGTTCACAGAGTGAATGAACAAATAATCTTTCTTACCTGGAATAATTTTCATGTCAAAAGTTAAAGCTTGAAATTTAAAAATAGTCTTTCCCCACTCTGACCAGTTTCAATTTGGTGTCAGATAGGAGCCTGTTCCTTTTTGGCGATATGCTGGGCTTGGTTGGAAGGTGAAATTTTTAAATTGTAAGTGACCCAAATTCTCTTTGTATAGTTTCTAAAATATGGGATATTAATTTACACATTTGACAAATGTGTGGTATGTGCATCTGGAAACTTATTAGCCTCTTGTGCTGCCTGTCTGTTGTCTTCAAGCTGCTGGCTCTCGTTCTGCGAGTATTTTTGCTCCTTCGTTTTGTCTTTTAATGGTTATTACTCTGAATATGTCATTGTCTCATTGTGTAATTTAGTTCCTGTCCATTCTATCTTTAGTTTTCTGTATTTTATTGTTATCCCCTCTCTCATGTTCTCCATCTCATTATTTCTCCTTTCTTGCTCACTTTTTCATTTTCTTTCTCTCTCTCTATCTCTCTCTTCCTTGTGCTCTTTCTTTTGTTTTCTCTGCCCCGCCCCCCCCGTCTTTCTCACTCAAATTTATCTCTCAATCAGTCTAAACTCATTTTGTGGTTTGAAGTTGAAGATTGCTTTCTGGGTTGCAAACTAGCCAGCATTTTTGGCCTACTTTAGGATGAAGGGTTGCAGGACAGTAGTAGAAAGCAGTCTGAAGGATTGTGCTTCTTCTTCATGTCATCTCCTCCACCATTTCTCTTCCCAACTCCATTACCCTATCTTGATCTTCTTAATGCCATCTCACTTCATTTCATTTCATTCTGTATGTTTCCTCTTCCCCCCGCCATCTCCCTTCTTGCTCTGCCTCTTATTCCATCACTTATGAATCCAAAACAGATGTAAACAGAAGAAAACAACATGCATTTCTGCAGTATCTTTCATGATCACCAGCTGCATCCTTTTAAGGTCAATGAAGTTTCATTTAAAGAGTGCTTAAATCTGTGCGCAGCAAACTCTCAAAAACAGCAGTACAATAATGACCAAATAATCTGTTTTTGGGATATTGACAGAGAGAGATTTCACCCAAAATTCAGGGAAGAACTCCTCTCTGTTCTTTGAAATACTCCCTCAAGACGTTTCATGTCCACCTGAGAGACCAGATGGAACCTAGGTTTGACATCTCATCACTCACCATTGTCCACTCCTCAGTTATGTCTGTTGAATCTTAGCTGCCAATGGGCTGGGAAACCAGGAACTTCTGTTTTAAGCTACATATTTTCTGTAATTGTGTCTGAATAGTTGCAGGCAAGGAGCCAGGTGGTTGAGGTGCTGAAGAATTGGAGCCTGGAATGGCTCAGAGCAGCAGGCTGTGGAGCAGTTAGAACTTGCTCCTGACAAAAAAAAGACAGGAATTACAGAGATTTTAAAAAGATATGGACAAAGAAACAAAGAATAAGAGGAAACTCTGGACCAAAACAGACCAGGAAAATGGAAAAAGAACACCGGATGAAAATAGCTAGAACTAAAATTGAGATATATGAATGCAGGCAGGAATAGATTGCAACCAGTGAAAGGTGGGTGCTGTATCTTGTACTTTAAGCCAACACTGTTAACTGCACATTGAGGTACTAGCCTGGAGTATCTCAGCTGTGGGTGTGAGTATATATACTGCTCCTGAAGGATCACATTATATCATTACTGGGCACAAGAAATTGGGGACCAGCTTGGAAAAAAGTTACAAGGGAGAAAACAGTGACTATGAAGTGTAAATGGAATACACCAAAACAATATAGCCTTGGGAGAGATCATAGGTACTGCAGATGCTGGAGAATCCGAGACAACAAGGTGTGGAGCTGGATGAACACAGCAGGCCAAGCAGCATCACAGGAGCAGGAAAGCTTGACGTTTCGGGCCTAGACCCTTCATCAGAAAATGTTTTCTGATGAAGGGTCTAGGCCC
>JAHRHZ010000086.1:325087-336863 GCA_024137785.1 Ginglymostoma cirratum | reverse complement strand
GGGCCTAGACCCTTCATCAGAAAACATTTTCTGATGAAGGGTCTAGGCCCGAAACGTCAAGCTTTCCTGCTCCTGTGATGCTGCTTGGCCTGCTGTGTTCATCCAGCTCCACACCTTGTTGTCTCTATAGCCTTGGGAGGACTGGAAGTGAAGTATAATAGTTGTCATAATATAATGATGACGCTCCAGTTTCAAGTGGACTGTTGGTATGACAGAATTTATGTGACACAATCTTTCTATAAAGATGTGCAAAACTTAAAACTCAGCATGTTATATTGTTTGTCTATGTAAAAACACGTCACACAGAGAGTGAGACGTCAAGAGAGCAAAACCTAGTGAGAAAATTGGATCCAGTTTTAAAGTTCTGTGAGGGGGTGAAATAAGATAACTCAAGAATCCGTGGGACCATGCCAAGAGTTGCAGTTAATTTGGAGACTCTCATCAAAATATTGTCAATGTTATGTGATAGGAATTAAAGTATAACACATAGATATGATTTACTTTTCATTTTAAATGCAATGTATAAACGTAGTACTTTTTTCCCTGCATTTTACTATACATTTATAATGTGGACTGAGATGTGGAGGGGGTCCTAATGATCCCAGGGCTCTAAAAATTCTTAACCCAATTCTCTGCTTTTGTTGTCCTCAACAATAGGACCTGCGACAATGTGCCTATGAAAGCTAGTCCAAGTAGCACGTGGAGGAATCCATGCTGAGTTTGTGCTGTCAAATTGGGCTGCTTCTGCAGTAGTGTGTTTGTCCTTCAGATTGACTGATTTTCAGAAACAAATAGAAGAGCTTGCTAATACTAAGCAGGTCAGGTGACACGTGAAGCAAGAAACAGAGTTGACAGTTCAGATATCTGAGCTTCCATCAAAATTGGGAAAAGTTGGGAATGTAATAGGTTTAAACAATTGAAAGACACATGGTAAATTATATTAAACAAAGGGATCTCTAAATCTAAACAAATGCTTCCTTAAGGTGGCATTGTTGGAAACAATGGAATAGCATCTGTAAGGAAATCCACGTTTTCTTAAAAATTATGCTAGTGAAACAATGTAAAATTCGGACAATTAATATAGAAAGCTAAAGCTTCCATTATGATACAAAGTCTGATAATGTAGTTTCTGCAGTTGAAGGTGATTGAAGGTAAACTGTAGCTGTTGGTTTAAAATTGATTGTGGATGATGGAGGGAAATCATTCGTTATTTCTGATGGTCTAGTCAAGTGTTTTATGCTAGGCTGTATGTGAAACACCAGATGTGGAATTTATTTCAAAACTGTTTTAATGGACTGAGATGAGTGGCTGAAGAATGAATAAAGCTAACATACTCCTCCTACTGGACAATCTGGGAAAAATAATACATGCTGCAATTACATCTACTCCAGTCCTGATGAAGGGTGTAACCCGAAACGGCAACTTTCCTGCTCCTGTCATAATGCCTGGCGTGCTGTGTTCCTCCAGCTCCTCACAGTATTGACTCTGACTCCAGCATCTGCAGTTCTTGCTATCTCTCAGTTCACACCGTGACCTTTATCCAGCAAGCATCAGTGAATGTGATGCCATACATGTGCAAACTGAACACCATATTAACACATCAACCTCGAAAGTAATAACATTGCCCAAAATAATACTTGTGAAATGTGTTCCTCTTTAATGTTCTAACTTTACTGTACTGATGTACTAACTAATGTACTAACTTTGTTGTACTGATTGTTAATTTCTCTCGATCATAACTGAAAATGAATATTTTTGAAAAATTGAAGTCTTTTAACTTTAGAACAATTAATCAGGAATAAATCTTTTTAACTGATTAGTGATGTTGAGAGAATTAGTTTTCATTATTTTAAAGGCATTTGACAAAATTCAATATTGCAGTTTAATCTTGATATGGATTTTGAAGGAATATAAAATTTTAATGAAGTTAAAAATGGTAACTGTCAATATCACATTTTAAATTATAAGATGGGTTTTGACTTTTGAAATGATTTGCTAACCTTGGGTTGGTAGACTTGTGCAGTAGCTCCACTGCAGATGTAATTTTGGAATACCATATTCACGACCAGCAAGACCCAAACTTCTGGTACACGACATAAGACTAGACCATTTAGAAAACTCTTATACATTTCTTCCAAAAAAACCTAATCAGAACTATTCAAAAGTTGGTTGTAACAATAAAAGCTTTACTTATTTTACACTTTTAATGTATGAAGGTATCTAAGGGTACCTCATGGGAATGCTACAAAATAAAATATAACACCAAACCACATTAAGCATGTTATTTGGACAAATAGCCGAAAGCTTGATCAAAGAGGTAGGTTTTAAGGCATAAAGAGAGGAGATTCCAGAGTATGAAAACTGATGGCACTGCCACCAAACATATAGCAGTTATGATTGGGAATGCCCAAGAGGCCACAATTAGAGCAGTATATATATCTTGATGAGTTGTGGGTTTGGAAGAGAACAGAGATTGAGAGGACCAAGGCTACGGAGGGATTTGAAAGCAAGTAGGAGAAATTAAAGATATTGCTTCACCGGCAGTCAGTGTAGGTCAGTACACTCATAACAGAATGGCATTTTCTGCAGTTAAGACAAGGGCAGGAGAGCTTTGGATGACCTCACCGTTTACTGAAGATAGAATTTGTGAAACCAGCCATGAGTGTGTTGGAATAGTTGAGTCTAGAAATAACAAAGGCATGGATGTACTAAATGTCCTAAATAGCAATGTACTGTTTTAAGCTTTGACAACTACTACCAGAGACAAAAGTTTTTTTCCTCAGTGCTTATCTTATTGATATTTTCTGTAACATTCTGCTTCTGCTGTACACAGTGCTCAGCATCCGAGGTGTACAAGAAGAAGAGCCTCCAGACCCACAATTGATGAGACTGGATAATATGCTGTTGGCTGAAGGAGTGTCCGGGCCTGAGAAAGGTGGAGGATCAGCAGCAGCTGCAGCAGCTGCAGCAGCATCGGGTGGATCGCCAAATGATAATTCCATTGAGCACTCTGACTACAGAGCCAAACTGACACAAATTCGACAGATTTACCACTCAGAGCTGGAGAAATACGAGCAGGTATGGGCTACATAATCAAATAATGTTAAGTTTTATATAGCCTAACATCTACAGTCTGCCATATTTTAACTCCCTTTCAAATTTCATGCCTGCATTGATTAAACAAATCCATTCATCATTATTAAAATTAATTCAAACAAGGAAAGGAGTTCAGTATAAAATATAAACAGAAAGTGCTGAAAATACTCTGCAGTCTAGCAACATCTATGGAGAAAGAAACAGATTTAACATTTTGTGTCAAATATGACTTCTTCTGAACTGGAAAAAATGCTAAGGTTGATTGTCAGACAGTAAACCACTTCAGTCAATTGATCTACAACTAGCTCCTACTTAATTTCTGTAAAATGGCATATGATGTGTACCTTAATCGTAATAAAAGCCAAATGGCATAACTGTGTGGAGATTTTAAATAGAACTTTTTTTGATAGTGCATAAACAGCCACTGGTATCTAAAGTTAAATTGATCCAGTAGAGTTTTCTCATTTTACAGAATACAGTGTAGATTAGGGAAAGTTTGCCTCATCCCTACATCTATCTATAAAAAAATTTAAATGTCTGCATGTACTTTGTGTCAGCCTTTTTACATTATAATTATCTTGACTACCTATACATGGAAATTCCCTATGTTGTTGTGCTATAATTACAGTATCCACATAAGGGACAATGTGGCATTTCTGCATTAAAAAAAAACTTATAATGGCAAAAGCCAATCTGAAATTTAATGAGGATAAGTAACATTTTGTCTACAGGGAGAGTAGCAAGCACTAGATTCTTATAATGTAGATCTTTTATCATTATTTGTATTCCAGTTTGTAGGAATCTCCCTTTTGCCATTAGGCTGTACCACTGACAACTGCTTCAGTTTGTAAATCTGTTTTTCGTGCAACATACTCCCATTTGAACTTTTGACAATTCCAAGAGTGTTACAAATTCATCTACAGGATTACTTGAAAGCATAGCTGTTCAAAATTCTGCATAAAACACTAAAAGCACTTTAAACAAGGAGGGAGATAAAATATTAGTAGGATGTTTTATAAATGCAGTACGTGCCTAGTGGTATATGAGTACTTGAAAGCAAATGTTTTGAAGACACATTTCAGCTTAGAATGATAGTGGGTATTGAAGAACTTCCTAATGGCAAAAATACAGAATAAACCCAATCATGCGAAGGATTCAGTCTTGAAGATGAAGACTAGTGCAACATTTTCTTCTGAAATACCAGTTGAAGCATGATCTGTCATCCAGAGAGTACCTGGTTCCTAAGTACTCAGAACTTTACACACCAACTGATCAACAGATGCAGATAAATAAAAAATGCTGTAATTAGCACCCATCTGTGCATTTCGTCTTATGAATCCCTTGTTGATGCATAATCGAATCCTGGTGTGTTGTATTTGCAGGCATGTAGTGAATTTACCACACATGTTATGAACTTACTTCGCGAACAGAGTCGGACCAGACCTATTTCACCAAAGGAGATTGAGCGTATGGTTTCTATTATCCACCGAAAATTCAGCAGCATCCAGATGCAGCTAAAACAGAGCACATGTGAAGCAGTTATGATCCTACGCTCTCGTTTCCTTGATGCAAGGTAGGATGATACTAGAATTCAAGCCACAAGCATCTTCTTGTAAACCTACTGGAATAGTTGAAACAGCTTTGTTACTGTCATCAATTAATCTAAAAATACATTCAGATAGTTTGAGAGGATGTTGTCAAACTTAACTATCCATTGGCATGAATCTATATACATCTAGCATTATATAGAATACAGAGGCAAAATCTTGGGAAAGATGTTTATACTTGTTTGCAAGCATATAATTCAAATTGCAGAGAGAGATAACCTGACCATTTATTATACAAGTAGAGTCATAGAGTCATACAGCATAGAAACAGGTCCTTTGGGCCAACATGTCTATGCTGACCAACAAACACCAAACTATACTAGTTCCATTTACCTTCACTTGGTCCATAGCCTATTATGCCCTGGCATTTTAAGTGCTCATTCAAATACTTCCTTAATGTTAACTGCCTCTACCACCTTCACAGGCAGCGCATTCCATATTTCTACCACCCTCTGGGTGAATGAATTTTTCCTCAGATCCCCATTGAACCACTTGTTCCTCACCTTAAACTTATGCCCCTGGGTCTTAGACATGTTTGACTTGGGGAAAGGATTTGCACAATCCACCTTATCTATGCCTCTTATAATTTTGTATAATTGAACCAGATCCCCCTCAGCCTCCTCTGCTACAGGGAAAGCAAACCTGGCCTATCTAGTCTCTCCTCATTACTGAGACTTTTCATACCAGGCAATATTCTGGTGAATTTCCCACCCCCTGCAGTGCAATCACATCCTTCCAATAGTACAGTGACCAGAACTGTGCACAGTTTTCATCTGTGGCCTAACCAATGTTTTATAAAATTGCAACAAGAATTTCCTGCTCCTACATTCTATATCTGGCTAATGAAGCAAGGATCCAGCATGCCTTCTTCACTACCCTATCAACCTTTGACACCTTCACGGATCTATGGACTTGTACACCTAGGTCCCTTTGTTTTTCCCTACTCCCTAGAGACCTGCAGTTCATTGTGTAAATCCTTCCTTTATTATATCTCCCAAAATGCATCACCTCACGCTTATCAGGATTAAATTTCATCTACCATTTCTCTGCCCAATTTACCAGTAGATCAATATCAGACTGTAGCTTTAGACCATACTCCTCGCTATCAACAATAACACCAATTTTCATGATGTGCAGGTGCTGGTGTTGGACTGGGGTGGACAAGATCAGAAGTCGCACAACACCAGCTTAGGAGCAGCGCTCCGAGAGTTTGTGATTTCAAATATACCTGTTGGACTATAAACTCGTGTTGTGTGACTTCTGACCAATTTTCATGTTAGCTATTCTAGTTTTTTATTATTCATTCAAGGGATGTGGCCATCACTAGCTGAGACAGGATTTGTTGCCCATCCCTAGTGCCCTTGGTGGTGGTGAACTGCCTTTTTGAAACACTGTAGTCCATTTGGTGTAGGTACACCCATAATGTTGTTAGGATAGAAGTTTCAGGATTTTGACCTAATGAAACAAACAATTTGTTGGACATTTGTTTCAAATTAATAGTATATTTAAAATACTTTGCTAATATTTACAATTTTTTTTTCATTCACTCATGGGGTTTGGTTGAGGCTGGCTGGGCAACTTTTATTGCCGTCCCTAGTTGCCCTTGAAAAGGAGGTGGTGAGCTGCCTTCTTGAACCGCTGCAGCCCATGCACTGTAGGTTAGCTACAATGTCCTTAGGGAGGGCATCAATACCATCAATAAATTTGAAAAGTACCTAAAATGTCAAAATATTGCAATTGCTGAAAATCTGAAATAAAAACAGAAGGTGCTGGAAAACCTCAGTAGGTCTGACAGCATCTGTGGACAGAGAAACAGCGTTAATGTTTTGTGTCTGATATGATTCTTCTTCAGAATAAATATTGGATAGATCCTGAAAAGTCATTAGTAGTGCAGAAAGATAGCATTTTATTTGGGAATAGTATGGCTGTTGGTCAAAACTGGACCAAGTATCTTCCAATTCAGTCTGCCTATTATAAAAGGTAATAAAATATTTGGTAAAATAACAATATTCAGTAAGTGTATATTGGTGCTGAGTGTTTGGGCACCAGCAATTGGTACTGTGGTAAAGGAGGCAAGCTTATTCTCATTTCATAGTTTCTGATTACAGATGATGTAATTTGGAAGCCAAGCTTGTATACTTGGTGCAAAATAGGATGTGATCTCCCTAATGAAGGTACTCTTGCACATCTTCTGGTGAATTTGTAACGTCAGGTTATCTTGTTATGCAGTTTAGTCTGTTTACTTTGATAATTCCTGCTTATTGTCGTGGGACAAGTAGATAAAGTGTTTAAGAAGGCATATGGAATATTTGGCTTTATTAGCTAAGACATGGAGTTAAGAGCAGGGACTTTATGCTGGTGCTGTACAAAATATTGGTTAAGCCACAGTTAGAGAATTCTGTGCAGTTCTGGAACCACTCCATTAGAAGGATGTGATTACCCTGGAGAACGTGCAGAGGAGATTTACCAGAATGTCACCTGAACTGGAGAGTTTTAATTTTAAAGAGAGATTGGATAGTCTGTGATAGTAGGAACTGCCGATGCTGGAGTGTGAGATAACAAGGTGTAGAGCTGGATGAACACAGCAGGCCAGGCAACATCAGAGGAGCAGGAAAGCTGACGTTCCGGGTCTGGACTCTTCTTCAGAAAAGGGTCTGAAGAAGGGTCCAGATCCGAAACATCAGCTTTTCTGCTCCTATGATGTTGCCTGGCCTGCTGTGTTCATCCAGCTCTACACCTTGTCTGTAGTTGTTTTCCTTGGAGCAGAGGAGTCTGCGGCATGATTGAGTTGTATAGAATTATGATGGACATAGTTAAGGTAGTTAGGAGGAAACCTTTCTTTTGTGACCAGGTTTTAAGGTAAGGGGCAAGGAGGTTCAGATGAAATGTGGGGAAAAGTATTTCTCACCCAGACTGATGGGAATCTGGAATTCATTGTCTGTAATGGTAAGGGCAGAAACCCTCCTTGACTCTCATTTTGCTAGGGCTCCTTGGTGTCATAGTTGGTCAAATGTGGCCTAGATGTCAAGCGTTGTCAGTTTCACCTCACATCAGCTCTTTTGTCCATGTTGAGTTGAGGATGTGATAGAGTCAGCAGCTGAATGGCCCTGGCAGAACCCAAACTGGGCGTCACTGACCAGATTACTGCTGAGCAGGTGCTGCTTGATAGCACTGTTGATGACAACTTCATTCACTTTACTGATGATTGACATAGACTGATGGGGCAGTAATTGGCCGTGTTGGATTTGTCCTACTTTTTATGTACACGACGTATCTGGGCAATTTTCCACATGGTCGAGTAAATGCCAATGCTGTAGCTAGAACAACTTGGTTAGGAGTGCTGCAAGTTCTGGAACAAAGGTTTTCAGTACTATTGTCAGAATATTGTCAGGGCCCATAGTCTTTACAGTAGCCAATGCCTCCAACCTTTTCTTGATACCCTTTGGAGTGAATCAAATTCGCTGCAGACTGGTATTTTTGATGCTGGGGACCTCTGGAGGAAGCCAATATCTGCAGTTATAACCTTGTCTTGGCATTTTTTCCAGAAAGCAAGAATACAAGACCATCTTTGACCATTTCCCCGTTTGTTATACCCCACATTTCCTCCTTCCATTCCACAACTTTTAAGTTTTCACCCATGGAAAATAAGGTATCCTCTCATCTTTTTCCATTCCTAAGAGCTTTGCAATCTTACTCTCAAACTCATAAATCTTCCATTTCATGCTTTTCACTCTTCTATTCCCCCCCACTGCTGTTGATTTACTTACGTGGGTGGGTTATCATTGACTTCTCCATTTTCATTCTTCTTTATCAACTGTCTCGTACAGCTTCTGTTTCTAGTCTGTTAATTCTGACAAACATAACAGAGCTAGCTAAAGTCACAAATGACGTCACTGTGGTCTTTCATCATTGTTGAACTCTGTAACATTCAACATCATCCTTTGACACCTTCCTTGTTTAGCTGAATGAAAGTATAAAATATGGTTCTTCTCCTAAATAATCAAACATTACTTTAGCTTTAAAGGTATGGTGTAGACGCAAATTTCCTCCAGACTTCTTTTCTTCTCTAAAGCCTGTTTATCTATATAGAACATAGAACAATACAGCACAGAAACAGGCCCTTCTGCCCACCATGTTTGCGCCAATCATGATGCTATTCTGAACCAATCCCATCTGCCTGCACATAGTCTGTACTGCTCTATTCCTTGCCTGTTCATGTGTTTGCCTAAATGCTTCTTAAACATTGCTATTGTATCTGCTTCTACCACATCCCCTGGCAGCAGATTCCAAGCACCTACCACACTTTGTGTAAAAAAAACTTGCCCTCACATATCCTTTAAACTTCCCCCTCTCACCTTAAACCTTCCCCCCCTCCCAATATTTGACATTTCCACCCCAACAAAAAATCCCTGACTTATCCACGTCTGTTGTAGTTTTATATAATTGTATCAGGTCACCCCTCAGTCTCCGCTTCTCAACCGAATTAAGTCCAAATTTTTGCAGCCTCTCCTTATAATTATTATCTTATTTTTAATTTATTTTTTAAGCTCTGTAAAGTAATGCAATTAATTCTTATTCCTGTTTTGTTTCCAAGATTTGTACATAGGTACTTGTACCTAAGATGGCGCCCTAACAGGCAGATATTGTAAAAGCTTTTCATTGTACTTCTACAATGGAATACACACGACAATAAAGGATATTCTATTCTAATTAATACACTCCAAACCAGGCAACATTCTGGTAAACCTCTTCTGCATCCTGTCAAAAGCCTCCACATCCTTCCTGTATTGTGGTGACCAGAACTGCACACAGTACTCCAAATGTGGCCTAACTAAAGTTTAATACAGCTGCAACATGACTTGCCACCTTTTATACTCAATGCCCTGACCAATAAAAATGAGGAGGCGTCTGCCTTCTTTACTGCTTTGTCCACCTATGTTGCCATGATCAGAATTTGTGTTGCTGTTTTCGGGTAGTATGCACTTGCATCTTAAGATCCATCTGTGTATCAGTGTTCCTAAGGGTCCTGCCATTCACTATATACTTTCCTGTTGCATTTGATCTTTCAAAATGCATCACCTCACACTTGCCCGTAGTTCCTTCCAGTTTTCCTTCGTAGTGGAGTGTATATAGGGTCGAGGTCTATGAGTCTATTAATGGCTTTCTTCGTCGAGTGCCAGGCTTCTAGGAATTCCCGTGCCCGTCGCTGCTTAGCTTGTCCCAGGATTTTGGTGTTGTCCCAGTTGAATTGGATAAGGAGAACCACCAATTAAACTCCATCTACTATTTCTCCACCCAAATTTCCAACAGATCGATATCCTGCTTTATCCTTTGACAAACCTGTTTTCTATTCACAACTCCACCAATTTTCGTCTCATCTGCAAATTTACTAATCAGACTACCTACATTTTCATCCAAATCATTTATAAACATATTACAGACAACAGAGGTCCCAGTGCTGATCCTTGCAGAACATGACTGGTCAAAGACTTCCAGTCAGAAAAACGCCCCTCAGCAACTACCTTCTGCCTTCTATGATGAAGCCAATTTTGTATAATGCTTACCAACTCACGGTGGATCCCATGTGACTTAATCTTCTGGACCAGTCTACCATGAGGGAACTTGTCGGATTTATTAAAATCCATGTAAAAAACACCCACTGCTCTTCCCTTATCAATTACCTTCATCACTCCCTTAAAAAACTCAATACAGTTTGTGAGATAGGACCTTCCCACACAAAGATATGCTGACTATCCCTAAGAAGCCCATCTTTTCCATATGTGAATAAATCCTGTCCTTATGACTCTTCTCTAATAGTTTTTCTCTCTAATAATTTCCCTACCGCTGAGATAAGACTGACCAGCCTATCATTTCCTGGTATACAGAATTTTTGTGCCTTTGTTCTGCTTAGGTTAAACTTGCTGAATATTCTTCCCTAAACCCTCTGCACTTCCACGTTTCCTTTAAAGATGCCCTCAAAACTCCATGTTGTTATTACAAGGTTTTCATCATAACCCCCAGTTTATCATTTCCTGGTTTGGTATCTGTTTTTGAACTATTTTGTTTTTCAGGGATTTTCAAATTGTCAGTCAAATTTTGTTCATACTGATTCCTATTGAGTGAAATTATTTTCAAAAAGATCATTTTCACTTTTTATTCCTTATGATAATTTGCATTATTTTGATGCCATCTGATTCAAAAATATTGAATTTGTGATCACCTGCCATTGTTTTACTGCTTGTCTTGAAAACAGTATCCAAAACTAAAATTGGAGTGACTACAGCTTGGCCTCTGTATTGTATTTGGTCAAATTTCTTTCTCCAAAGTTCATCTTGGCAACCCTAAAGCATGTTATAGCATTTAACCAAAGCCTCTAGTTTTACAATCCAGTTGGAGCTCATTAATATTTAACTAAAAGTCTGAACACTTTGTTATAACCAAAGGAACAATCGCACAAAATTTTATCTTTTTTACACAAATAAAACAATATAAATACAAGTAAGTTATCATTACAGATTATAACTAAATGTTATGCACGCATTTTTACTTCTCCCTAGAATTCTCCTACAAGTCACATAAATCTTCAAGTTACTTCTGTAGGGATCACCCATTAGCATGCCACCATCCTCTGGAAAATTCTTTTCAATACCTTTCAATACTTTCAAGCTATTTCAGTCGATTGCTTTCTTTTGCAATAAGATACTGTAAGTCCATCTGTGATTTTCCATTAGCTTCTCATCCAAATTTTTAAGGATTTGGAGTGGATTTGTGGCTCGGGTTGTAGGTGTTGAGGTTGGTTGGCTCACCGAGCTGGTTTGTTGTTCCGCAGACGTTTTGTTACCATGCTGGGTAACATCATCAGTGCAGCCTCCGATGAAGCGTTGGTGTGTTTTCCCGCCTGGTTTTTAAACTCTGGAGTCCATTGAGTTGAATTCCCTCATTTCCGGTTATCCTTCGTAGTGGAGTGTACATGGGGTCGAGTTCTATGTGTCTATTAATGGCTTTCTTTGTGGAGTGCCAGGCTTCTAGGAACTCCAGTGCCTGTCTCTGCTTAGCTTGTCCCAGGATTTTGG